>OX381590.1:23000000-23522500 GCA_947458855.1 Monopis laevigella | reverse complement strand
AGATCACCATGTACACCGAGTTTAAGCAGCTTATCGAGTAAAATACTGTGGTTTATTTTATCAAAAGCTTTAGAGAAATCGGTGTACACAGCGTCAACCTGATACCCCTCGTCCATAGCGCCCAAAATATAATGGGTAAAGGTTACCAGGTTGGTCTCAACACAACGACCCTGCACAAAGCCATGTTGATTAGGTAAGATGTGACGACGAATAGAGGACCATGCACCCTTACACCCTGCGCCTTGCACCCGGGTGCGTCCAGGCTCTGGAATTTGAATTTCGAGTTTGGATTTGCTTGCTGTTTGGTTGTGCACCCGGTGCTGGTGCACCCGTGTGCCCGGATACTTGCTGTTTGCGTCTGGTGCACCCTTTGTCAGAGTGATTGATTCTTCTCGTCTCTTCAGTATGGTGCGAGTCATGTAGCTGTGTGGACGTGGATTTCTCGGGGTACTTCCGGGTGCACCCAGGTGCACCTGGTATTTTATACTTGTAAAGCAATTGCACCCTTGCCTGTTTACGGCAGCATTACATAGTTGCACCCGCAGCCTGGCCTCTCGTTCTTGCACCCGCACACAGAAACTTGTGAAATTGTGATTGCACCCCTGAACCTATGCACCCGCTCCCTTGCATCACGGCATTCACATACATACATTGAAGACAGTAAATAGGATTGAAGTGATAATTGTCTGAATTATCTACAATATGAGTGAGAACGAAGCTGAGTTTCAAGACGCATCAGAAGACATAGTGTATACACACACACCTAGTCTATTAATGGCTGATAGTGTGGACAGTGGTACGCAACGCATTGTAAATCTGGCTAAGCTGATCTGCAAAACAATTAAGGAGGGTAGAAGTGTTACCAGCATAAACAAAAAGATTTTTTTTAATTTAGCAACGGATATAATCGGTGAGGTAAAGCTGGTTGAGACTCGTCGAGTTGCCCCTCCAGAGGATACTATTAATAACAGAGTTGGTGAAATTAGTGATATAAAGAAAATAATTAGGAATACCATAAGAGAAGAAATTGGAAGGCTGCCATCATATACCCAAAAAGCTGAAGCTGTTGCTATTCAGGGGAAAACAAAACAGTTGTTTTCTAATATAGAACAAAGTGAATCAACCAAAGAGGGTTCTAAACCATCTATAATTGTTAGTACACTAAAAGAGTGCAAAAACAAGCAAGAGACAATAGAAGCTTGGCGTAGGAGTATTTCCTTTAAAACATTGTCATTTGGTCCATCCGCGGTGCACCCACTAACAAATAATAAGATAAGAGTAAAATTCGATACAGAGGAACAGTGTAGAGAGGTAATAAATAGAATAGAAACAAGTGAGTCTGAAGTTAAAGCAGAAATAGCCAAAACTTTTAATCCATTAATAATTCTTAAAGGAGTATCTAAAGAAGTGAATTCTGAAGAAATAATTGATGTGATTCTTTCCCAGAATAACTCTATTAAAAGTATAATTAAAAATAAAGAGGACATTAAAATAAAATTTCTCAGGAAAAACTATAAAAGAGCAGAAGAGTTATACAACATTGTTTTGGAGACATCCCCAGAGGTTTTTAAAGTCTTTACAGAGCTAGAAAGAATTAGTATTGACCATCAGAAAGTACATGTGGAGGAATTTTCAGCATTTCTTCAGTGTTATAAGTGTTTGCAATTTGGACATACAAAAAGAGTCTGTAGTTCTACCACTAACCCTTGTTCATTCTGTGCATCTACGGATCATAGTTTCCACGTAATAAGTAAGGAAGATAATTCCAAGGTACGTTGCTTTAATTGTCTGAATCATAATAACAAATTTAGAGATAATAAAACTACTACTCACTCAGCTGTTGCGAACAATTGCCCAATTGTATGCTCTATAAGGAAACGCATAAAAGATAGAACTAATTACGTTTAAACTATTCATTCAACTAGTGTAATGAGGCAAACTCTTAGAATTATACAGTGTTATGTGGGAAGATGTAAAGCTTGGCAACAGGAGTTTATTAATTATTTTATAAATAATAATTACCATTTGGCCCTGATTAGTGAGCCGTATGTTGGTGGGGGTGCAGTTGTTTCGAACATTGGAGGACTGCAAATATTTTAATTTCCAACCATTGATGAGCCAGTTAAGGCATGTATTTTCTCTAGAGTTGATGGATTGGATATGACGCAGTATTCTACTAATAATCTTAGTGTGATTCAGTTATCTTTAAACAGAAACTTAATTTATGTTGCTTCTGTGTATATTGAACCCTACCAGGATCAGATGAACACCTTGGGAGCACTTGAGTTTCTGCTGATGAGTATTAGTGGGAGTCACTGTCTGGTGGGTGGAGATTTTAATGGATGGCACACTTCTTGGGGTAGTACAAGGATCAATAAGAGAGGGCTTGATGTTATGGATGTTATTATTGGTTGTGATATGGCTTTATGTAATGAGGGCGATATGCTTACATTTGAGACCATTACTCATGGAAGGGTGCGGTCATCTATAATAGACATTACGTTTATTTCGGAAAGATTGGCTGGCAAGATGGAGTCATGGTCAGTTAATATGGACGCGTGCCCATCATCAGAGCATAATGCAGTACAAGTGATGATTGGGCTCGATTCAACTCTTGGCTGCGACAGGAAAAAAGAATCTATGTACTTATTCGACTCGAGAAAGGCAAACTGGGCGGAATTTGAGGCAGCCTTGGTTAATTTTATATCTGGTCATGAGCTTTTGGAGAAGGATACCTCAGTAATGAATGCAGAAGAAATTAATGATATTATTGGTGTAATTAATAAAATCATACATAGGGCATGTGAGGCATCCATGAAAATTAGGGGTGTTTAGGATTTGGATTAGTTATTCAATGAAAAAATATATTTTATATTAATTGTTTTTAATCTCTTTTTACAAGTGACAGAATCATAATAAATAAGAAGTCTCCTTGACTACGCTTTTGACAATTGTTTTCCTTTAGAGGCAAAGGGCACCACACTACTCTCCTCCTAATAATAATGTTATAATATTTACAAATTGATAGGATTAAAAGTAATCATTCTCGTTAAAAAACCTTACAAATTTGGTGCAGGATTTTGCTTTGCATGGTTGGATCATTATTTTGTTCAATTCTCGTCTTGTACTAAGGTTCGGTTCTGAATTAGTGTATGCTGGTTTTAACCGATCTCTTGAAACGGTAACATCTCGTCCATTGACTTCTATATTAAAATGCTTGCTGTTTCGAGAAATAACTTTATGGGGTCCCGTGTATGCAGGTGTTAAAGGTGGTTTAACTTTATCTTCTCGAAGGAAAACATATAGGCTTGATGTGAGTGCAGGATGACTGTAGATTTTTTGTTTACTATACCAGGTAGGTGATGTAGGCCGTAATTGTTTAAATATATGCTGCAGATTTTCAACAAAGGTGGTTGGTGGTATGCTTAGTCCTGTGGGTGTTTTAAAAAAATCACCTGGTAACCTCAAATGTGTACCGTATACGAGTTGGGCTGGACTTGTTTGTAAGTCTTCTTTTATAGCGGTTCTTAACCCTAATAATACAGCCGGCAATTCTCGTGTCCATTTGAAATTAGATTCTGTAATTCTGCAGGTAAGGGCTGCTTTTAAAGTGCGATGCCACCTCTCGATCAACCCATTACATTGCGGGTGATATGCGGTTGTATGTTTCACTTCTGCACCCATAAGTTTTGAAAGTGATCTAAATAATTTGGATTCAAAATTTGTTCCTTGATCTGTTGTTATTTGTACAGGAGCACCGAATCTACTTATCCAATTCTCCCAAAAAATGCGGCTTACTGTTTCAGCTGATTGGTCTTCAATGGCAAATGCTTCAGGCCAACAGGTGTAACGGTCTATGCATGTAAGCAGGTAACGTTTTCCTTCAGAAATTGGTAAAGGTCCGACTATATCTATGTGAACACAAGAAAATCGTTCATCAGGTGTAGTAAAAAATTGTAAAGGTGTTTTTTCATGTCATATTACTTTAGATTGCTGACAAGAAATACAATTTTGGACAAAATAATTTATGTATTTGGACATTTGCGGCCATATATATCGCTGTTTTACTAATTTAATAGTGGATTTCTTTCCTGGATGTGAAAAACTATGGATGAGTTTGCATATTTGTTTTCTATATTTCGTGGGTACGTACGGTCTAATATTATCTTGGTCAGAGTCGCAATAAATTTGTATATTATTATCGATTTGTAATTTCCTAAGTTTGAGTTTATGCCGGTGTTCTGATTTAAGTAAATATTTTAATTCATTATCTTCTTTTTGAGCGAGAGAAAGTTCTTCGTGTGATGGTAAAATTTGTTCAACTGAGCACAAACGGGAAAGTGTGTCTGCAACAACATTTTCTGTGCCAGGTATGTGTTGAATGTCAGTTGTATATTCTGAGATGAAAGACAGTTGTCTGGCTTGTCTTGCGCTGGCTTTATCAGATTTCTGTTTAAGTGCATAAGTTAAAGGTTTATGATCTGTATAGCATGTGAAAACGCGGCCTTCTAGCATGTGCCGAAAGTGTTTGATTGTAGAATACATAGCCAACAATTCACGATCGTAGTATTTGCTTTCTGCTATAGTAAGTTTCCTCGAAAAAAAACCTAGTGGTTTTGCTTTTTTATTTATCACTTGATGTAGAACTCCTCCTATTGCAGTGTCTGATGCATCAGAATGAAGAGAAAGATTGGCATCAGGAAATTGATGACTGAGAGTGACTGTATTATCTATTGCTTCTTTGGTGTCTTGGAAAGCTTTCTCTTGATCTGTAGTCCATGAAATAATAGAATGTTTTGATCCAGTAATGCTATTGAGTGGAGATTGTATTTTGGCGCAGTTTGGGATAAACCTTCTATAAAAATTCACCATTCCCAAAAAACGTCTTATTTCGTCGACAGTTTTGGGTTTGTTAAAATGTTTAATAATTTGTAATTTGCTTTCTAATGGTTTGATTCCTTGTGCTGATATAGTGTGTCCTAAGTATGTAATTTCTGTTTGTGCAAAAGTGCATTTCGATTGATTTAAAGTTATTCCATAATTTCGAATACGTGTTAACACATCTTCTAAATTTTTAATATGTGTATCAAAATCTTTAGACGCAATGAGTATATCATCTATGTAAGGAAAACAACACTCTAAACCTTGTAGTACTTCGTTAATAAATCTTTGGAAAGTTTGTGCTGCATTACGAAGGCCATATGGCATTAATGGAAATTCAAACAGTCCAAAGGGTGTGTTAATTGCGGTTTTTGAAATATGTTCAGGTTCTATTGGTATTTGTTGGTATGCTCTGACCAGATCTAATTTTGTAAAGATGTACTTGTCGTGAAGTAATGAAGTGCAGTCTTGTATATTGGGCAGTAGATATCTATCGGGAATTGTTGCGTTATTCAGTTGGCGGTAATCTCCGCAAGGTCTCCAATCTCCATTAGGTTTATGCACCATGTGTAGAGGGTTAGCCCAGGGGCTATTGGAAGGCCTGCATAAACCCAGGTTTTGCATGTTTTCGAAAACTTGTTTTGCCACTTTTAATTTTTCGGGTGCAAGTCGTCTTGGTTTACAGTATATTGGGTTTCCGGATGTTTCAATTTTATGACTTGTAGAATGTTTGATTGAAGAAAGATCTTGTTTATTGTTTTGTAATAGTGAGTTATATTTTTTAAGTAAAATAGCTATGGAGTCTTTTGGATTAATTACGCTTATTGTAGGATATTGATGATTTTTATCTTCATATATTTGTCATTTCATTGATAGAAATGTGTTACGATCTATAAGTTTGCCAGCTGCTATGTCAACAATGAGGTTGAAATGTTTAAGGAAATCAGTTTCTATTATAGGTTTCTTGACATCTGCTATTGTGAATTGATATACGAATTTTCTTCCTAGGCCAAAATCGAGATGTAAATAACGGTTTCCATATGTCTTTATTTGTGTGTTATTTGCAGCATATAAATATTTATTTGACATTCCTATTGTTTTATCAGAATAGGTGGGAGGTACAATTGATACATCGGCTCCAGTGTCTACTAAAAAGAAACATTTAGTGGTAATGTCTGTGACGAATAAACGACTATGGTTTGTATGACAGGAGCAAGTCGCCACTACTTGCTCCTTTTTAGTTTTCCGTTTGTTGAAAATTGCAAGGAGGTTGACACTTGAAAGCTCTTGGTCCATGTGTTTGATGATACCAGCACCAGTTGTTAGTTTGATGACTTATCGGACTCGACTGGCGATAGGATGAAGAATTTCTTCGTTGTAAAATAGGAGTAGAGCGTTGGAATCGTCTCGGGGAACGGCTCCTTGTACTATTTTGTAAACGTTGCTTTAATTCTGTGATATCTTTTTTAATTTCAGATATTTCTGTATTTGTAGTAGTAATTTCTTGTTGTTGAGTTTTAGAAGTACATGCTATGACATTTACGGTGGTGATATCAACAAATTTATCGGCAATATCGCTCATTTTTTCTAAATTATCGGTAGATGCTTCTAAGATCACTTGAGTTGGTGTAGGTAATCTTTGAAGCCAAATTTGTTTAATGATTTCATTGTTGGTGTCCGATTTTACTAACAGTTTCATTTCACGAAGTAATTGTGAAAGTTTTTTGTCACCAAGTTCAATTCCAGATAATAATTTCCTAACATTTTGTTCATCCGTATGCGAACATCGTTTAATAAGAGCTGCTTTAAGGCTTTCGTATGTCAGTGGATTATTGGGAGCTTTTAATAAATCCGCAACTTCTCTCATGGTTTCATTATCAAGAGATGTTAAAAGATAATTAAATTTAGTTTTGTCTCTACTAACATTAGCAATCTCAAATTGTGCTTCTATTTGAAGAAACCATAGCTCCGGGTCAGCTTACCAGAAATTTGGTAATTTAACATTTATTTTTGATATTGCTTGTATTTGTTCTTCTTGGGGTTGTTCAGGATTGTCCATTTTTCGTGTCGGGGTCACCAATTTAGGATTTGGATTAGTTATTCAATGATAAAATATATTTTATATTAATTGTTTTTAATCTCTTTTTACAAGTGACAGAATCATAAGAAATAAGAAGTCTCCTTGACTACGCTTTTGACAATTGTTTTCCATTAGAGGCAAAGGGCACCACAGGTGGAAGTATGAAATGCAAGCCGCCATGGTGGAGTGCTGAGCTTGAGCAATGTAAGCAGGAGGTGATCAGATTGCACAGGGTTGTCAGAAGCGTTGGTAGATCTAGTTTATCAACTTCTGAGGTGTTGAGGGAGTACAGTGACGCTAAAGATAAATATAAAATACTGTTGAATACTACATCATTTATGCATTTCAAGGAATTCTGCTGTCTTCAAGGTAAAGAGGATGTATGGCCTTTGACTAACAAACTAATTAAAAGTAATCCAAAAAGCCGTCCTCCGTCAACATTAATGACGCAGCAGGGATATACGGGTGACGAACTGAGCACAGCGGAGGCACTTCTTGGTCACTTTTATCCAGATGAGATACCTGACTCAAATGCTAGACATGATGAATTGAGAGGGGCGTATGAGGCTTTACCAGACTCTGAAGATGAAACACCCTTTACTGAAAATGAGGTTTTGGATGTGCTATCTAAAATGAGGCCACTTAAGGCTCCTGGATTGGATAATTTGACTGCAGATATTTGCTTGAGATTTACAAGAATGTTTCCTAAATTAATCACGGACATATTCAATAGATGCCTTTCATTGGGAATTTTTCCGACAATGTGGAAAAAGGCATGTGTGAAGATGTTACCGAAAGGAGGGAGAGTGAATTATACAGAACTTAAATCCTTTAGACCAATTGGTTTGCTACCAGTGTTTGGCAAAGTTTTGGAAAAAATATTAATAAACAGAGTAATATACAAAGCAGAAAATATAGATGGTCTCAATCTAAGGCAGTATGGTTTTAAAGAGCAAAAATCTACTATGGATGCATTAAGGGACGCAAAATTATATCAACGAGGGGAAAAGACTAAATAAAGCTGTGGTTGCAGTGTCTTTGGATATCAAGGCCGCCTTTGACAATGCGTGGTGGCCGGCTTTGTATAATAGACTTAGACATGTCCAATGTCCCAGGAATGTGTATAAGGTTCTACAGGACTACACTAAGAACAGGGTGGTCACATTGAAGTTCGAGGGTGCCAGCGCAACAAAAACCATGACAAAGGGCTGTGTTCAGGGCTCTGCCTGTGGCCCTACAATGTGGAATTTAATTCTTGATGAGTTATTGGACGTTCCCTTACCGGAAGGGTGTCACCTCCAGGCCTGCGCTGACGATGTCCTGCTGATAGTGGATGCTAAAAAGGTAATAGAATTAGAACAGAAGACAAATTCTGCATTAGAAGAGATCAAGAATGGGGGGTGGGAGTTAAACTGGAATTTGGTCACGAGAAAACACAATTAATTGCATTCACTCCTAAGGCAAAAAAAGCTAAGATTATAATGTACTCACAGGAACTGAATTTTGTTAGGGAAATTAAGCTACTAGGGATTGTAATAGATGAGCGGATGCTATTTGCATCACACGTAAAGTATTACATCGGGAAAGTGACAAGATTGTTCCAAAAGTTATGTCAATTCACCAGGGCTACATGGGGGCCCAATCCAGAGAATATACGCACTATATATCTAGCTGTTATTGAACCCACAATAACTTATGGTGCAGGAATTTGGGGGAGTATAGCAAATAAAAAATATATAAGAAACGAACTTGCTAGTGTGCAGAGGTTATTTGCAATTAAAGCCATACGAGGATTTAGGACTATTTCAACAAGTGCTGCACTTGCAATTGCTAGATTTACTCCCATCCATATAAAAATAATTGAGCTATATAAACTTTTTATAACTAAGTGCTCGCATACTACAGAATACTTGCCTACAGATGTGACTTTGGAGGTTTTGTCTGCGCCCAAGTGTCTGAAACATCCTGCCAGACGAATTAAAATTGATTTCAAAACTATTACATCACAAATTGAATTTAACAATGAAATAAATGAACAATCACGGAAGGTATTCATTGATGGCAGCAAGTCAGAAAATGGAGATGTTGGAGCGGCATTTGTGGTTTGGGATCCGGGAGGAGGTAGTGATATCATAAGGAAGTTTAAACTACACAGTAGCTGCACCGTATTTCAGTCAGAGTTGTTTGCAATCTTTAAAGCATGCCAATGGATCGCAGAACATGGTATTTCTAGAGACACAGTTATTTGCACAGACAGCGTTTCATCATTGCTTGCGATGCAAATTATAGAAAACACTCACCCTCTTGTTGTGAAGGTTCAAAACATATTAAGCATGTTGTATTACAGGGGTACAAATGTTGAGTTCGCTTGGGTTAAAGCACATGTGGGCATTATAGGAAATGAGTTGGTGGATATGGCTGCTAAGTCTGCATCCTCATTAAGGGCAGCTATTTCGTATGACAAATTTCCTATAAGTTACGTTAAAAGAAAACTGAGAATTGATTCAACTATACAATGGCAACAGGAGTATGAGTCAAGCAATACGGGCAGGCACACCAGGGAATGGTGTCCAACCTTAGACTCGTTGAGCCGGTTTATGGATGCAACAGCTATCTCTTTTTCATTGACACAAATATTGACAGGACATGGATTCCACAAAGAATATCTTCATAGGTTTCACATAAAGGAAAATGAGGCTTGCCCATGTGATGGTGTTTCGGTGCAATCCTTGGATCACCTAATCAGGAATTGTCCAAGGTTCATGATACAGCGTATGGAACTCATGTTCCATTGCACCTGCATTCATATGCAGGTGCAATTTGTTGGGGGTGCACCCATACCTTATTGGCGAAATAATTAAAAAAGAGGGTGCAATTGATTCTTTTATATGGTACATTGAGTACATTTTAAGTTCTCTTAAGCGGTTTAATGCTTAGTGGATAGAGCTAATTTAAAAAGGGAAAAAAAAAAAAAATAATAATAAAGTATAGGATTTCAAGGATGGGAAATAAAAATAAAAATAATGTTGGTTGCGGCTCATGCGGAAAATATAAATTGGAAGCAAAGAAAGCAAGGGCAAAGTACAGACGATTGTGCGGACTGTATGGAAGGCTGCATAAGACAGTTGAGACACTCGCTGAGAGCAACCGTCGTCTGCTTAAAATGGTGGAGGTCTCTCTAGTGCCACCTGAGATTGTGGCCACGACGCTGCGTGGGAATGCAGAGGTGGGGTCGCCGGCCTTTCTCGGCTGTCTTTGTCTGATGTGGCTCTGGCTTTATTGTCGGGGTCTTCGACGCCGCCATCGTCATCGGAATCTCTCCAAGATGGAACGAGCCTTTTTATCCAGGCATCGCCGTTGAGGACTCCGGCGCTTTTGGGCGTGTCTCCGGTTTCGCCGGCACCTTCTATTAACGTGGGGGTGCATGGTGGTGGTGGGGCCGGGAGTGGGAAGAGACATTTGGTGGACGACTCGGGGGGGACTGCGCAGAATACGATGATAGGATACCAGTGTGCACTTTGCGGCGTAGTTATGTACAATAGAAACATGAAACGGCATTTCAATCGGGTCCATTCCGGCTATCGCACATACTCTATAAAGGACCCATGTTACCCTGATGCATTTTATTTTAGAACTAAGCACAAATTAGAGAAGTGCCTAAGTCACAATAGGCAATGCCTTTATTCTGTGGATGGGGTGGCTGAAGTGGATCGGGTCTTCATTGGGTGCTGACTATAGTATATTGAGACAACAACTTGTGTGTACTGGGTGCACCCACAGTGATAAGCGATTCTTGCGGGGCTGGTTGGTGTTGGTGCACCCAGAACAGTTAGTTGCCGCTAAGTAATAGGTTTAGGGCTTTCGTTTTGCAATTGTATATTGTTGTATATTGATTATGTTGTATTTTATGTACTATGGTTCACCTGTTTTAAATATTGTGTATTAAAAAATATATATGTGCATGTATGTATGTACATATATATATATAAAATAAATAAATAATAAAATATGTATATGTATGTATGGGTGTGTATAAAAAAAAATTAATAATAATAATAAATAATAAAATAAAATAAAAAGGGCCTTTTTAGATAAAAGTCTTGTCTTTAAATTTGTTGTTTTGTGGACCGGGGGTGCACCCGAGTATTTCACTTTGATGATTTTCGGGTGCACCCTTGGAAACTGCTTTAAATGTATTTGGAGCTTAGTTATTGTGTACAAATTTAAATTTGTTGTTTTGTGGACCGGGGGTGCACCTGAGTAATTCACTTTGATGATTTTCGGGTGCACCCTTGGAAACTGCTTTAAATGTATTTGGAGCTTAGTTATTGTGTACAAATTTAAATTTGTTGTTTTGTAGACCGAGGGTGCACCCGTAGAAAATTGCATTAATTTGGGGTGCAACCTAGGTTACCATTTGATGTAATTATTGGGGAAATTCTATTCTGAAGTGGTGATGAATGATGACTGATGATGTGTGGGGTACGCGGGTGCGCGGGGCAGTGGTCAGGAGCATTGAATGACAAATGTTATAAAATTATATAAGTAATGTTAATCTATATATATATATATATATCTATATCTATGCCAATGTCTATTATTATACTTAATAATAGTAGATTGATGCTGAGCACTTATTAATAATTAATATTGAAGGTCATTGTATAGTTTATTAAATTAAACCAATGATGAATGATTCATATTTCAATTCGGGGTACTTGATAATTGCGCTTGGTGCGCCCACGGTATTATGTATTGTGTATTATGTGGAATGTTGCGCCATTACGTGTGCTCGGTCATCATCATCATTTTGTTATCTCATACTTCATTTGTATGTACTTAGTTATAGTACATCTTTTGTTGTTATTTTGTTTTATTTGTGAGAAAATGGTATGTAAATGCTTCATTTATAGTTTGTGTGTTGATAAGCTAAATAAGTTAGTGTTCTGAGCATGGGTGCACCCTTTTGAAAATTGTTATAATTTGTAGTTCAATCGTGCACCTCGTTTATTGCACGGAGCCTTGGGTGTATCCAGGGTAATTGACAATTTGTGTCATACCTTGGGTGCACCTAGGGTTATTGACAACTTATGTAATATCTTTATAGACTTAATGAGCTTCTGTTCCAGTCATGGGTGCACCCATTTTAAATAAATTTTAATTTAGGGATTTGTTCTAATTTGCTTTCTACCCGAGAAGGCAAATTGGAGCAAATCTTTGAATTCCACGCACCACGATGATTGATTATTATAATTGGGTTTCTGTTTTGTTTAGAGATGGGTGCACCTGGCTGGAAGTGTGCTCCAGTGCACCCAAGTTTGTGGTAAATCAGATATGTCAGGGTTCTGAGTATGGTGCACCTGTTTGAATAATTAGTGTGTAAGTTTATTGTAGTTAATAGTAACTTTTTATGCATTAGATGTATTTCTTATTTATTGCACGGTTGCCTTGGTGCACCAAGGGTTATTGATAATTTGCGTCATGTCTTGGGTGCACCCGGGGTAGTTGACAGTTTTGTTATATCTTTATAGATTAAATTAGTTTGTGTTCTGATTATGGGTGCACCCATTAAATTTCAATATTTGTCCTAATTTGTTGTCTTCTCCTTTGCACCATGGTAATTGATTATATGATTGGATCACTGTTTCGTTTTGGTTGGGTGCACCTGGCTGGAGGTAGGCTCTGGTGCACCCAAGGTGATGGCATGTGGTGAATCAGATGTATCAGGGTTCTGAACATGGTGCACCCGTTTGAATATATGAATATTTCGTCTTTAAGTTTATTGTTAATTGTAATTAATTGTAACTTTTGTAATGGATGTATTTTTGGTCATTGTTCGGTTGCCTTGGTGCATTCAGGTCTACTGATAAATGGTATCATGTCTTGGGTGCGCCCAGGGTTATTAAGAATTTTGTTATATCTTTTTAAGCTTGTGTTCTGATCGTGATTGCATCCATTTAAGTTTCATGATTTGTTATTCATGTATTTTTAATTCTAACTTCTTTTGTTTAACAGATTGTACTTTTTCCAAATTTTTTTACATAATAAATATTTGGAAGCATAATTGGTGATCGTAGTTAAACACGAAATACAATAGTTATATATGTACAGTTTATTACACTTCACAAATTATAGTTATTAAACACACAAAAAGATTAACACGAAATAGGTAGAAGTTTATAGTTATAGAAAGTTCAGAAGGAGTGAAAGAATAGCAACAGGATCGAGCGTATGATAGATAGAAGTCGAGGTGAAAGAAGCACGAAAGAATACAGCGAGGTAAAGCGATTGTGAGTTACAAGGTGAGGTAGCGTGCGCTCCGCGTCGTAGTTGTTTACTGACTGGTTCTCGGCGCCGGCGCACGAGAACAATGGGACGGTGTAATGAGTTCGCATTCGCATTGTTCCTACCCGTCATATTAATGCCGTCCGTGATTTCATATTGTGCGTCGCATGACGCCACATAACTCCCCCCTAGAGGCCGTGTCTACGGTCGAATCAGAAGTCTGTCAGGAAATCGTACTACTCGTCCTGACCGTGTCTTTCGTATTGCCGTGTCAGGTGTTTGTGATGGTTCTCCAGGGGTGTCTGTTAGAGTGTAGGCGGGTTTGAGTCGATCAATAGAAACCGAAACTTCTTTATCTTTAACAAGGAGCTTAAATACTTTCTCCCCTCTTTTTATGACCTTCCAGGGTCCGGTGTAGGCTGACTGAAGAGGTCCTTGTGGCGCGTCTTGTCTGAGGAAGACATGTTCTGACGTGGCTAGATCTTTAAATTTGAAAATAGATGTAGTCCCATGACGGGATGCTGGCTGAGGATGCAGTTTGGATGTGCACGTACGAAGTCGCGACATGAAGTCCGTAAAGTCTGGAGTGCATTCTGAACTAGGGTGAAACATTTCACCTGGTAGCCTTAATGGTTCTCCGTATACCAACTCAGCTGAGGACGCATGTAGGTCTTCTTTGTAGGCACTTCTTATGCCTAGCATGACCAGTGGCAATGTTTCGGTCCAGTTTGTTGTAGCGTGACAGGTAATGGCTGCTTTGAGTTGTCTATGGAAGCGTTCGATTAATCCATTTGCTTGTGGGTGGTAAGCTGTGGTACTTCTGTGTTGGGATCCCGTAAGCTGAGTCAGACAGCGAAAAAGTGCAGACTCAAATTGTCGGCCACGATCGGTGACTATGGTTTCTGGGCATCCGAATCGAGAGATCCATCCTGAGAGCAAACCTTTGGCGATGGTCTCTGCTGTGATATCCTGCAGTGGTATAACCTCTGGCCATCGCGTAAAACGGTCTATGGCGGTGAGACAATATTTGTAACCTTGAGAGATCGGTAGAGGTCCGATAAGGTCAATATGTATGTGAGCGAATCTGCTGGTGGGTAATTTAAAGGTGCCCAATGGTGATGTCACGTGACGAGTGACTTTGGAACGTTGGCATGGGAGGCAAGTTTGGGCCCATTCCCGGCAGTCTTTCCGTACTCCTGGCCAAACGAAGCGCTGAGCTACGAGGGTCGCTGTTGCTTTTGCGCCAGGATGACTGAGTGAATGGAGGTTGTCGAAAACTTGCTTTCTCATGGTAGGGGTGACATAGGGTCTGGGGGGAGATGTGCTTGTGTCGCAGTATAAGTAAGCATGGGATCCGGGAAGTTTAATTTTTTGCAATTGCAATGAAGTCTTGGAATGCAGAAGTTGCTGGAGTTCAGGATCGCTTGATTGTTGCTTCGCTAAGACCGAAAGATCAATCGGTGCTGTTAGCTCGGCGACTCTAGACAGTGTATCAGCCACGACGTTATCTTTGCCAGATATATGTTGCAGGTCGGTGGTGAATTGGGATATGAAATCCAAGTGTCGGTATTGCCTAGGGGAACAGTTATCTTTGCGAGTATGGAAGGCAAAGGTAATTGGCTTGTGGTCGGTGAATATTGTGAAGTCCCTGGCTTCTAACATGTGGCGAAAGTATTTAATGGCCTCGTATATCGCAAGGAGCTCCCGATCATATGGTGAGTATTTTTGTTGAGCTGGACTCAATTTGCGCGAGAAAAAGGCAAGCGGTTGCCATCGACTATTTGAGTGCTGCTGTAACACCGCGCCTATTGCAGTGTCTGAAGCGTCCGTTACTACTGCCATTCGGGCGTTGCAATCTGGGTGTGCGAGAAGGGTGGCTCGGCATAGACTGTCTTTGCATTGCTGGAATGCTTGCGTAGTCTCTGGTGTCCAGATGACGGGATGAGAACCTTTCACAGAACCCATTAGCAATGTGTTCAAAGGGCGTTGAATGCTTGCGGCGCCGGGTAGGAAACGCCGGTAAAAGTTGATCATACCTAGGAATCTCCGTAGTTCTTTGACTGTTTTTGGTGCAGGGAAGTCTTTGATGGCTTCGACCTTGCTGCTCAGTGGTTGTGTACCCTCGTGAGAGATACGGTATCCTAGAAATGAAACCTCTGATGCCCCGAAGACGCATTTGTCGATATTGATAAGGACGCCGTAGTTCTTCAGCCGTTCGAAAAGTTCACGAAGGTGGTTTTGGTGAGTTTGCTCATCTGGTGAAAATATTAAAAAATCGTCAAGATAAGCAAAACAGAAGTCAAGGCCACGGGTCACTTCGTCCACAAACCTTGGAAGGTTTGGCCTGCGTTTCGAAGACCGAAGGTCATGTACGGAAATTCGTACAGACCGAAAGGAGTAGTTATGGCGGTTTTTGTTATATCTGATGGCGAAACAGGAATTTGGTTGTATGCTTTTACTAAGTCGATTGTTGAAAATACCTTACATCCAGCAATGCTGTGTGAAAAGTCGTGGATGTGACGTATAGGGTATCGGTCGGGTATGGTACGAGCATTGAGCGCCCTGTAGTCGCCGCATGGACGCCAGCCATCTTTTTTTGGAGCTATATGGAGTGGGGATGCCCACGAGCTTTCGGAAGGCCTTGCCACGCCGGTTTTCAACATTTGGTCGAACTCGTGCTTGGCGATTTTAAGCTTGTCGGGTGCTAAGCGACGTGGTGTACAGGCGACTGGTGGACCTGGAGTTGTCCGGATATGATGAACAGTATTGTGCTTAGGAGTATCATTAGAAACAGCGGCTCGAGTAATTTCTGGGTACTCGCGGAGCAAATCATGGTACTTTGAACCACCATAAATGACCTTGACGGATGATATGGTGCTGGTGCAGGTGGCGGGAGTGGCAGAAGTAGACAGTGTTGTCGTATTGTCTACGAGGCGGTGGTGTCGGCAGTCTACCATTAGGTTAAAATGGGAGAGAAAGTCGACACCGATGATAGCTTTGGTTACGTCTGCAACCACAAAGCGCCAACAGTAGTCTCGGCGAAGTCCTAGGTTGAGCTGAAGATGTACGTATCCGTATGTATTTATAATAGAACCATTAGCTGCAAACAGTTCGTAGTTGGTCCTTGGGCGACGTTGGTGAAGTGCAGTGCGAGGAAAGACACAGAGATCGCTTCCAGTATCTACGAGAAACTGTATCTTTGAGCTGCGATCGGTCACGAAGAATCGGCCCGAAGGTGATGGGAGTCGGCAATCAGAAGTCGTGGCTACGGACTTCTTCTGGAAGTTACATGGTTCTTCGCATTTTCTTGAGGAATTGCCGAAAGTAGTGTGGTACCAGCACGATCGCGTATCATCAGGTTCATTACTCTTACTGGGCTTTAAATGTGTACGCGTGGAAGGCCTGCGATGTGGCCGGCTGAGTGATAATGGCCGGTTCAAGTGTGCTGATAGTGTAGCAATTTGTTTTTGTAACTCTTCTACTCGGCACGTCATTCTTGCCGAAAGCGCGGCGTCGTCGAATGGTGTTGTGGAAACGCGCACTATATGCGATGACGCGGGTAAAGTAACAACGTGGTGTTGCATTTTCACTTGACGAATTCACTGAACGGGGTCACCAGTTTGGAAGCATAATTGGTGATCGTAGTTAAACACGAAATACAATAGTTATATATGTACAGTTTATTACACTTCACAAATTATAGTTATTAAACACACAAAAAGATTAACACGAAATAGGTAGAAGTTTATAGTTATAGAAAGTTCAGAAGGAGTGAAAGAATAGCAACAGGATCGAGCGTATGATAGATAGAAGTCGAGGTGAAAGAAGCACGAAAGAATACAGCGAGGTAAAGCGATTGTGAGTTACAAGGTGAGGTAGCGTGCGCTCCGCGTCGTAGTTGTTTACTGACTGGTTCTCGGCGCCGGCGCACGAGAACAATGGGACGGTGTAATGAGTTCGCATTCGCATTGTTCCTACCCGTCATATTAATGCCGTCCGTGATTTCATATTGTGCGTCGCATGACGCCACAAATATTTTAATAATTGTTTTTGTTAATTTGTTTTGTAGTTAGTGTCTAGGGAACAAGTGGTGTCGAGAGTATCAAATAGCCCTTCACCTTTTGTAACCCCTTTTATATGTTTGAGAATAACAGTGATAGAATTGTGTAATAAACTAAAATAAAGAGAATAAAGGAAATAAAAAAAAAAAAAAAAACCTAACCTAACCTAACCTAACCTAACCAAACCTAACCTAACCTTTTTTTTTTTTTTTTTTGTTGACGGAGTGTGAATGCATTACGCATACCCCCACTTGCAGGGGTTATGTGGGACTCTCTCCTCTCCGTCTCCTCGCTAAGGGGAGGGAGGGGCATACCCACTAAACACACTTCGGTTGATCCCTCTTGGCCGTTGAGTATTGGCGACGTCATAGGATCGCGCGAGCATTCTACCACGACGTCCCCCGGCTTATTAGTTTCGTCTCAGTTTGTGCCCTCTGGTGATGTTCAGTTCCTCTTCTTGAGGCATACTGCTCCCTTCTTCTTCCTCTTCTTATCCTCTGCGTCTTCGTTGCTTATCATGCAGAATTAGCGCAGAATTCGCGGAGGGCCCTCCGTTTGATACAGTTACCCAGCAAAGTTCCCCTCTTTGGAACCATGCAGGGCACTGTTCAGGTGTGTGATCTAGCTACCCAACCAAGTTCCCCTCTTTGGAGCACTGGTCAGGTGTGTTTCTTCTCTCCAGTTCGCTTCCATGGGCGCGGGTGCATGGGTGCACCCCGCAGAAGTCACCGTCTGACAGTCGGGCGGACCCAGGCGCCATCAGGAGCTTATCCATCCAGCAAATCTGAAGATGCCCTCAGGTGTTTTCTCCAAAATCTCTCCGTCTTCCACTCTCCAATTTGCTTCCATGGGCGCGGGTGCATGGGTGCACCCCGCAGAAGTCACCGTCTGACAGTCGGGCGGACCCGGGCGCCATCAGGAGCTTATCCATCCAGCAAAACTGAAGATACCATCAGATGTTTTCTCCAAAATCTCTCCGTCTTCCACTCTATAATTCGCTTCCATGGGCGCGGGTCATGGGTGCATCCCGCAGAAATCACCGTCTGATAGTCAGGCGGACCCGGGCGCCATCAAGAGCTTTACTATCCAGCAGAACTAATGGTGCCCTCAACAAGTTTTTTTTTTTAAATATTTACATACGCTACATCTTAGAGGCACTTATGTGTCCATCAGATCCTCCCTTATTCCCAGTTGTAGCGGGGCGAAGAGCTGTTATCGGCTGTGCTACGGGTATAGTAGCAGCCTTTTCCTACTCTTTTTTGACGGGGGAGAGCAAGCTCGTCCCCCCATTCTATGGTCGGCGTTTTTCCCGGCATCGGCACAAATGGCACAGTGAGGCTTGGCCGCACATGTTGCTGCTTTGTGCCCAGATAGCCCGCATCGATGACACAGGCCAGTACGGTCAATGGTTCCAACACACATTTTGCCCACATGGCCGACTCCCATGCAGCGGTAACACCGCATGAGTCTCGGCTGCAGAAGCTTTGCTCGGGCAGCGACCCAGCCCACAAGGAGCCGGCCGTTACCGGTAATCGTCTCCGCTGTCGCAATCGGGCATCGTACCCAAATAGTACCGCAGCCCCAGCGCGAGCGGCTTATTTCACTAGACTTTATACTGTCTGCTGGACAGTCTGTAGCATTCACTATGGCTGCCACCACATCGCCTGGCTCTATAGTATCATCCAGGCCTGAAATGCGTATTTCTGCGCACTTAATAGGCCGGGTTATTGTGACATCTTCAACAGAAAGGTGTTCCCTTAGCTTCTGTACCAGGAAGTCCGCCTTTGTGTCATGTTCATCGTCCGATACCTCGAGGTTACACCGATTCTAATTTTTAGAGAGGCGATCCCAAGAGTGCCAAGGTTGATGTTATTCTTGGCTTGTGTGATCACCTTCAGATACGTGACTCCTCGCTCAGCTGCTCCTGGCTGCAGAGTAAGGACTACTGCAGAGGATTGAGGGGCACGGATTCGCTGTGGTTTCGATACCGGTTTTGGTGTTTTAACCTTGGCAGCTGGTTTCTTGCTGCCCTTCGCTCCTCGCTTTGCAACTGTCGCATAGGACTCGGCTTGACTAGGATCAGATATCTTTTCCCTGGACTTCCTTGAAGATGGTTTATTGGAGTCCGGTGCTTCTGTTGTTACGGCATTCTTCTCTTTGTTTTTCGCCGCTGATTTACCTGTCGCTTTAGCAAATGTCTTGGACGCCGCCTTAGCAGCCGGCTTAACCGACGCGTTTGCCTCCGGTTTAGAGGCGGACTTCGTTGCGGGCTCAATTCTACCCAAAGGTGGGCGGAGGACCATGCCTTCTACAGCTTTAAACCTCGTGTCAATGATATTCCCGACTCGCTTCAAAATAGAGCGAGTGAGATACTCCGATGACGAGGTACCAGCAGCGACGCTCTCAGTCGTGCAATGTTCTCCTTGGTCAGTTTCATGAGGGGTTAGCCTCAGAATTTCGTCCGTCATTTCGGCACCTCTAGAGGGCGCCTCAGAGATGTATTCGCGGGAGGACGCTCGCTCTATTTCTAGGGACACGCGCTCCTCGCGAACTACCGCACGTTCTGCGCACTGTCTCCTGAAGATCTCTTGTGAGCCCTCCCTCAGCATTTGTACGTCAAGACTGAGATCATCCACCTTTTTTATTAGGCGGGCGTTTTCAGCCTGCAGCTTTGATATTTCATCTGAGGCGGTACGTTCGCACAGTGCCCCTACTACGTCCTTGATGGTCGCTGCTGCTTCTTTAAGGGCCCTTTGGAAAGTACCCTTAAGGTTGCCCGACCTGTAGGCAACTTTTAATATTACGTCGATCGAGTGGAGTACGTTTTGCTTCAGATTAGTAGTTAGGAGCTCTTCTGCTGCCATTTCGTTAGCAGTTGATTTCAGTTCGCACGCCAGCCTACCGGTGCGAGCATTTTGGGTCATGGCAGCCATGTCCTTCTCGGCGTTTAAACGCAACTCTTCGCGTTCCAGCTCCAGTAGCTTGACCTTGGCTCGTGCCAAGCCAATGTAGTGACCAGTATAGTGAGAGGGCGTCCTCTCCTTCTTCCTTTTCGATCCTCGTCATTGGAGGAGCCGTCCAAATCGTGTGATGGAGGCGAATTTTCATCTGCTTCCATTTTGGTTAGTGATAGAAAATGCCACTCATAATATATTTAGTCCAAGACACTGTAATCCAATGGTGCAAGGGTGCACGCACAAAGGCGCGGGTGCGAGTGCAGGCGCAAGGGTACAGAGGTGCGGGCGTAAGACTGTGGCTCGTTCTGTATTGAAGACTCGTAGGCAGTCAATATAGGGTGCACGGGAGCGCAGGTGCAAGAGCACCACCCCAGCCCTGGGTGCAACCGGGTGCACAACCAATAGCAGATCTGAAACTGAATGTTCAAGTGCACCGGGTGCAGGGTGCAAGTGCACTGATACGGACACAAACGCGACCTTACAACCGGGTGCAGGTGCAGGGTGCAGAAATCGCTATACGGAGCCGAGTGCTAACCTTTTTTTTTTTTTTTTTTTTTTTACGTGGGGAATCCTCATGGATACTCAGCCATCGCGGGGGCGACAGCCAGGTTATGTCAGACTCTTACTGACTAAACCCCATGGTGTTCCTCCGGCCGCCGTAAAGGCAGGGCCACGGGTACGCTTGCGCATCGAGTGGAGGAGAGCCCTTGATATACCCCCTCTCAACTCCCCCAGGAATAAAGACGCCCGGTAACACCACGGACGCCTTTCCTCACGTGGCCTTCGACGCGACGAATGCCCCCGCATCCGCCGCCCCAGGCCCCACAGGACGGGGGGAACAAGCACCATGTCCCCCGCCGCCCCGTTCCTCCTCGGCCACCGAATGAACGGCGGCCAACATTTGTCTGTGGGAGGAATGGCGACCTGGCCAAGTACACACAGGACCTTATATATACTTTTTTTTTTTTTTTGACTTTTCATAAATGCCTGTAAAGGTTTACATGAAATAAATATTTTTGACTTTTGGCCAGGGTTGTGGCCCCATCCCAACCAACTCCGCCTCCACAGAGAAATGCCGGGAGGGGCCCCACTTGGGACCGTTAGCTTCAGCAGAGGTGAGCAGCCTCCGCCTACTAGAGCCCCCCCACCACGACAAGGTGGACCCATGGGGGGGAACCTTTTTTTTTTTATTTTTTTATTTTTACGTGGGGAATCCTCATGGATACCCAGCCATCGCGGGGGCGACAGCCAGGTTATGTCAGACTCTTACTGACTAAACCCCACGATGTTCCTCCGGCCGCCGTAAAGGCAGGGCCACGGGTACGCTTGCGCATTCGTCCGCGACCCCGCCGGCGTGAGCCCGCTTACGCGAGCACCGTCTCGAGTGGAGGAGGGCCCTCGATATACCCCCCTCTCAACTCCCCCAGGAATAAAGACGCCCGGTAACACCACGGACGCCGTTCCTCACGTGGCCCTCGACGCGACGAATGCCCCCGCATCCGCCGCCCCAGGCCCCACAGGGCGGGGGGAACGAGCACCATGTCCCCCGCCGCCCCGTTCCTCCTCGGCCACCGAATGAACGGCGGCCGGGGTTGTGGCCCCATCCCAACCAACTCCGCCTCCTCAGAGAAGTGCCGGGAGGGGCCCCACTTGGGACCGTTAGCTTCACACGGTGTTTTCACCGGTCGCCATAGAGGGGGACAACGGGAACGCTTTTGCACTCGTCCGCGGCCCCCCGGCGCAAGCCCGCTAACCTGCGCGGGCTCCGGCTCCTTGAAGGGGGAGGAGAGAACGTCCCCCCCTTCTTTCCTCCGGCAAGCTGGCGCACGCAAACACTACGCGCGCCGCCTCATGAGAGAGAGGACCGCTTGCCACGACCTCCGACTATCCACCATCGCCTTGACGACGGCGGACAATGAGAGGTCATGCCCAACCTGAGCAACGAGGGCACGTCTCAGCACATCCCAGGCGGCGCACTCCGCTAGAGTGTGCTGGGCCGTGTCCTCGTCGCAAACCCCACATGCGTGGCAACCCATTGTCGGCTCCCTTCCCGCAATCTGACACAGATATCTTCCGAAACAGCCATGTCCCGTGAGTATCTGTGTCAGGTGGAAGGTAAGAGCACCGTGCCGCCTGTTCAGCCATTGCTCCAGTACGGGCCGAACGGCCTCGACAGTCCTTAGTCCGGCGGTCAGAGAAGCCAGCCGGTTCTCCCACTGCTGGAGAAGAAGCTGTCGAGAGTGGAACCTCCTCTCGCTGGGCGCCCTGGCATCTGCCCTTTGCCAGTAATTGGCAGACCAATTCCCCGCCTCCAGATCCCACGGCGGGGATCTCGCCAGGACGCACGCCGCCTCGTAGGAAACGGTGTGGTAGCCTCTGATCACCCTAACGGCCATGGCCCTCTGTGGTCTTCGTAGGAGGGCCGTGTTTTTCGCCGTCAGAGTGTCCGCCCATACGGGGGCCCCGTAAAGAGCCATGGACCGCACCACACCCAGATAGAGACGATGACTCCCCCCGTCTGGCCCGCGGAGATTGGGCATCAGCCTAGCCAACGCGGCCGCTGCGCCCATCAGTCTGGGGCCCAGACGGGTGAAGTGGTCTCGGAAGTTCCACCGGCTATCAAGGACGAGCCCCAGGTACTTCATAGAAGCCCCGACCTCGATTTGGTGCCCCTCCACTGGAATTGATGAGTTTGCAGGTGGCGCTCTTCTGGGCCCGTGAAAGCAAAGAGCCTCAGTTTTGTTGAGCGCCACCTCCAGTCCCAGCATCCTTATTCTGCCGACAACGGTTGCCACGCCTGCAGTGGCAAGACGGGCTGCCACCTCGTAGGTGTCTCCCCGGGCCAAAACTAACGTATCATCCGCATAACACGACACGCTTAGGCCCGGAGAGAGAGCGCCCCGCAGCACCCAGTCGTAGCCGATGTTCCACAGAAGGGGCCCTAGAACCGACCCCTGTGGTACACCGCACGACATCTCCCTTCTTTCTACTTCGTATCGCCCTGGATAGGCCATGTGCCTATCGCTCAGGTAGGACCCGACCAGTCGCCTTAGATAAGGAGGCACCCGGTGATATCGGAGCGCCTCCCTTATACAGCCCCAGGGCATGGTGTTGAACGCGTTTCGGATGTCGAGCGACACCGCCAACACCGATCCGCCCCGGGAAACGGTTTCATCCGCTTGAGCCTTGACGTGGACAATGGCGTCCATTGTCGATCGGCTCTCGCGGAACCCAAACTGTATCTGTGAAAATTCAGGTCCCACCGAGCTCAGGTGTGCCACCAAACGGTCGGCTATTATTCTCTCGAACAACTTGCCGACCTCGTCCAGCAGCACAATAGGGCGATACGCGGAGGGAGTCTCCGCGGGGCGCCCGTCCTTCTTGAGAAGGACCAGCCTGCCCGTCCAGAGCCAAAACCCAGACAAAGCTGGGTATGCCATCGGGGCCCGGAGCTTTCTTCTTCTTGCCCCGGAGCCTCTTGACAGCCCGATCAAACTCCTCCGGCGTGAGTGACGGTGCCGGTGCCTCGGCCGCTAACTCTCCTTCGTCGTCAGGAGAAGCCATCGACGGGGGAATATGGTCCGCTGGATTTGGGAACAGAGCAGACACAATATCCCCCAGCAGCCGGAGCTCGAGACTTTGAGTCAACGGGGGCGCCCATGCACGAAGTTTTCCGCGCACCATCAAGTATGGGCGACCCCAAGGATCTCGGCTCAAAGTCTCCAGGAGCTCGTCTCTCGCCTGGGTTTTGGCTCTGCTGATGGACAGCTGTAGTGCCTTGGTACTCTCTCTATATGAGGCATACAGCTGGGCTTCCGTGATGGAGTCGCGAGTGTGCCGTCTTCTGTACCTTGTGTACTGGCGTCGGGCCACAGTGCATTCTGCGCGAGTTGCGCTGATCTGTTCCGACCACCAGTACACTTGACGTTTAGGAGGTTGGGACCTGGCCCGGGGCATTGACGCATCACAGATATGTGTCAGCGCTTCCCGGAACCACAAGGCTCCGTCCTCTACCTCCGTAAACCCGCTATCGGGGCACGCCCACTCCTGAACCACAGAAGCTTCCATCAGCAAGTCCCTGTCGAAGGACTTGGACGTCCACCTCGGAAAGGCGGGATGTACTCTTTGGCGCAGGCTGGTCTGTTCTGGTGGTGAGGTGGAAACGTCGAACCGTATGTATCTGTGGTCCGATAACGTCTCCACCCCTTCCAAAACCCTCCAGTCCCTGACCCGGCGCGCTACAGACGGGGTGGCAAGTGTAATGTCCACGATGGACCCCCCTTGCTGCCGCACGCACGTGTGTACCGACCCCCTATTTAAAACAGAGAGGTCGGCAGCCAGCGCCCACTCCTCCAACGAATCACCGCGAGCGTCCGTGGCAGGAGAACCCCAAGCCACAGATTTGGCATTGAAGTCTCCCGCAATAAGGACGTTCCCAGACGACAGTCGCCTGATGACGCGACCGACCTCGTCCAGGAATGACTCAAATGCAGCAAGATTCCTGTTGGGGGAGAAGTACACTCCCGCCACTACGATTTCCCCCCATTGGGCAACAACGTAGCCCCGGCCACTTGCTTTGGATACAAGGGCCGGAGCGCCGTTTGCCATCGTCGCAGTTATTGCCACCAAGCCCTCGCTGTCTCTCACCCATTTATCGTGATTGGGTGGGACATAATAGGGCTCGGCAACAACCGCTAATTCTATCAGCCACTGCGCCAGGCTCTGGGACAGAAGTTCCTGAGCTCCGGCGCAGTGGTTAAGATTCGTCTGGAGGAGACGGTAACTAGCCATTACTCTGCGCCAGTTACCATAGCCTCCTCTTGGCTCCCGGCAGGTGCGGAGTGCGCCGCAGCTGCCGGTTTATTGTTCCTCCATGGTCTCCTTTTAGAGTGGGCACAGGTGTTTGCACCTACTCTGTGGTCCGCCTTTTTGCCCTCCGCTGCACAGAGGTTGCACCGTGGAGATGCGGAGCAGGTGGCAGCCTTGTGCCCCGTTAGACCGCAGCGGTAGCACTCGTTGCTGCGGTCTGTGGTTGAACGGCGCCGACGTGGCCGACCTCAAGGCACCTGTAGCACCTTAAAGGCCGCTCCGCGAGGAGGGTCACCTTCGCCGATGACCAGCCGACAAGTAGGCGACCAGCGGCCGCAATCTTGTTGGAGGCCACCACAGGGCAAGTGACTCTGACGCTCCACAAGCCGCCAGCATCACCCCGCATAGGGCCCGTTTTAACAAGGGCCTCTGAACAGCCCCCGTTGGCGGCTACTGCGGCGGTAAGTTCGGCCGGAGTGACAGAGTCATCCAGACCTGAAACTCGCAGATGGGCGCACTTTACAGGCCTATCGACCCGGACAACCTCAGGAGATATGACCTCTCGAATTTTAACGGCCAGAGCATCCGCCTGCTCTCCTGTAGTCGCACCTAGGACCTCCAGAATTCTGGCACCTGTTGCCGCTTGCCGGCACCGCACCCCTCCAGTTATTCCTAGTCCAGAGAGGCTTCCGATCGCCCTCTTGGCTTCGGATATAACAGAGTTATAAGTGTGACCAGCCTCTTCGGCCCCCGGCTGCAACGTAAGCATTACAGCCGAGGAACGTGGCGGTCGGACTCTTATAGGGGCCTTCGGTTTTGGTGCCTTCGCCTTTGACTTCTTTGCGGGCTCTTTAGGTACAGTTGGCGCAGGCTTGTTGGGCTGCTTCTTTTTTTTACGCCCAACTACCTTTGCCCAACTCTCTCCTATGGGTCCTTTTGGTGGCTGTGGAGGAGAGGTCGAAGAAGTAGTTAAGTTCCAGTTCTCGGCCGCTGCGACACAAACAGCAGCCGGGGCTGAAGGAACCCGCTTGCCCAATGGAGGTCGGGTACGTGTCGGAGGCAGGAGGCGGTCCTCCAGGCCCTCGAGCCTTGCATTGAGCATCGTGCCGACCGAAATCATAATAGCTTGTTGAAACTCCTCCATTTGGGTTCCGGTCGGCACGCTGGTAGGCTTCGGCCTCTGAGGGGAGGAGCTGTTTCCACCTCGCACTTCCTGTCGGATGGTGGCAAAGTCCTTGCGGAGCTCTTCCACCTCCCGACGCAGGCGTGCATTTTCCTCCTGCAATCTCCTCACTTCTTCAGAGGAAGTTCGCCTACTGCATTAAGCAAGTCCTGAATCCTCATGGATACCCAGCCATCGCGGGGGCGACAGCCAGGTTATGTCAGACTCTTACTGACTAAACCCCACGGTGTTCCACCGGCCGCCATAAAGGCAGGGCCACTCGATATACCCCCCTCTCAACTCCCCCAGGAATAAAGACGCCCGGTAACACTACGGACGCCTTTCCTCACGTGGCCCTCGACGCGACGAATGCCCCCGCATCCGCCGCCTCAGGCCCCACAGGGCGGGGGGAAAGTCCAGGGATCCCGCCTCTCGGGCCACCCACCTTTCAAAGTTTGGCAGGATAGCCCTTAGGGTGACAGAGCCGGCATTGTCGTTGGCGGCTTCGATGTCCGCCTTCCATCTTGGTATTAGGGCGGCTTGTGCCGCCGCCCTCAGCCCCTCCACCTGTCTGTAGTCTGGGAACTCTCCCCGTGTCCTCAGTTCCGCGCGGTAGGAATACACCTCCGCGAGGACCTCTGCCTGGAGTTCCCAGGGCGGGTCGCAGGCCAGCAAGGTGGCGGCCATCCAGGACACCGTTCGGTACCCCCTACACCACCGCAGGTCGATAACCCTCTGCGGCCTGCGCAGGAGGGTTTTATTGGAGCCTGTAAGGGCGTCCACCCAGACAGCGGCCCCGTACATGGCCATGCTCCGTATGACCTCGGAGTAAAGGCGCCTGCATAGGGACTGGGGGCCTCCCTTGTCAGCCTACCAAGGGCCGCTGCTGCACCGACTAATTTGGGGATGAGTCGGGCAAAATGTGCCCCGAACTTCCACCTTCCGTCGAGAGTGAGACCAAGGTACCTCATCTCGGCCCCAATCTCGACATATTCCCCCATTATCCTCAACCGCGCTCCTCGTGGAGGACCTCTGCGAGGGCCGTGAAACAAGATCGCCTCCGTTTTGCTTACTGCAACTGTCAGTCCCAGTAGGCGGATCCTGTCCACGACCAAGGTGACAGCCACCTGCCCAAGCCGTGCCGAATCCTCATAAGACCGCCCTCGGGCGGTGACGAGTGTGTCGTCTGCGTAGCAGATCACGCTCGCCTTTCGTGGTAATGGGCCGCGCAACAGCCAGTCAAATCCGACGTTCCACAGCGCCGGCCCCAGTACGGAGCCCTGCGGAACGCCGGAACCTACACGTCGATGGTGGACACGTCCGTCCGCTCCCTCCCAGCAGACCACCCTGTCCTTGAGGTAGTCCTCCAACAGCCGCCGTAGATAGGCCGGCACTTCGTGACACCGAAGTGCCTCCATTATTGTCTCGAACGGCAGGCTGTTGAATGCATTTTTCACATCAAGTGAGATTGCAAGGACTACTTCCCCCCCCCCCCCCCCCCCTTCACTGCTTCATTGGACCTAACCTTGAGGGCGGTCAGGGCGTCGGTCGTAGAGCGACCCGCCCTGAAGCCATATTGGGCCTCTGAGAGGTTAGGTCCGACTCCCTCTAAATGTTGGACAAGGCGGTTGACGAGAATCTTCTCAAGAAGCTTAGCCGTCTCGTCTAGCAGCACAATGGGCCTGTAGGCGCCCGGGGGCCTGGTGTGCGGCCCTCTTTTGGAATGAGGGCCAGGCCACCCTCCTTCCATATCTTCAGGAATCGTCCGACACGGAGGCATTCGTCGAATAATCCCCGAAACCAGTCCATTAGCTCGCAGGACGCGATGTGGAGTACCTTTTTAGGTACTCCGTCTGGTCCGTCATTAAATTATGTAAATTCGAATATGTTGTATTCGGTTTATTTGTATTATACTTGAAATTATTAAATTTATGTATGATATTATTATTTAAAATTTCTAGTCTATTTTCAGTAAGAGGTCTGTACTTAATTATTTTATTGGTTGGTTTAATTCGCGCCTTAAAGCTAATCATCAGACATTTATGATCAGAGCGTACACCAGTAATGACAGAGTGATCTGAAATGGTACAATTAGTGAATACATTATCAATGCAAGTCTGACTAGTTGCAGTAATCCGAGTCGGTTCTGTGAATATGTTATTTAAATTAAAGGAGTGAAAAAGAGAAATGAGCTTATGTCAGTCACATGAATCTAATAAAATATCAAAATTAAAATCCCCACATACAAATATTCGTTTATTTAAATCTAATATTTTTAAGAGTATATCCTCCATTGTAATAAAGTAAGATAAAGACGATGTTGGGAGTCTATATATGCATAGGATAATATATGAGTCCATCTCTGCACATGAAATCTCACAAACACGTTCAACAGATAGTTTTACGATATCCTTTCGTTCCTTATACTTTAAAGTATTTTTTATTAAAATTATAGAGCCACCTCCTTCACAGGAGGTTCTATTAAAAAAACTAGCAACTGAGAAATTATTTACATTAAAACACATTTTGTCGGACTTTAGCCAGGATTCTGTAAAACACATTATATCTAAGTTATATTTTTCTATTAATAATTCAATGTCAAGAACTTTGCTAGAGAAGCTTTGAATATTTTGGTAAATTAAGTTAAGTTTATAAATGTCCTTCTCTATTGTCACATCTAAAAGTTTAAAGTTGGTTGCACCACGACATTATTAGTACTACTACTAAATGATGATGTGGAGTCAATGCTTAATAAAATATTATTAGCTACCAATGTAGCAATATTTCTCTGTACCTTCGTAGGTAGTTTTATGCTATCCTGTGTCCCGTAAAAATGTCTAAATAAAATAAATTGTCTGGCCGGAAGCTCTTCCCCTGCGCCTGGTTCTGCGGCGGCGGTACGTGGGGGCATTTTCGTCCAACTCCCTCGCCCGTTCCGCCGACTCCTTCTGCGTCATGACATATTCGCAGTAGGAGAGAACTGCCTGCCACGATCTCCGACTACCCAGCATTGATTTGACGACAGCGGGCAGAGAGAGGTAGTGTCCCACTTCGGCGACAAGGTCACGGCGCCGCGCATCCCAGGCGGCGCATTCCTCCAGGGTATGCTGCGCCGTGTCCTTGACACATGCCCCGCACTCGTGGCAACCGGTCGTGGCTTCCCTTCCGGCTATAATGCACAGATACTTCCCGAAACAACCATGTCCCGAGAGTATCTGTGTGAGCCGAAAGGTGAGAGCTCCATGCCTTCTGTTCAGCCACTGTTTTAAAACATGCCGAACAGCCTCGACAGTCTTGCGTCCAGCATTGGGAGAAGCTAAGCGGTTCTCCCATTGCTGAAGGAGGTGCTGACGAGATTGAAATTCCCGCTCGCGAGGTGTCCTGGTGACTGCTCTCTGCCAATAGTTAGCAGACCATATTCCTGCCTCTAGATCCCACGGCGAGGATCTTGCTAGGACGCATGCCGCCTCGTACGAAATAGTGCGGTACCCTCGGATAACCCTGACGGCCATGGCCCTCTGCGGCCTTCGCAAATAGACCACATTACACTCCGTCAGGGAATCTGCCCATATTGGGGCCCCGTAAAGGGCCATGGACCGTACCACACCCAAGTACAAGCGGCGACTCGCAGTGTCTGGTCCCTTCAGGTTAGGCATCAGCCTCGCTAATGCGGCAGCTGCACCCATCAATCTAGGGGCCAGACGCTTAAAATGCTCGCGGAAATTCCATCAGCTGTCCAGGACGAGTCCCAAAAACTTAATAGTCAACTCGATCTGGATGCGAAGCTCTCCTATGGGGATGGTCTAGTTCGGAGGCGGCGCTCGTCTAGGCTTGTGGAAACACAAGGCCTCCGTCTTCTGCAGCGCCACTTCCAAACCGAGTGCCCTTATTCTCTCGACAACCATTGCTACTCCTTCAGTAGCAAGACGGGCAGCCTCCTCATAATCGTTCCCGCAGGCCATGACCAGAGTATCGTCTGCATAACAGGTCATACTCAGGCCCGGGGGAAGCGAACCCCGCAGCACCCAGTCGTATCCAATGTTCCACAGGAGAGGGCTGAGGACCGACCCCTGTGGGACACCGCACCACATCTCCCTCTTTTCCATCCTCTACCGCCCCTGGTACACGACGTCCTCTCGCTCAGATAGGACGCTATTATTCGCCTCAGGTAGGGAGGCATTTTGTGGTATCGTAATCCTCCCCGATACAGGCCCAGGGCATGGTGTTAAAGGCGTTTGCGATGTCTAAAGACACCGCCAATACCACTCCGCCCCGGGCAAGGACTTCATCCGAGAAGGTCTTGACGTTACTAATTGCGTCTATTGTCGAACGAACTTCCCGGAACCCGTACTGTATCTGCGATAGGTCGGGTCCTTCCGAGCTCAAGTGCGCCGCTAGACGGTCGGCGATTATTCTTTCGAACAATTTGCCGACCTCGTCCAAAAGCACTATGGGGCGATATGCAGAGGGAGAATCTGCAGGGCGACCATCCTTCATAATGAGGACCAGTTTGCCCGTCTTCCACTGTGTGGGAAATAGTACCGACTGGAGGCACTGGTCAAACAGAGCCGCGAGGCGGGCCCCAAGGGCGTCCAAGGCCAAGGCGCAGGCCCGTCCAGGAATGCCGTCCGGTCCTGGGGCAGTATTTTTACCCCGGAGCTTTCTCACGGCCTGGCCTAACTCCTCCGGCATCAATGCCGGTACCTCTGCTTCGGCGTCCTGGTTGAGGGACTGGGGGGCCATAGCCGGGAGAATGTGGACTGCTCGGTTTGGAAACTGAGCAGACACGACCTTCCAGCAACACGTAGATTCGGGTCTGTGTAGGGTACACAAGTCCGAATCTACGTGTGCGTATATCCACGCGCGCCCACATAACGGAAATGGCGAAGACGGTTACAATTAATATCCAAACGGATATAGGCCTTTAATAGGAAAGTTCTTCCAGTGTGTATCTAGGAATACAAATTTAGCAAATAAGAGGTATCAGCAGGTCGTATAATGTCGGCTTATCGGCAAAACCCATTATTTGGTAAAAAATCACTAACTCTGTTAAAAACACCATCGTACTTACGGCATTGAGATCTACAGAAATCATTAATCCGTTTTTCCATCCCAGCTCGTTTCCATTTTACACTTTAATAATCAAACGAACTTACTTGTAAGTGCACAACATATTAGTACTGACATAGTGACAACAAATTATGGTGTTCCACAGGGCAGTGTCCTCGGACCTACTCTCTTTCTTATTTATATAAACGACTTGACTGACATAAAACTGACTAATGGACACGTTTTTTCATATGCTGACGACACTGCGCTACTTTTCCAAGACAATAGTTGGCCCGAGGTCTTTAACAAAGCCGAGATAGGTTTGCATAGGGTTATAAAATGGTAGCAAATTAATCTACTTACACTTAACACTAACAAAACAAACTACATAACTTTTTCCATCAATGAATCTTTGCAACCTCATTAAAATTTGACTTTAATTGCTCATACTTGTAAAAATTTCCCTATTAACCAATGCTCCTGTAATAAAATTGTAAAAATAAATTCTATCAAATATCTAGGCATAATTATTGACAAAAATCTTACTTGGTACTCCCAACTTGAAACAGTTGCAAACCGGGCTAGAAAACTGATCTGGCTATTTAAACATCTCAGAAATATTGCAGACTTAAAACTAATTACATATATTTATACTTCTCTTGTGCAATCTATATTATTATATTGTATAACAATTTGGGGAGGAACTTATAAAACAAAATTCATCAGTATTGAACGTGCACAGAGAACAATTTTAAAAGTAATGTTACGCAAGAAAATAATATACAGTACGTCTAAATTATATAGTGATGCTAACGTTTTAACAGTCAGACAACTTTACATACTACAAAGTATCCTTAAAATACATAAAACGACTACTATAGACCTAAATATAATACAAAAACGAAATCCTTATTCAGTTTTAAAATATGATAAAGTAAGTACTGTATTTGCGACAAAACAATTCTTTGATTGTGTACAATCAAAAAAAAAATATAATAAAATAAATAGAAACATAAAAATATACACCATGAACTATAATGAATGTAAGAAAGCACTAACAGCATGGCTAAAAAAATTAAATTATGAACAAACTGAAAATTTATTAAGCAACGACAACTGATATAAAGAACAAACATCCTTTTATCCACTACCTATCAAATATAATACGCGCATACCTTAATATAAATATAGGAAACACACTTCCACACACATTCATATTAACATGTACACACACATCAACATGTAATCATCATCATTATTACATATAAAAACACATCTTCTCTCATTCAACTTTATACCTAAAATTATATATATTATTAACCAAATTTTCCATATTATCTTTATGTGCCTTCTTACTTACTTATGTTATAAAATTTGTTAACTACAATTGTACGGAAGAGCGGGACACTCCTAATACACACACTTAAATGGAGTGTCCCAACCCTTGTAACTTTTATAATGAGGAAAAATAAATATTTTTGTATTTTGTATTTTGTATGTGAGGTTGTTCAATTTAATTAGTTTTATAATTGATTACACCTGGATTAGATTTTTTATAATTGATTACACCTGAGCAGTACCTACATACATTAGGTCTAGAATTAAAGCAAGACAGAGTTATAAAAGGCAGACGCCTATTTAAGCCCAGGTGGGCGATTCTCGCTATTTCGAGATTCATCTCGATTCGAGATTTTTAAACGAAAAAGACTAAATATGCCATTTTTCGTTCAAAAATATCGAACATTAAACGAAATAAATAATAAATATTAATTAATAAATAAGAATTATATATATATTGAACGAAAAATGACATATTTAGTAATTTTTTGTTTAAAAATCTCGAATCGAGATGAATCTCGAAAGCGCGAGAATCGCCCACCAGATGAGTTTAGCAATTTGGAATTTTTAAAATATTAATACTCCGATAAATTTTAATGTCATTAATTAATATTTATTAACACCACAATTAAGCTCTTTATCCGGTAATGCAAAAAAAAAAATATAAAAAAGATCAAATCAAATCAAATATTGTTTATTTCATGTAAATCTTTACAGATATTTATGAATAGTAAAAAAAAAAAGTTTTAACAATAAGGTTCTAGAGTGCATTTGGTTAGGCTGCTATATATATAACCATTATAGATTAATTAATAAAATGTGTCATAAATAAAAGTATTAAAAAAACCAACCAACCGAACGCACGCTACATAGCCAACTAGTGTAAGACTAGGTGGTTAGCTGATTCCATTGACCTTCCGATTATCATCTGCCATACAAGGGTGCCACCGAGGCGACCGACCTCACCAACCGTATCCACGCCTCAAATATTAGTTCTTATATTATCATTATATTGGCTGTAGATATTTTTAAATGACCATCAATCGCATTAACATAGTTATATGGATCGGTATCTTTAAGGGCGTAAACACTAGTTGTAAAGTCGATCCCTCCGGAGACACCCCGGAGAAAAAGGTACCAGCAAGTAAAAAACTCTGGTGCTTCACACAAACTAACAGAGGAATATAGCCATTGAGTTAACGATATGCATATCGCAGCATACATAAAATGCTCTAACCCTACTAAAAGCATGCGCAAAACACCCTATGGCAGATTATTTAACAGTTTAGCAATTGGTCGCTGTACCAATGTACATAACTGCAAATACTAAAGAGTACAGGCACTTTACTAAATAATAATATATAATAACAGAGTACCTGCATAATATAAATATAAATAAGTAATCATAAGATATACCTTATCCAAAGATAAAATTTAAATATAATAAAAAATAATAATAATATTATAATTAAGTAATAATAAGTTATTACAATATCAGATTTAACATACCTACTAGGGTACTCATTTGAAAAGGCAATACTAGTTGTGAGACCTCAATTGCAGATCAGAACGGGTCCAGACATCTTTATCATTAATATAGTCATTAACTCTATAGTAAGCCCTATGGATTAATGTTTGTTTTATACAATTTTTAAACTTTATTTCACTTAAATCTATAATACTTTTAGGTAATTTATTAAATAACCTTATACTGTTAATGACAAAACATTTATTAGTTTTTTGCAGTCTAAACTTTGGAATATCAATTTTATCTATATTTCTTAAGTTTAAATTATGCCTGTCGCCATTTTTACTAAACATACTTAAGTTTTTCTTGACGTACAATAAATTCTCATAAATATATTGAGATGGTAGTGTCAATACCTCAATCATAGGAAATGTTTCCCGGAGAGAATCACGAGCTTTCATGCCATATATATTTGACAGCCTCCGTAGACTAGTGGTTGCGCCTTTGGCGTTGTATCCGGAGGTCGTGGGTTCGATTCCCACCCATGGCAAAAAATATTAGTACGTTTTTTTCTGTACAGTTTGTCATGGTCTGGGTGTTTATAAAATATAATATGTATTATGTCGTTGCTTCTGATCACATAGTACAAGCCTAAGGCTTAGTTTGTGACCAGAGCAATATGGTGTAATTTGTCCTATATATTATTATTATTATTATTATTATATATTGCCCGAATAGCCCTCTTTTGTAAAATAAATATAGTATTAAAATCTGCCGCGGATCCCCACATTATAAGACCATACATCATTATACTGTGAAAATAGGCGAAGTACACTAGTCTGGCTGTTGCAACATCAGTTAATTGTCTGATTTTTCTGACTGCATATGCAGCAGAGCTCAATCTATTGGATAGAGTATTTATGTGAGCTTTCCACTGTAGTTTGGAATCGACTGTGATCCCTAAAAACACAGTGGAGTCAACAAATTCCAGATCAGTACCACCTAACTTCACTGTGAAATTAATACCAGTTACGTTGGGGAGCGTAAATTTTAGACACTTAGTTTTCTTAGCATTTAAAACTAAATTATTCGCGGTGAACCACTTCGAAACCATTTCCAGAGTGTCATTTGCTGATGATAATATATTATCTTTTCTACTAACTTTAAACAGTAGAGATGTATCATCAGCAAATAGCACTATCTGCGCCATCTCCTGAACCATATGTGGAAGGTCATTGATGTATACTAGGAAGAGAAATGGTCCTAAAATTGAGCCTTGCGGAACACCCATCTTTACAAGGGCCCCTTCGGATAGACAGCCATCAATATTAACACCTTGAGTTCCATTGGAAAGGTAAGATTTTAATAGATTTAAAGCTAAGTCGCGAATACCATAAAATTCTAACTTATCTAACAAAGTTTGATGATCAACACAATCAAACGCCTTAGATAGATCACAGAAAACACCAACGAGGTCCTGAGAATTTTCCCATGCATCGGTTATTTCCGCAATCAAACTTGTACCGGCATTTGTTGTGTTTCTTCCTTTTGTAAACCCGTATTGTTGATCATGTAACAATTTATTTGTATTAAAATGACTTAAAAGTTGACCGAGAATTATTTTTTCGAATATTTTACTTAAGGCTGGCAGGACAGAAACAGGACGATAATTTATATATATATTATTATTAATAGTTTTCATAAGATCGGGAAAAATTCCTTCATTAACACACCCATTAAAAATATCAGCAAGTATCGGTCCTATAGTATTAATGATTGGTTCTATAGCTTTGACCGACAAGCCCCATACATCTTCAGTTTGCTTCTTATTCAACATTTTAAAGTGTTTATAAAAGTAAAATTAGGTATTTTAATATATTCTTTTAAAAATTCCTTAGCAGTACTAGCTGATGATTTAACACTGTTCGTGATTTGTAATGGAATATTAGTAAAAAAATCTTCGAATAACTCAGCAACTTGTTTATTGTCCGATATCATAACTCCATTATGTCTAATTGAAATATTATTTTGCCTAATTAGATTTTTTTCCAGTTTCAGTGTTTATCATTTTCCATATACACTTGGATTTATTATCTGACTGTTTGATTTTAGATCCAATATAAATAGATTTTGCTATGATACAAACTTTTTTAAATAATTTTGAATAATTCCTAACATAATTGTGGAAACTTTGGTCAGATGTGTATGATCTTTTGTCATATAGATCATAAAGTGTATCCCTACTTATTCTAATGCCCTTTGTGGCCCAAATAGCAAAATTTATTTTGTCATTAATTTTCTTTGTTTTTATTTGACATACTTTATTAAATTCTTGATCTATTATTTTATGTAGATTCGCGTATGTAATATCTGGCTGATTAATATTATATATGAAGCTGGACATTTGCTTTATTATGTTGTCATTAAAATAATTGAGTCTATTAACTGTTAACGGCCTGTACTTAATAATTTTATTTATGGGTTTAATTAGAGACTGAAAGCTAACCAACAAACATTTATGGTCAGAACGCACACCTGTAATAACAGAATTACTTAAGAGTGAACAATTGGTAAATATATTATCTATGCAAGACCGACTAGTTGAAGTGATCCTAGTTGGCTCCATGAATACATTATTTAAATTAAAGGAATTAAACAACGATATTAGTTTACATTTGTCGCTGTTATTTATTAAAATATCTATATTGAAATCCCCACATATAAAAATTTGTTTATTTAAGTCAAATACTTTTGACAGGACATCCTCCATTATAGTAATAAAATTAGATAATGCAGAGGCGGGGGGTCTGTATATGCATAGAATAATGTAAGTATCCATCTCCGCACATAAGATCTCACAAACACGTTCAACTGATAGTTTTACAATATCCTTCCGCTCTTTGCATTTTAGTGATTCTTTAATTAAGATAATAGATCCACCTCCATCGCCGGAGTTTCTATTGAAAAAACTAGCAACTACAAAGTTATTTATACTGATACACATTTTCTCTGCTTTTAGCCAGGATTCTGTAAAACACATCAAATCTAAATCATATTTTTCAATTAATAATTCAATGTCAAGAACCTTGCTAGAGAAGCTTTGTATATTTTGGTGTATTAAGGTAAGTTTACAATTGACCTTCTCTGTTGTCACATCTATAAGTTTAAAATACGTTGTACCACAACATTATTAGTACTAGTACTAAATGATGATGTGGAGTCAATACTTAATAATATATTATTGACTACCAATGTAGCAATACTTATTACAAATTATTGTAATATGTCAAATTATACATGCAATTATTTAAATAATATATATGTTTATTCTGTAAGGTGGAATATTGGTTTGAATAAAGAAATGTACATATTGTAACATTCCTTACTCCAATTTTAGACAAAAGATCCACACTGTCCAATAACTCTTTTTTGCTAGTGTTCAATCCATTTCCTACCATAATAACTATATTACTATAAGAATTGTAAAATTTGGAGGAAATGGATTTTACAATATTCCTAAAACTATTACCTGGCATACAATAGTTTGTCACAGAATGATCTAAATTATAATTAAAATATTGACCTATTCCTGTACCAATACTGTCTGTGAGTAGCAAGGTGTTGTTGGTTATGTCCCTTGACGGAGTCACACTGGAATAGGATAAGGATGATCCGGGCTCTGATAAATTTGCTTGATTTTCGCAGGAGCAACAATTCTTATTTACAAATGAGTCAAATCTATCAGCATTATATAAATAAAAGTTAAAATAACTAAAAATTAAAATACAAGATAAAAATAAAAGTTTTCTTATAACATTTTTTAAGATTATTCAGGTCTGTATAACATTTTTATTTTATTTTATACTCAACAACTATTGACAAATCCCATCCGAGTATATTCATATTTTAGCCCTAAATCATAGTTGGAAGAAACCCTTAATTATTTGATTTTATTGTAAACACCCACTTTGGGTCCTAAATACAATGAAAAAAAAAACAGATCTGGTATTGATAAATCTAGAATAGAGATATACCTTGGTTGGTATTTTTCTGGTAAATAAGTAATTATATTAATTTTATTACTTATTTTTTTTTACTATTGGTTGTAATTCTTGAACAAACAAACTTGAGCAAACAGGTATATCTCTGGTTGTCCAAAATTTGTAATAATTTCTTGATATTATTATTTTTTAGATCATTAATAGTAATGTTTTCTTTGGTATTTTGGTAAAAACCCCATTACTATTTATTAACTTACATACAGTAAGGTATCATCTAATTTAAAATGACTAGTATTCATATTATTATTGAAATCGGGGAGCAACAATAATTTGAATTTATTGGACAGGTTTTATGGCTCCTACATTCTATAATGTTTAAATATATTGCAGGTTTAAATTTTTTAAAGTTTTCTCGGTTCTCTCTGCCCTATGCATTCCTGTTAAAGCAAGAAGGGGGCCACCAGTTTAAAGATGGATGATTGAGGGGTCTCAAGGAGATTTAGTTTGGTTAATTGTCCTTTTTTGGTTCTGGCTCCTGGCTGGATCTTTGAACAGTCCTAGCTGTTTTTATTATTTCTAATAGGTCACTTCTAAACACAAGAGCATCTGGATTTCCGTGAAGACATTCGAGTTTTTATTAGAGCAGATATCAAAAAACCTCTTAGAATGTTTTGCACAACAGTTTGACTACCTCATGAAGACATTTAATAACTGAATTGTAATTTATTAAATGAATATATATTATTTATTTTATTTTGCAAGTGAAAATGTAGTACCCTACTTAGTGCTACTTTGCTGGTCTTATATTACTACTTTGTACAGGGGAATGTACAAAGGATGTCTCCTGATCCGTTTTAGTTGGCCCCAGTACAGCAAATATTCTACATCTTTTTGGGTTAAAGTATGTGTATTCTCATGTATATGAGTTTCTATTAAAGACTGTTAAGTTTTCACAGAACCTGCTATATAAAATTCTGATTGTATTGTAAAATATTTTTGGTTCATTTAAAATTGAAAATGAATAAATGTCTAGTAGGTATTCTGAATTACACTACTAGGTTTATTATAAATCATTGTCATTCAATACTCTTAATATTATTGCAATGTGATTGTATTTTTCACAAATTCTGCTATATAAAATTCTGTGTTGTAAAATATTCTTGGACTTAATTGATCCTGAAGATGCAGGTATTGTTTTTATCAATTACATAAAATTATTTTTATGAATTACATACCTACATTTATTTATTTTTATTTTTTATAATTTACAGCACCAGACTGATTATAAAAGTCATTCAATACTCTCAAAAGTATTGCAATGAAATTGTTATTATTATTTTGAACATATTTAGCTATATAAAATTCTGACTGTGTTGCAAAATATTCTTGGACTCAATTGATCATGAAGATACTTACATAGCATTACGGGTGCCTTACGGCGCCCGAGACCGCCTAGACGGCCCCAGGGTATCCAGCGGAGGGTTTTTTATTCCCACCTCGTGATAGCCGATGGTATGACTGTTACAGTACTAGACTCGTTACATAACTCATTCAATACTCTCATTCAGTATCGCAATGATATAAAAAAAATAACTTTTAATGTGAAAATTATTCTTACCTCTTAATAGTGAAGCAATAGCGAAATATCTAACCATATACATTCCCAAAGAATGTCCCAGGTTACAAAAGTCATTCAATATCGCAATGATATATAAAAAAAAACTTTTAATGTAAAAACCATTCTTAACTCTTAACAGTAAAGCAAAGGCGAAATATCTAACCATATACATTCCCAAAGAATGTCCCAGGTTACAAAAGTCATTCAATATCGCAATGATATATAAAAATAAACTTTTAATGTAAAAACCATTCTTAACAGTAAAGCAATGGCGAAATATCTAACCATATACATTCCCAAAGAATGTTCCAGGTTACAAAAACATTCAATACTCTCATTCAGTATCGCAATGAAATAAAGTTATTCTTTCTTTCTTTTCTTTCAATGATATATAACTTTCTAAAGCAATGGCGAAATATCAAACAATATACATTCCCAAGGAATGTACCAGGTAACAATATGTATTTCTCAACAGCACAAAGTTGATTACAAAAATAGTTGAGCGTTATGTATTTTCGATAGGATTTTAATAAGACGTATAGAAACTCACCTTTGGTTTCATGATCGCTTTGAGCGAACCATTTCTTCACCTTTTTAAAGAGTTTCCTTAATTCTTTATTTTCTTGTATTTGAAACTATTCTCATATTTTCTTTTTCCCATTTTTAATGCTGAAACACAACTTAAAATAACTAAATCAACTAGAAAAATATAAATTATTTTTTGTAAGATGCGACGCCAACTTGACATAAGAAACGAATGACACTTCAATGCGCGGGAGTGCAGAGCGACAGTGGAGGATACGTTCCAAAACCTTTATTGCTTTTTAATTTACTTAAAACTTATGTGACGCCGCTAGCATCGATTCGATACTACATTGTGAACTTCCATCGTCGAGGATAGACTATGAGGTTATAATTATCCATAAGTCACTAAGTATTTTTTTTTTCGAGGGTAGGCATAAATAAAGAAGTACACATTTTGTTTTCTCTGGTGAATATATTTATTTAAAATATAAGAATTCAGTATTTGGTGCTGTGTAATAAGTAAATGAGTGTATAAGCTGCTTCTACACATCTCTGCATCATTCATTTCTCACCAACACAACACAAATCAAGATAAGTATGGAATCCAACCGGTCAGCACAGGAGCCCATGTCTACACTGCGTAATCTGGAGGATAAGTTCCAGAAGTCCATGGAACAATTTGAGGCTCGTTTTGCTTCAGCATCCTCAGCGGTTACTCTTGCTCAATTGGCCAAGGACTTCCAACTTTTCAAGGAGTTTGTCCGTGATTCCTTTTCTTTGCTCAGAGCCCAAATTAACAACTTGGCAACCCTAACAGATGATCTGGAAAACAGAAGCAGGCGTAAGTTCTTGTTGTTCCGGGGTATTAAGGAGGGTCCTGGCGAGAGCGCATCACAGCTTATCTGTAGCCTGGTTGCAAATAAAATGAAGCAGGAGATTGGTAGCAGTGATGTTTCATTTGGCTACAGGCTTGGCAAGGATGTTGATGCAGATAAACCCCGACCAATCCTGATAAAATTTTCAAATACTGAAATGCGGTCAAAGGTGTGGCGTTCTAAAAAACTACTGAAGGAGTCCGGTGTCTCTGTGGCTGAGTTTCTGACATCTACTCGGAGGCTAGTGTTCGCTGAAGGACGCAGCGTATATGGCATAAACAATTGTTGGTCACAGGATGGCAAAATTTACATTAAACTGCCGAATGGGTCCAGACAGTGCTTGCAGTCTACGGAACACCTTAAGGAGCTAATAGCTAAATGCCCTCCACCATCGCAACCAGAGGCACATAAAAAGTTTCGAACGGCCATAATGGGTAGGCAGACATTGAAGTAACCTATGTTAAAATCAAATTATATACATCACTATACATGTAGCACCACACCGTACGTTTTCATAATTTTAAGTCTGTTTATTGGAATGGTAGTATCTATGGTTTATTAACTTTTTCATTTTGTATTTTTATTACAGGGGCCTTACCGGGAAGCCACATCGAAAAACCGATCGACTCGTCGATGGATAAAATTGTATTGGAAATATTGTCTATGGATAGAACTCGATCGCCGAGAAATGTCAAATCACATACATTTTATTTTCGCTTTCGATCGATCGACGTGGCGATCGGTATTTCATGTGGCTTCCCGGTAGGGCCCCAGGTTAATGTCAAATGTGTAACTTTTTTTTTTTTTTTTAATATAAATTAAGTAGGGATCATAGAGTATAGTAAAGATCATTGATCAGGAGCACAGATAATATTTTAATGTTTCTTTTTTTTTTTTAATTATTTATATTTGGGTTCTATAGAAGTATTAAGGACGGAGGTGTTTTAAAACATTTCGTCATATAATAAGTACTTTTTACTGTTAAAATGTTTTTTTTTCTAATTTTTCCAATGTGTTTGTTTATAGATGTAGGTACCGGTTACGGTGTGGTGTTTTGCTCATTTTGTTAATTAGTAATACTGTATTGTATTGACAGAATAATAGTTTTGCCAATATAGTATAATTGTTTTCAGCAAACGTTTGTAAACCAGCTAACTGGCAGGTGATGTGATGATAGCAGTTTTGTTAATTTGCATTATAAATATTAATATTTTATCTATTTGTATATAAGTATTTATTATTTTCTTACCTATTTATTATACTATTTTAAGTAATTTTATTATATATTGTTATGCCAAATCTCTCAAATGTATCTTCAGAAAATGATTCTGAAGAGTTCTTTTCTTGCAATTCATCAAGCTCGGATGACTTTAATGTTAGCGGAAGCGATGTTCACCTTGGCGATGCGCTTCATAGTACTTTCTCTTATTACCCCAAAAATCTTAACGTTTGCCATATTAACGCGCAAAGTATTCCTAGTCATTACTCTGATCTCTTAGCCTCGTTTGACAGCGAGCATATCCATGCCATTTTAATTTCCGAATCATTTCTTAAACCAACTCTTCCCTCCGCTTACTTTCCCCTCCCTGGTTTTGTGCTTATTCGCAATGATCGAATTGGTAAGGCTTGTGGCGGTGTCGCAATATACCTTAGATCTTCGCTCACTTTCAACGTTATTTCTCAATCTCCTTCCACTTACTCTCACTCTTCTGAACATATTCTAGTTGAGATCGATTTAAACTCGGTAAAATTTCTCCTTGGAGTCGTTTACTCTCCCCCTACTATCGATTACTTTAACTCTTTTGAATTACTGCTCGAACAACATCTTCCGCAATACGAACACAATCTCATCATGGGTGATTTTAACACTTGTTTATTGAAAAATGACACCCGTAGTAAAAAACTGAACCTAATCACTTCTTCCCTTAATGTTTCTATTCTACCTTTAAATAGCACTTTTCAAGTAAACAATTCCTGTAGTCTCCTCGATCTCATCCTCACTTCTAATCCTGAAAGAGTATCTTATTTTGGACAATACCCAGCTCCTGGTTTCTCTCACCACGACCTCATCTTCGCCTCCTATAAAATAAAAACCCCTAGATTCAAACCAAAAATATTTTTACAACGTAATTTTGCCAGAATGAACCGTGAATTGCTACTGGCGGATGCTGCTAATGTGGATTGGCAGGGGTTGACTATACTTAGCACTGTGGATGAAATGGTCTTAGATTTTAATGGTCTCCTTTTAAACCTCTACAATAAACATGCCCCCATAAGACCTGTGCGCATGAAGAGACCACCGGCGCCCTGGCTTGATCACAAAATTCTAAAGGCCATGAGGTGGAGAGATGCCTTGAAAAGAAAACATAAAAAATCTCCAGGCGAGGCGAGCTGGAATGCTTTCAAGTATGCGAGGAATCGCGTAAATCAGATGTGTAGGAACGCAAAACGCCATTACATTCATTCTTCTATTAAGACCTGCACCCCTCAAAATACTTGGAAATTCCTGCGTACACTTGGTTTTGGGAAGCCCAAACCTGACTCTTTTCTTCCTACTGACATTAACGGCCTTAACCAGCATTTTTCTTCCCCTATAGCTTCTATAGACCCAGCCGTTAAATCCGTTGTCATCTCTCAAATTAGCTCCACAGCGGCCCCAGTTCAATTTGAGTTTTACCCAGTGACTACTGGAGAGGTTAAAAAATATATTAACCAAATAACCAGCAAAGCCGTAGGTTTTGATAACATAGGTCGCGCCCTGATTACTCCAATAATTGATATAATTCTCCCGTCTATTACTTACATCATTAATACTTCTATTTCTTCAGGGATTTTCCCTCCAAATTGGAAAAACGCTCATATTATTCCCATACCTAAAAAATCTGCACCAACTAATTTTAATCAACTGCGTCCCATTTCTATTCTCCCTTTTCTATCTAAAGTCCTTGAACACGTTGTCCACAGGCAATTTACTGACTTTCTAAACAAAAACTCTTTGCTGAACCCGCGGCAGTCCGGCTTTCGATCGTCTCATAGCACCAACACTGTTCTCGTAAATATTACTGACGATATACGCCATGCTATAGATGAGAAGAAGCTAACACTGCTTGTTCTTTTAGACTTCAGTAACGCCTTTAACTGTGTAGATCATGATATCCTTATTGCTATTCTTCTCTCACTAAATATTTCTCCTACTGCGGCACAGTGGTTCGACTCATATCTTCGCGGACGCAGGCAGCGCATACGGGTAGACGATGTCTTTTCGGACTGGTGCTCACTGTCTGCAGGTGTCCCGCAGGGTGGCGTATTATCTCCTTTACTCTTCTCGGTTTTCATAAATGCCATGGTCCAAGTAATAAACTTCAGTTCTTACCATCTGTATGCCGATGACTTGCAACTGTCGCTGCACTTTGAAATGAGCGACGTAAATGGCGCGATTTCCAAAGTGAATAGCGATTTGGAAGCTATTCGAGTACGCTCGCAAAATCTCGGTATCCTAGTCAACCCTTGCAAGACGCAGGTCATGATCCTTGGCTCCAAACACATGTTGAGCAGACTAGATTTGGGAGCCATTTCTCCAGTATTATTTAATAATTTACCACTTCCTTTTTGCCAACATGCTAAGAACCTTGGTGTGCACTTGTCCTCCGATCTTTCCTGGAATTATCACGTCGCTGAAGTCAGTAAACGTATTTTCTCCAGTATGCATTCGCTAAAGCGGTCTCAGTATCTTATTCCTTTTAAGTCAAAGCTCATGTTGGTCAATTCACTGCTTCTACCTATCATTGATTACGCTGATGTCTCCTATTCGGATGTTACTGAAGATCTACTTAACAAACTTGACCGCCTCCTTAATATGTGCATACGTTTTATCTTCGGCCTGCGTAAATTTGATCATGTTACCGAATACCGCAAACAGTTAAGGTGGCTTAATATCCGGTCTCGTAGATCAGTAATGCATACATATGCTATCCTTTTTATATAATATACTATATAACCCTAATACTCCCTCTTACCTTAAGACTCGTTTTCTTTTCCTTGGTGATTCGCACGATCGTCCCCTCCGTTCCTCTGTCAATAACCTTCTAAAAATCCCGTCACACGTCTCTTCCAAATATTCAGATTCGTTTACGGTGTCAGCTGCTCGCCAGTGGAATTTGCTTCCTCTGACTATAAGATCAGCCCCTTCCATCGGGGTGTTTAAACGCTTGCTCACTGCTCATTATCTGAACGCTTAAACCAGATCTAAGTGACAATTTTGGTATGGTATGGTATGTATGTTTATGTATTACATTTATTATATTATATACAGTATTTAAGTAGTATAAGTATTGTTATGCATCATTGTTAAAATTATATGTATATCCTTCTATCGAAAGTTCCGCACCCTAAGCATATTTCACTCTCTCAAAGGTTAGCTGGTAGAAAATGCCTAAGGCATTAAGCTCGCCTATGTACAATTTTGTGCAATAAAGAATTTAAAATAAATAAATAAATAAAATAAGTATATTTAATTTCACAACTTTCCATTAGTCCTGGAATTAAATAGACTATAAAATTATTATTACTTAAATATAATTTTAAGTAGTTACACGACTTGATTTTAAAATATTATTTTCAAAAATATTCATACTTGAGTTAGTGATTTTTTATAATAAAAGTTCCCACTATAATCAAGGTCAACAGTCACTACTTCAAATTAATGACTTTTGGTTAATTAAGTCTATACTAATATTATAAAGAGGAAAGATTTGTATTTTTGTATGTTTGTAATGAATAAACTTAAAAACTACTGGACCGATTGCAATATTTTTTTCACCATTAGAAAGCTGCATTATTCAGAAGTAACATAGGCTATATAATATCACGCTAGGTCCTATAGTTGTGGAGCAGTAACCAAAAATGTTTTAAAAACGGGGGAAAAGTATCGTTTCTGAGGCCTTCCGTGGCGTGCGCTGATCTTAAGTCCCCCCGTGCGAAGCCGGGACGGGCCGCTAGTGTTAAATAAAACTCACTTATAAATATGTGCCTTATATTATCACAGTTGATATTAATTGTTTACAACTTAAAATTTACAAAAATCAAAAACAAATATGAATTGTTGCTTCCACCTCAAATAAACTATGATTTAATTAAAGATTTGAAAATAATGCCCCAGGAATAATAATTCGTAACAAACGATCAACGTTGACCAATCTACTCACATATTTAAATAGGTTGACTCAAGAACTGGGAAATAAATCTCCCATTGGCCTTTTTTTATTTCAACTTTGAACGTGATTTTGATAAGGTTCCTCACAAGAGACTGCTGGTTCACCTGCAACATTTTGGAATTCGTGGAAATTTATTGAGATGGCTAAATAACTATTTGTCGGGAAGAACGTTTTGTGTTAGAGTTAGAAACAGTTATTCAAGTGTTAATAATGTCCTCAGTGGGGTAACACAGGGATCTGTACTGGCCCCGATACTTTTTGGGATGTTTATTTGTGCTCAATACTAGAATCTGAAAGTTGTTTTTGTGCAGATGTTAAGTATTTTGGAAATCCCTTAATATATAGTGGAGCCTTTAACAGATGACCTGGAACGTATATCAGAATAGTTCAAGAACTGGATAATAAAGCTCAACCCATTCAAAATGTACTGTGCTAACATAATCCAAAAAATGTATTCAAGTTAGGTGATATAACCAACACCCCAGTAGAGGTACAGAAGGATCTGGGCACAGTGATAAGTACAAATCTGAAATAGGCAGAACTTAGATAGAACCGTGAAGAAGGCTAACTGTGCTCCATATGCTATAAGGAAAACCTTCCAACAGTTCACTCCTGCTACATATCTAAAAATATACAATACCTACTACGCTATTGTTGGAATATGGATTTTAAGCCTGGAAATATCTGTATGAGAGTGTACGGAGGTGAGCCATAAAACTACCACTTTGCCTGCGGAAAACGACATATTATGAGCAAAGACCGCAGGCAGCGTGAAGATGGTCCACATTTAAGGAAATGTTTTAATTGAATCCAACTCTATTTCCACGTCGAGATCGGATTACAACTTCCTCTGCAACAGAGTAGTGATTACATGGAACCAGCTACCACTAGATATATTTCAATTTTCCACTGTTAATACCTTTAAAAATAAACTGGACAAATTCTTAACCACTAGTGAATTAAATAGTAATAAAACAAACACTATAGTTTTATGAAAATTAACTTTACAAAAAACCTGTAAACAGTGGTCGGAGACAGACGTGTTTTTAAATTATTGCAAATTCGAAATATTATTTATTCTCATTAATAATTAAAGTTCGTCTTTAAGCTAAACAATTTAAAGTATTTATTTCACTAGCCACGCAGCAAGTATATTACGGCTTTTTGGAATACACCACTTGAGGAACACCGCGATCGAGTTGTTGGTTGCGCCCCTCACACCCTCGAGGAAAGAGGTCAGAAACTATTTTTTCATCTTTCGCACATAGCAAAAGCGAAAAGTGTGTCACAGTCAATTACTACTTAAAACTTATCATAAATTCGTGAAACAATTATATACCTTAGAACACTAGCACTACGGTTTAAAATCCAATATGAATATTCAAAGATCTCCAAACAAGAAAAAAATAGCTTGTGTGTCATCAAATTCACAGCCTGATTTAACACAATTAAGCGATAAGGAGACTATTACTTTTAGAAAACGTAAGGGGATGGATTTAGAATTCGACATTAAGGGTGAGCTAAAAAGTTTCCGAGACGAAATAATGTCATTTTTGAGTGATTTTAGTTTTAAACAAAATGAAAAACTCTCGTCGTTATGTGTAGATGTAGGCATGATAAAAAAACAAATTGGCGAAGTAAAATTGGCAAATGAAAAGCTGACTGAGGAGCATAACAAATTAAAGTCAGAGTTAGAAAAACTAAATAATAATTTTGGAAAAACTTGCAACCAGGTGAAAACCTTAGAAACCGAAGTAAATAAATTTAAGAACCAAATTCATGAAATTCCGAATAAACAACTACAACTAGACCAGAATACGTCAACATGCGATAATTTTATACACGAAATTGAGGAACGACTAGTAAGGGCTAAAAATATTATTATCCGAGGTTTGAAGGAACCAAATAATACTAACAATATAGACAGAATTACCTACGATAGACAAGAAGTAGTAAAAGTAATAAAAACCATAGATAAGGATTGTCCAGATCCAATAAAAATATTCCGCCTCGGCAAATATGACGAGCAGAAATCACGTCCAGTAAAAGTCTGTTTCGATTCCCAAGATATAGCGAAATCATTACTTCGTATGAAACCAAAGGATAAAAACGATTTTGTAATTACCTTCGATCAAACTCCACTTCAAACAGCCAACTATAAAAATCTACGTGAACAACTAATTAAACGTCAACAAGACGGCGAAAATAACATTATTATTAAATATATAAGGGGTGTCCCAAAAATTATTTCAACAAAAAACTTAAACCTAATACTATAAACTCAAGTTACGAAGTTGATCCCGAGAAGAATATTACTTATCAATTAACACATGATTATGAACAATTACCAATGAATACTTCTGTGCTTAACTTTCTTTACATAAATATTCGCAGTTTGGTAAAAGAAGGCAAACTAGATGAATGACTTCCTGAACTTATATGAAACGCAGCTGGAGAAGAATAAAAGAACACTAGTATTTGGTGACTTTAATTTGGATCTATTGGATACAAATACAAAAATCGAAAAATATAGAGCCATACTTTGTGAAGCAAATTATAAAATATTAAATAACATAAATGAAAAGTACTGTACACGAATAGACAAAGGAAAAAGAAAGTCAATCATTGATCACGTATGCTCTAATTTAAATAATAATGAATTTCATATGTCAATAATAAATTCCTCGATGTCAGATCATAACCAAATATATATAGGATTAAAACATATTAGACTTAAAAATAAAGACAAAAAACATTATAAAGCAATTAACTATGAAACATTACATAATCATATAGTGAGTTCCCCATTTAATACCAATATTAATAATTATGAAATATTAGAACAATATATTAAAACGAATATAAGTTTGAGTCAAATCAATAAGACTAAAGTTCTAAATCAACCACGTCAAGAATGGATCACTATAGAAATTGTGAATGAGATTAGAAAAAGAAATAGAATATGGAACACACTTAAACGCAATAGATTGGATGATGATGTTAAAAAGGAATTTATAAAGCAAAGAAATAATGTTACTAAAATAATAAAATTAGCAAAGTTGAATTACTATCAAAACGAATTTAAAAAGAGGATGGCAAAACCGAAGAAAATGTGGAGATTTATAAATGAATTGGCTACTAACAAAACTAAAACTAATACTATACCTTCAAAACTTATTGTACACTCTGTAACTATAACTAATATAGGCCAGATTTGTGAATGTTTTAATAGCTTTTTTGCTACAATTGGCATTAAATTAGCAAATAAATTACCATCGAATAATTTTCTACCACCAATAAATACACTCTGCAATCCAGACACCCCAACACTCTTAAAATTGCAACTTTCTACGCAATGTGAAATAAATAAAATGATAAATGAACTAAATTCAAATGCAAGCACAGGTATCGATAGTATTAACACAAAAAGCTTAAAGTGCATAAGCAATCTTATAGTTAAAAACATTACAGACTGTATCAATGAATGTCTAACTAAAGGAACTTTCCCAGATAGCCTGAAAATAGCAAAAGTCACTCCAATTTATAAGACCGGCAGTAAATCGGACCCTGGAAACTACCGACCTATATCCGTTTTACCAATTATTTCAAAGATATTCGAAAAAGTAATTTACCAAAGGATTAACGACTACTTAACTTCAATAAACTTTCTTTGTCCAAATCAATACGGATTTCGACCAAAATCTAACACATTAACAGCAACGGTAGATCTAATAACAGATATAAGACAACACATTGATCAACAAGGAATGGCTCTGGGTATTTTTATAGATTTGAGAAAGGCGTTTGACACGGTGTCTCATGAAATACTGCTATATAAACTTAATAAGATAGGTATAAGTGATTCAGTATACAGTATCATTAAATCCTATCTTACAAATAGGTATCAAGTCGTACAAATAGGTGACTGTAGAAGTAGTATGCAGCCTGTAACATGTGGAATACCTCAAGGATCTATCTTGGGCCCATTGCTATTCCTCATATACATTAACGACATTAATAACATTGGATTGCAAGGTAACATAACGCTTTATGCCGACGATACCTGCCTTTTTTATTACGGTTCAACTATCCAAAGCATAATTTTGCGAGCACAGAATGATTTGAATATAATATCAGCATGGTTTAAGCAAAATTTATTAACTATTAACACGACTAAAACTAGTTACATGATTTTTACAAATAAAAATAAACAAATTGACACATATAATGATCTCACAATAGATGGAATTACTTTAAATATTAGTAATGAAGAAAAATACTTAGGATTAATTTTAGATAAAAACTTAACTTGGCAAAAGCATATAGGTCATATCAAAGATAAATTAATCCCATTAACAGGTGCATTGCGAAGAATATCTAACGATCTACCACAACAAATTAGATATATTATATATAATTCTCTTATTAAACCTCACCTAGATTACCTGATAGCGGTTTGGGGTAACTCGGCAATTCAACACATTAAATTATTACAGACTGCGCAAAATAAAATAATAAAAACCCTATTTAACTACAATTTTTGGACCCCAACTGCAACACTATATAAAAAAACAAATCTAATGAATATTAAACAACTATACAAATATCAAATATGTCTTCTAGTAAAAAAAATCCTAGACAAAAACACGCACTCAAAGATAACATTTAAATTTAACTACCAAATACATAAATATAATTTAAGGAGCGCATCTCATATATCGACTTTTAATATTAAACCTAGAACTGATCAGGGAAAAAAAACAATTTGCTATGAGGGAGCAAAAATTTACAATAGTTTACCAAAACAAATTAAACATATACAATCTACTATTCTATTTAAAAAGTGTCTCAAGACCTATATTATTAACAATTGCACTATATAGATATATGTAAGCATATAATATATTTATGTCTACAGTCTACAGTCGTATAAGTAGTAATAATAATGCATATACAAAACTATAAATAAAAACTTTACATATATCTAAAATAATTAGTAAAAATAAATAAATGTACAAAATAAAAAAATAAAATAAAAAAAAAGTAAAGAAAACTAATGTAGAAAAATATTAATAAATACAACAATATAAACATCATACTGTATAAATTCCATCGGACAGTACCTACTCATTCACAAATTCCTATACAAAGCTGGTTACAGAGATCGCCCGCCGACAAATACAACTTGTACTTGTTTACCTACCCACATGATTTACACAAATAATTAATAAAATTAGTAAATAATAGTTTTGTTTTGTTAGTAAGCGAGCAGTTTGCTGTTTCATCTATTGTGAAATTATTTGTTTTTTGTTTGTGTAGGTACCTATATTATTTGTAGTTTCTAATCTTGTCTGACCACTGAAGTACCAACTTTAATTTTAATATTATCCATCTTAAGTGAATTTTATAATTCTTATGGAAAATAAATTTCTTTAAACCTAAATCAATGCTTGATATAGGCAATAATCTATAATGCGAGCAGCAGAAGGCATTTCAGCAATCTGCTGCTCGGTCAATAATAATAAAGATATCACTTTTATATCAGATCTCCTCTAATTGATGAAGGAATTACTAGTTTTAAAATATAACTGGACGTATTCAAATGGGCAGCTTTAAATTAGGGACCATAGAACCACGTGTTTAATTTTTTTTTGTTATCAAATTGTCTCTTTTCACCGAGGCGCTTTACCTTATTGGGATTCTCCAGTTGTAAGACTAAGTCTAAGATCTATTTTAAATTTAATAATTACTACAGACCAGTTTCATCAGGCCTCTGTTCCAGTTAGATTTATTGGTTTAGGTATAAGGGAAGTTAGTGATTTAGCAATACCTGCTTATTTAAGTTCTGTCTCTATTTGAGTTCTCTTTTTTTTATATTTACCTAGAAATTGTGCATAATACTGCTCAATGCAACTTGCAAAAGTGAGTGAAAGTGGTTACATGCTATTCCTCTCTCTACATACACGCTACTGTACGTTGGCTCACTCCGTATAGCACCAGCATGACGCTTAGGATGTATTTACAAATCCCATATTTGCTTTTGCGGGCTCTCATCATGGCCTTTCGTGTTAAAAATGTGCTGGACGTTTCAAGACACCACAACATTATCGAGATTATTTGTAAGACAATATAAAAAGCAAAATTCCTTCTTTTCTTGAACCCTCAGGCCTACAAAGTTAATTTTTCAAGATATTGCGTTAATTTTCTATAAAAAAAATGCTCTGTCTACAATGAAGTATAGGCTTCATTAATGTATGTATTTAAATTTTGGATCTTGGTAATAGTGATCTAAATCACTATGAGCTGATACAACAAGATAAAACAGTTACATTTTAAGAAACTACAATTGCCAAAAGTCATTATATTTTTTATTTGGCGTTTTAAAAAAAACTATTGCACCTATTGCATAATTTTTCGTTTGGTAATATACATAAACATTTCTTCTAACTATTTGTGTTATTAATTTTTTTAATAAAATACTATGAACAATAGTGTATGAAAATTTGAATTACGTTTCCTCTAGAGTTTGGTAAATAGGACTTAATGAGTTTTGCCGATAAGCCGACAATAATCTGTATCTCCGACAGAAAGAAAAAGCATCTGAGGTTTGAGTGCCGTTAAAAAACTTCCATCGCTAAATACCGCCATTATTCGGTCGCCACTCGTCCGTGCCTCGTTTGTTGGCAGCAGGGTGCACCACGTGCAGGTGAGGTTGGCAGCAGGGTGCACCACGTGCAGGTGAGGTTGGCAGCAGGAAGGACTTGATGTAATATTTTTTTCGGTCATTAATCTTTCGGTGTTGGGCATTTCTTTTTCGAAATTCGAATAAAAACTTTTCTTATTTTGTAATAGAATAATATTTATTACCCACAAATTGTGGGCCACAATAGAAAGCTTTAGCATACAATTACCAAGATAAAAATGCTCCAATTTCCTATAATTTCTCTGAAGATTATCGTCAAAACCAGATTTATAAACATTTCAGTGAGACTTTTGCAATGCCACAGAGAGAGGAAGCGGTGTGTAGCGCATGCGCGGAGTGTGCGGCGCGGAGGGTGCGGGCCGCGCGGGGCGGAGCGTCGGTCGCGGCGGCGCAGTGATGTGGGTGTCGTGGGTGGCGGCGGCGCTGTGCGCGGCGGCGGCGACGTCGGCGGCGGCGGTGACGGCGGCGGCGCGCAAGGACGATGACTTCACCTTCTCGGACACAGGACTGCAGGCGAGTGCCGCACACCCAACTCCTAATACCTCTCGCGGGAAAAATATATTACATATTGACTCCAGACTTAATGGGGAACACCTATTTATATTAGGTTAATATTACATTACCTTGTCGCCGACCGTACCGTCCTTATGGCAGTTCAGAACATATGGCATTAGTACACCACGTCTACTGCATTGTAGTAATAGTTAGGTGTTTATTTTAATAAATACTTTATTTTGCATATTGTCGTTTAGGTATATTTGCCCTGGCTGGTGTCATTTTAAAGTATAGGCAAGTGCGGGAGCTTAACAGTGACATTCATATATATATAGAGCACATGAGGCTTATAGGTGTGCTTATCCTGTAAGCCTCTAATCTGAAACGACAAAATATAGCAGAATCATGTATAGGATTATTTGTCTTATTTATTTTAAGTTATGTTGTTAACAGAATTATAGAATACATGTCCGTTTTTTTTAAGTAGTTGATGTTTGCGCAGGCCTCGGATTCAGTTATGTATTTGGCCCTGCAATGTAGTAGTATACGTATCCAGCGGATTTCCTCTCCTTCTCCTTCGTGTGTGCCGGGTTCTGGTCTGCACCCTGAGGGCCTGGTGGAGCGGGAGGATGGCTGACACATACGTTACGTCCGTGATCGGGTGCTGCCATGGGGGCTTATAATCCTATGCCTTGGATCTCCGCTGGGCTCGCATCGTTTGATTGTTATCATATAATAAGCGGAGATCCCGAAAGTCGTCAGCTGATAGGCTGGCATCGAAGAAAATGTTGTGTACTGTAATTCTGTACTTCTTTTCATATTGTAAGTATATCTGCCTTGGGGTGTTCTACGCGTGGTCTTCAGTAGGATGAGAGTGTATACCACATGCTATAAGCATGCTCCTCTGATGATACGGTACATGTGGAACGCCAGAGCTTTTTACTTGCTGGTACCTTTTTCTCCAGGGTGTGTCCGAGGCGATCGACTTGCGATTGGTGTTTGCGCTATAAAAGATACTTTCCATCTATCTACTTGTACCCATATTTTGATTAGGTACTTATGATATATAACTGGGGCGTAAATATAGTCTGATGGGTTGGTCGCCTTGGTGGCACTTTTGCAGGGCAGTCAACGATTGACAAGTCGATGTTGATGGAACCGTTTGTACAAAAAAAAACATAATTTCATGCTAGCATTGCCAGGGGTGTTCCACTCCGCGCTTTAGGTATGAAGCTACAAGTACCCGGCCGTACTCACGGATGGGTTTTATTTTTGAGGGCTGCCGCAGTGTATGTATGATACTCACGTGATATTTAATATTAACTAAAATGAGGTCTAAAGCTTATTGTGCCACATTCGGTTGCTTAAATAGTAACAAGGGTTCGGACCTTACTTTTTTCATACTTCCAAAGGACCTCAAAAGGTAAATAAGTCCACGCATACCTATAGGTTATTATTAGGCAGGTAGGCTCGATATCAAAACGTGTGTCTAGTAGTATGTTTATAAGAATGCGAATTTTCATTACTCGTCACCTTTCCTATGTACCAAATGTTGTCCTTTGTTATAGTTATTTAAGTCTCTCGTATTTACGTACTTTGTTAGATATTTAATTACTATAGTATATAATTTTGTTTGATATGAAGTATAGGTAGTAATAGTTAGTGCACTACCATGAACTAACTATTACTAAAAATATTATGCAGTTGTGATAAGTACACAACATACATACTTGCTCGTACATACTTATTTATTTACACAATTAGGTACCTGCGTAAAAATTAATGCATTTGGTAAGAGATCGTTTTAAAGAGTATATAATAGATATATCATATTGGTCTGATTCATAGATTACGTTAGCTTGGATACAATCTGACCCATCTCGTTGGAATTGTTTTGTTTTTAAATAGAGTTACTGAAATTCAGGAACTTTCTAATAAAAAATACTGGAACTACGAGTATGTAAAATCATCAGATAATCCAGCTGATATTATATTTAGTACACTTTTATATTTCTTCCTAAAGACCAATCTAACGGAGAACAATTTTCGTCTTTAATCAATACAAAAAGTTGAATTCCATTTATACCTTAACTGCAGTGTATTTATATAATCTTCAACGTTTCCAAAAATATTTTTGTGATTTTAATAATTTGCTGATAAACTGACAATCTATTATCGACCACATTTAAATAATTATATTCAGGTAAAGAAGTAAAAGTATCATTTATTAAAAAATGTGCAGGAGTTAAATTTGTGACATTTTCATCCATTATGATTGTACTTAAAGGTCTTGAGTTGACTATGCTTTCAATAATAGTTCAAATTGTATTAAGATAGATGCTCGTAACATAATTTAGTATTACCTGTAGTTCTTTTTAAATGAAATTTTAACAGAACTTTCCCAAATGTGTCCCTAATGGGGAGCACTCGGAGGATTAAATTTCCAGTGTATGCCTTCATTGCATACATAATCTTGAATTATAGTTTTAGATTTATCATCATTAAATAATTTATATAATCTTAAATGGATTATATATTTATTTAATTACTAGCTCCTTTAATTACTACGATTATCACTATATATTTTAGCACATTTACCTCTTCTTGCAAAAGTATGGCTTTCGTACACATGCAAATGAAAAGGCAAATATAAACTTTAGAAATCAGTGCTTTACGAATACGTGATTATGCTGGCCCAATAGAAATTAAGCAAATTTCTATTGGGCCAGCATAATCTAAACCAACTTGTAAAAATGGTCTTGAAGGTTGAAGGTGTAATTCATTCTTGTGGCAAATCTGCCATTATCTGTTTAACAAGTTCTCAATCTAATACACACAACGCCTTTACTTATTATTTGTTTCACAGTGTTTTTACAGTTTAAAGGCCAGTATTGAAGTCTTACATTGGCTAATGTGGATTGGGGGTATGCATGATATAATTTTAAATATTCATATTAATAATTAACGTTGTTATGTGACATTTATGAGGTAATATAACGGGATTTTTTTGTGAGTAACATACATTTGTGCGTAACATACATTTGTGCGTAACATACATTTGAATGACGAATCTGACCTCCGACTCTTAATAAACCTTTATCGTCTACAAACGGAATTAATTGGTTGTTAAATGTAACTAGTGTTTTTAGATAATAATATTGAATGGATCTCTTTTTTTAAAGATAATGAAGCTGGAGTCATATAATAAACGAGATGGGTCAGATATGTATCCAAGCTAACGTAATCTATGAATCAGACCAATATGATATATCTATTATATACTCTTTAAAACGATCTCTTACCAAATGCATTAATTTTGCCAGTAAAACAGCACCGCAAGTTCTAGCCTGGGCAATGTTATAGTTTTTAAAGTGGCTACTCTACTTTTAGAGCAAACAAGTCTAAATAGTCACCATTAGATATTTGAGTGCGTGAATAAATGACACTTCCATACGCTTTAATAGAACTATCACAAAATCCATGAAGATCAAATTGATTAGTAACATATGTCTGGGAATCCACATTTTTTCAATATTTTTTTCTCAGTTGTAATTATCAATTGTATAATGGAAAAAATACGTTCCATTATACAGAATTTACAGAATTAAGTAAATTATATATTCTTTTAAAAGAGTGATGCGTTAAATGCATCAAAAACCGCTTATTCTTCAATTCGTTGTTTAACGATCATTTTATAATTTCGGTATTCAAGAGCAAAGCCAAAAAGAGATGACATAGGTAGTTATTTGTTCAGTGGGTAGACGCTACAGAGCTCCACTACCTACTAGCCGCGTATTGTTCAGTGGGTAGACGCTACAGAGCTCCACTACCTACTAGCCGCGTATTGTTCAGTGGGTAGACGCTACAGAGCTCCACTACCTACTAGCCGCGTATTGTTCAGTGGGTAGACGCTACAGAGCTCCACTACCTACTAGCCGCGTATTGTTCAGTGGGTAGACGCTACAGAGTTCCACTACCTACTAGCCGCGTATTGTTCAGTGGGTAGACGCTACAGAGTTCCACTACCTACTAGCCGCGTATTGTTCAGTGGGTAGACGCTACAGAGCTCCACTACCTACTAGCCGCGTATTGTTCAGTGGGTAGACGCTACAGAGCTCCACTACCTACTAGCCGCGTATTGTTCAGTGGGTAGACGCTACAGAGCTCCACTACCTACTAGCCGCGTATTGTTCAGTGGGTAGACGCTACAGAGTTCCACTACCTACTAGCCGCGTATTGTTCAGTGGGTAGACGCTACAGAGCTCCACTACCTACTAGCCGCGTATTGTTCAGTGGGTAGACGCTACAGAGTTCCACTACCTACTAGCCGCGTATTGTTCAGTGGGTAGACGCTACAGAGCTCCACTACCTACTAGCCGCGTATTGTTCAGTGGGTAGACGCTACAGAGCTCCACTACCTACTAGCCGCGTATTGTTCAGTGGGTAGACGCTACAGAGCTCCACTACCTACTAGCCGCGTATTGTTCAGTGGGTAGACGCTACAGAGCTCCACTACCTACTAGCCGCGTATTGTTCAGTGGGTAGACGCTACAGAGCTCCACTACCTACTAGCCGCGTATTGTTCAGTGGGTAGACGCTACAGAGTTCCACTACCTACTAGCCGCGTATTGTTCAGTGGGTAGACGCTACAGAGTTCCACTACCTACTAGCCGCGTATTGTTCAGTGGGTAGACGCTACAGAGCTCCACTACCTACTAGCCGCGTATTGTTCAGTGGGTAGACGCTACAGAGCTCCACTACCTACTAGCCGCGTATTGTTCAGTGGGTAGACGCTACAGAGCTCCACTACCTACTAGCCGCGTATTGTTCAGTGGGTAGACGCTACAGAGTTCCACTACCTACTAGCCGCGTATTGTTCAGTGGGTAGACGCTACAGAGCTCCACTACCTACTAGCCGCGTATTGTTCAGTGGGTAGACGCTACAGAGTTCCACTACCTACTAGCCGCGTATTGTTCAGTGGGTAGACGCTACAGAGCTCCACTACCTACTAGCCGCGTATTGTTCAGTGGGTAGACGCTACAGAGTTCCACTACCTACTAGCCGCGTATTGTTCAGTGGGTAGACGCTACAGAGCTCCACTACCTACTAGCCGCGTATTGTTCAGTGGGTAGACGCTATAGAGTTCCACTACCTACTAGCCGCGTATTGTTCAGTGGGTAGACGCTACAGAGCTCCACTACCTACTAGCCGCGTATTGTTCAGTGGGTAGACGCTACAGAGCTCCACTACCTACTAGCCGCGTATTGTTCAGTGGGTAGACGCTACAGAGTTCCACTACCTACTAGCCGCGTATTGAGATAATTTTGGTTATATTAACAATATCATCTCTTTTCTCTTTGTGTCAAACCACGGTGGGTACCAATGAGTTTTTATTCTAAAAAAAAAAATACGTACATGTGATTAACAACACCACTATAGTGCCTCGGAGATAGATAGTTTTATAGTAACAAGTCATAACTGCCAATATAATTATTGTTTTATAGTAAAGTCAAAGTCAAGTCAAAAATATTTATTTTATGTAAACCTTTACAGGCATTTATGAAAAGTCAAAAAAAAAAAAAAAGTATATATAAGGTCCTGTGTGTACTTGGCCAGGTCGCCATTCCTCCCACAGACAAATGTTGAGAATATAATACAAAATAAACAAATCGTAAACTATTGTCCTTGCGGGAAGAAAAAAAAAAAAACAACCCAACCGAACACACACTACATAACCAACCAGTTTAAGACTAGGTGGTTAGCTGGTTCCATTGACCTGTCAATCGTTGACTGCCCTGCAAAAGTGCCACCAAGGCGACCAACCCAACAGACCATAGCTACGCCACAAATATACATACTTTAGTATAGGTAATCAAAATATACCTACAAGTAGATAGATGAAAGGTATCTTTTGGCGCAAACGCTGATCACAAGTCGATCGCCTCAGAGACACCCTGGAGAAAAAGGTACCAGCAATTAAAAAACTCTGATGTTCCACATGTACCGTATCATCGGAGGAGCATGATCCTGCATGGTTATTGATTTAAACCTATGCTTATAGCATGTGGTATATACTCTCATCCTACTGAAGAGCACGCGTAGAACACCCCAAGGCAGATATACTATCTTACAATATTGAAAGTACAGAATTACAGAACACAACATTTCTTTGATGCCAGCGCCGGCCTATCAGCAGAAGATTTTTCGGGATCTCCGCTTCTTATATGATAACAATCAAACGTGCGTGCCCAGCGGAGATCCAAGGTCCCCACAGCAGCACTCGATCACGGACGTAACGTATGTGTCAGCCATCCTTCTGCTCAACCAGGCCCTTAGGGTGCAGACCAGAACCCGGCACACGCGCCACCACTGCAATGACCTTCAAAGGAGAGAAAATCCGCTGGATACGTATACTACTACATTACAGGGCCAAATACATAGCTGAATCCAAGGCCTGCGCAAACATCAACTAGTTAAAAAAAAAACATGGAAATGTATTATATAACTCTGTTAACAAAATAAATAAGACAAATTAACATAAATGTTAAGTAATAACTAATTATTACCTTGTAGAAAATAGTAAATATTTAAAATTAAAATAATGATAAAAGGTTATAGTAATAACAAGTTATTACCTCATCCAAAAATATATCTATTGTAGTATATATATATATATATATATATATATTTTTATACTATATATTCTTGTAAGTAGCTTGAGTAGTAGGTATTCAGGACACAATAATAATCACACATTAAATTAATATAATATAAACATGTATTGCAAGGAAGGAAACATAGAGATAGAATAAACCGAAAAACGTCACTTTGAAACAATTCAAAAGTAATCAAAAATATATTTTTAATTATTAATAAAAATATGCCAGGATTATTAAATCCAACACAACGCCTTAATCCGGCATATTTATATTGCAACCATTAAATTAATTAAAATTACAATAAAATATATTTAAGACATAACTAGCAAAAACTTGGACAATTACCCTACACCAAGACCAGTTATAAACTTTGTATGTTTACATTTTGCCAACGATTTCGTTAATACGTCGGCAATCATATCCTCAGTGGGTAAATATGACAAATTGACTAATTTTGAATCAACAGATTGCCGAACGTAATGGTAACGCACATCAATATGTTTAGTGCGCCTGTGGTAGACTGGGTTATTAGCCAGCTTTTGCGCAGACTGGTTATCATTAAATAATTCAATGACGTCATCGGGATTGCTCAAAAGATCATATTAAACTCCGAACAACAGCTCCTTCAATATTCCTCTTAGAAAGACTGCCTCACGACAAGCTTCACTAAGAGCAATATACTCCGCCTCTGTGGACGAAAGTGCAACACATTTGCTTGTAGCAACCCCATGACACAGTACAACTACCATACCTAAATACAAAACCAGTATATGACTTACGATCAGGATCGTTGGCCCAATCGGCATCAACATATCCCGTCATAGACGATTTTACATTTTTATTAAAAATAAGACCTATATTTTTACTACCCTTTAGATATCGTAAGACCCTCTTAGCCATTTCCCAATGTTCACTGGTATATTTAGTATTATATTGGCTAAGGAAAGAGACAGCAAAAGAAATATCCGGTCGTGTCGTTACACTCAGATACATTAAACAGCCAATGAGCTCCTGATAGGGAATGCTATTTACATTATTAACACTACCATTACCTACATACTTAATATTAGGCTCCAATGGCGTCCTTACAGGCTTACAATCTGACATACCAAAACGGTCAAGTATTTGGCAAATGTAATTCTCTTGGCTCAGTTTAACCATACCCTTACATATATCTCTCTCAACCTTTATGCCGAGCATATGAGCCACTGCACCTAAGTCTTTCACTTTGAAGTGAGTTTGAAGAGAAGATTTTAATTCGTTAGCCAATATACGATCATTATAGAATAATAAGAAATCATCTACATATAATGCAATATATACAATTGACTTACCGACTATTTTGACAAATATACAATTTTCATAATGACACTGCCGGTACTCCATAGCAATAAGAACGTCCTTTATCAAATCAAATCAAATCATTTATTTCATGTAAATCTTTACAGATATTTATGAATAGTCAAAAAAAAAAAAATAATTAACAATGAGGTCTTAGAGTGCGTTTGGTTAGGCAGCTATTCATTATTAAAAGAACGACAAATATTTATTATATCTCGATATCAGATTTAGAACTTAAATTTAGAAATCTTAATATGAAAATTACTACCAAACCGAACACACACTACATAACCAACTAGTGTAAGACTAGGTGGTTAGCTGATTCCATTGACCTGTCAATCATTATCTGCCATACAAGGGAGCCACCAAGGCGACCAACTTCACCGACCATATCCACGCCTTAAATATTTATTCTAAATAAAAGGTTAGTAACCAATCACATATAAGTAAACGTATAAGGATCGATATTTTTAAGGGCGGGTATACTAACTGTAAAGTTGATCCCCTCAGTGACACCCCGGAGAAAAAGAAACCAGCAAGTAAAAAACTCTAGTGCTTCACACAAATTAAAAGAGGAGTACAGCCATTGATTTGCTTATGCTATATAGCATATATATATATAGTAGCATACTCAAAATGCACCCCACCGATCAGCATGCGCAAAACACCCTATGGCAGATTATTTGTTACTGTACCAATGTACAGAACTACACAGTACTGTAGTATAAATTAAGTATAAATAAGCAGGTAATCATCAGTGATTACCTTATCCAAAGACAAAATTTACATAATGTAAAAAAAAATAATTATGTAATATTAAATTATTACAATATCGGACACTACTAAGCTAATGTTTATTCTACAAATATAATTCTAATAAATAAGTAATTTGTTCACTAGTTGCGAGACCTCAATTGCATATCAGGACGGTTCCAGACGTCTTTATCGTTAAAATAGTCTTTTACGCTATAGTAAGCCTTATTGATTAAAATGTGTTTTATACAATTCTTAAACTTTATTTCACTCAGTTCTATAATGCTTTTAGGTAATTTATTAAATAACCTTATACTGTTAATGACGAAACATTTATTCGTTTTTTGCAGTCTAAACTTTGGTATATCGATTTTATCTATGTTTCTTAAGTTTAAATTATGTCTATCGCTATTTTTACTAAACATATTTAAGTTTTTCCTTACGTATAATAAATTCTCATAAATATATTGAGATGGTAGTGTCAATACATCAATCATAGGAAAGATTTCTCGAAGAGAGTCACGAGCTTTTATGTTATATATTGTCCGAATGGCCCTCTTCTGTAGAATAAATATTGTGTCAATATCTGCCGCAGATCCCCACATTATAAGACCATATGTCATTATACTGTGAAAATAGGCGAAGTACACTAGTCTGGCTGTTGCAACATCAGTTAATTGTCTAATTTTTCTGACTGCATATGCAGCAGAGCTCAATCTGTTGGATAAAGTATTGATGTGAGCTTTCCACTGTAGTTTGGAATCAACTGTGATCCCTAAAAACACAGTGGAGTCGACAAATTCCAGATCAGTGCCACCTATCTTCACTGTGGCATTGATATTTGATACATTAGGCAACGTAAATTTCAGGCACTTAGTCTTCTTTGGATTTAAAACTAAATTATTTGCCGTGAACCATTTTGAAACCATTTCCAAAGTGTCATTTGCTGTCGATAATATATTATCTTTCCTACTAACTTTAAACAGTAGGGATGTATCATCAGCAAATAGCACTATCTGCGCCGTCTCCTGTACCATATGTGGAAGATCATTGATGTATACTAGGAACAGGAACGGGCCTAAAATTGAGCCCTGGGGGACACCCATCTCTACAATGGTTCCGTCGGATACACAACCATCAATATTAACATCTTGAGTTCTATTAGAAAGGTAGGACTTTATTAGATTTAAAGCTAAATCGCGAATGCCATAAAATTCCAGCTTGTTTAACAAAGTTTCATCACCTGAACTGACAAACCCTTCCGGTTGACGCATATAGATTGTTTCATCCAATATGCCGTTCAGAAAAGCAGTCTGTACATCTAAATGGTCTATTTCTAGATCCATCTGTACGGCCAAAGAAAACAAAAGCCTTATCGAACCATGCCTTACGACGGGAGAAAAAGTTTCAGTAAAATCCTCACCATATTTTTGAGTATACCCTTTAGCAACAAGTCTCGCCTTGTACTAAAAACTTTCCCATCGGCATCGCGTTTTATTTTGTACAACCATCTAGTTTTGACAATATTCTTATTCAGCGGCCTATCAACCAATGCCCAAACTTTATGTTCATTAAACGAATCGATTTCGTCCTGCATAGCCTGAAGCCACAAATCGCTATCGCTACATGAAATAGCTTCTTTATATGTACACGGCTTGAATGAAAATGTACACGCCATAGTCTTAGGGACTCTCGGTCTTAAATTATAACGAGGCTGATTTACCTGCGTTTCGAAGATTTGAGTAGACTCAGGATTTTCTTCGACACCTGAACTTTCCTCTAAACACAAAGTCACACTGTCATTTACCTCAACCACATCATTGACACTCTCGGCAGCCGGTTGCGATATTTCATCTTCACCGCCTGAAAGGAAAATCCGTAAATATGTGCTTTTACGGGAAAAACAAGGAAAGACGTCTTCGTTGAAGACAACATCACGACTCTTTATGATTTGTCGCTTGTCCGGGTCGTACAGCCGATATGCCTTACTGCAATCGTCATAGCCGACAAATATGTAGTTTTTACTTTTAGGTTTAAGTTTGTTACGCTTAGAACAGCCAATATGAGCGTACGCCTCACATCCGAAAACACGTAAGTGCTTTAGACTAACCTTCTTACCCGACCAAACTTCCTCTGGAGTTTTATCAGAAAGCCTTGATGAGGGAGAACGATTAATAAGGTAGGCAAGCAGTTTTAGCCGCCTCCGCCCACATATGATGACCTAAATTTGCATTATATAGCAAACATCTGACCTTCTCTATAAGCGTACGGTTTAACCGCTCCGCAGCCCCGTTTTGCTGGGGACTGTACGGTACCGTCAACTGATGTAAAATACCTTTACGTTTGAAAAAGGATTTTAAATCTGTATTTACAAACTCAGTGCCATTGTCGGACCTAATAATTTTTACATTACTATTGCACTGATTTTCTACTAATGCAATAAAGTCTTTCATGCACTTACCTACGTCACTTTTATTCTCTAAAAAGTAGACAAAAACTTTTCTTGTGTGATCATCGAGAAAAGTTAACATGTACCTATTTCCGCCCAATGATTTTGTCGGAAGAGGGCCACATACGTCAGTGTGTATTAAATCCAAACGATTCTTTGCCAGCTCCTTTTCAGGATTTGTTTTAAAAGGAAATCTTGCATGTTTTCCTTTAAGACAGACGTCGCAAGTTTTAGTACCAGAAACATTCTGAAAGGAAATATCATTAGCCATACCATCCCTCAAAAGTTTCATACTATCATAATTCAGATGACCCAACCTCTTGTGCCACATATCTACAGAATTATTTACAGATAAACTTGCATTCGCTCTCATAACAGTTGTAAGCCTGTAAGAACAACCAATCTGTCTAACTGACAATACTTTTTTACCTGACTTATAAATATGACATTTATTTTTTACAAATTCCACGCAAAAGCCGTTATGAGCTAAGCTATGTACAGAAATTAAATTTACAGTGAGATCCGGTACATATAAAACATTACTAATAGTTTGTTCAACACATCGACCACCGATATTAAACACTATTACAATTTCACCAATGCCCGTACACTTTAATCTCTGACCATTAGCCACACAAACTTCACTAGAGAACTCACGAATATTTTTCAACCACTCGCGCGAACCCGTCATATGATTTGTAGCTCCAGAATTAATGTACCAAGTCATATCATTCATATATGCACTAAAAGCCGAAGTGACACAGTTACCAGCAGAAACCTTCTTGGTACAGTCCTTGCTGAGATGCCCCTTCTGTCGGCATTTCCAACACCACTTTTTGTTCGGTGCGGAACTTTTCACATGCATATCCGGCTTTCGTTCACACCTCACATCTTTCGATGTTGATGCCACAGGATGCTTGTTATTGCCGTACATACAATCGCTGTTTTTGCTATTGTACTTCTTATCCTGCAATAGCTTAGCCTTCACCATGTCGCTAGTGACGTCATGGCCCGAATGCTCTAACGCCATGATCATCGGATCATAATAAGACGGCAAACCCTGTAACATAATAGCTCCCAGGAACTCATCGTCGATCGGCTTCTTAACAGCTGCCAGCTGCTGCGCTAGAGACATCACCTCGCTGACATAATCTTCCATGCTCGCGAAATCCTCCAACTTAATAGAACATAAGTTACGCAAAAGCTTTAATCGTCGACCGAGACCCTTGTCCTCATAAGCAGCTTCAAGCGCTTTCCACGCGGACGCGGCAGTTTCAGCGCCCCTAACGTGCGCAAAACATCCGCGGTCCACCATCAGGCATATCTTGGACAATGCCCGTTCGTCGCGTCGCGCCCTCACGTCTGCAGACGTTGTGTCCTCCTCCTTGTACCCACATATCGTACACCACAAATTTTCATGTTTAAGAAAATTTGTCATTTGGAACTTCCAATCGAGATAATTTTCTCTTCCTTGTAGCCTCTCGAAAGGAATGCTAAAGGTGCCTTCTGCGGCATTGGACATGATTCCAAAATTATGTAAAATAAAACGGTAACGGAAAATACCTTGAAATTATTTTTGCTTCTGGGCCCATAACCTCTTGTAAGTAGCTTGAGCAGTAGGTATTCAGGACACAATAATAATCACACATTAAATTAATATAATATAAACATGTATTGCAAGGAAGGAAACATAGAGATAGAATAAACCGAAAAACGTCACTTTGAAACAATTCAAAAGTAATCAAAAATATATTTTTAATTATTAATAAAAATATGCCAGGATTATTAAATCCAACATATATATATATATATATATATATATATATATATATACCTATAATAGTAAGTATTATGAATTATTACAATATGACAGTTACTATTAGTTTAGAGATTCCAGACGCAGAGAGGACTGATTCCAGACATCTCTGTCATTAATATAATCTAATATATAACTTTGTAATACGCCTTGGCTATTAAAGTTTGCTTTATACAATTTTTAAATTTTATATCATTTAGTTCTATAATTGATTTTGGTAATTTATTAAATAGCCTAATACTGTTTATAAGAAAACATTTATTAGTTTTTTGTAATCTGAATCTTGGTATGTCAATTTTGTTTATATTTCTTAAGTTTCGGGTATGCCTATCTGCATTTTTATTAAACATATTATAATTTTTCTTAACATATAATAAGTTCTCAAATATGTATTGGGAGGGCAGGGTCATTATATCAATTTCAGGAAAGATTTCTCGAAGGGATTCCCGGGTCTTCATGCCGTAAATTGCTCTAATAGCTCTTTTCTGCAAGATAAATATGGTTTCTATGTCTGCCGCTGAGCCCCAGATAATAAGACCATAAGCCATAATACTATGGAAATAGGCAAAGTACACTAACCTGGCTGTTGCCAGTTGCCACATCAGTTAATAGTCTGATCTTTCTGACTGCATATGCTGCCGAGCTCAATCTATTAGATAACGCGTTTATATGAGCTCTCCATTGCAGTTTGGAGTCGACTGTGATTCCCAAAAATACAGTGGAGTCAACAAATTCCAGTTCAGTATCGCCTAACTTCAGTGAACAGTTAATTACCCGAACGTTTGGCAAAGAAAATTTCAGGCACTTGGTCTTCTTAGTATTTAAAACCAAATTATTTGCTGTGTACCATTCAGAGACCATAGAAAGAGTATTGTTTGCTGCTGACAATATGTTGTCTTTTCTATCAACTTTAAACAACAGGGACGTGTCATCAGCAAACAGCACTATCTGCGCTGTTTCTTGTACCATATGCGGAAGGTCATTGATACAGAAACCAGAAACAGGAAAGGCCCTAAAATTGATCCCTGGGGGACTCCCATATTCACAAGAGATCCTTTAGATACACTACCATTAATGTTAACACATTGCGTTATATTAGAGAGATAGGACTCCACAAGGTTTAACGCTACTCCGCGAACTCCATAGAATTCCAGCTTACCCAATGGAGTTTGATGATCTACACAATCAAATGCTTTAGACAGATCGCAAAAGACACCAATGAGATCCTGAGACTTTTCCCAAGAACTAAATATTTCCTCAATCAATCCAGTACCAGCATCTGTTGTATTTCTACCTTTTGTAAACCCATATTGACGATCGTGTAATAATTTGTTGATATTAAAATATCTCAATAGCTGACTTAGCATTATTTTTTCAAATATTTTGCTAAGCGCGGGTAATACGGAAATGGGTCGATAGTTAGTAGGGTCTGTTTTACATCCCGATTTGAATATAGGGGCTATTTTACTGTGCTTCATAAAGTCTGGGAAGACACCGTTATCCACACAACTATTATAAATGTCGGCTAAGATAGGCCCAATGGTGTAAATAATAGGTTTTATTGCTTTTACGGATAATCCCCATAAATCTTCCGTTTTCTTTTTATTTAACATTTTGAAGTGTTTTATAATATCCTCATTTGAGACATGTATAAAATTAAATTCTGTAAAATTTGGTATTTAACATAACGGTTTAATAGTTCCTTAGCCATACTAGATGACGACTTAATACTATTCGTGACTTTAAAAGGTATATCAGCAAAAAGCTTTTCAAATAAGCTAGCAACTTTATTTTTCTCAGATATCAATACTCCATTTTGTCTGATGGAAATATCATTTTGCTTATGTATGTTTTTACCAGTTTCATTATTTATTATTGTCCATACACACTTAGATTTATTTTTAGACTGTTTTAGTTTGGAGCTAATAAAATTAGATTTTGCCATAAGGCAAACTTTTTTAAATGTTTTTGAATAATTTCTAACATAGTTATGAAAATTTTGATCTAATGTTTAGGATCTCCTATCATATAAATCATATAAAGTATCCCTGCTTTTCCTAATACCCCTAGTTGCCCAAGTAGCAAAATTAAATTTATCATTTATATTCTTTGTCTTTACTTTACACACTTTATCAAATTCTTGTGTTATTAAATTATGTAAATTCGAATATATTATATTCGGTTTATTTGTATTATACTGGAAATTATTAATTTTATGTATGATATTATTATTTAAAATATCTAGTCTATTTTCAGTAAGAGGTCTGTACTTAATTATTTTATTGGTTGGTTTAATTCGCGCCTTAAAGCTAATCATCAGACATTTATGATCAGAGCGTACACCAGTAATGACAGAGTGATCTGAAATGGTACAATTAGTGAATACATTATCAATGCAAGTCTGACTAGTTGCAGTAATCCGAGTCGGTTCTGTGAATATGTTATTTAAATTAAAGGATTTAAAAAGAGAAATGAGCTTCTGTCTGTCACATGAATCTAATAAAATATCAATGTTAAAATCCCCACATACAAATATTCGTTTATTTAAATCTAATATTTTTGAGAGTATATCCTCCATTTTAATAAAGTAAGATAAAGACGATGTTGGGGGTCTATATATGCATAGGATAATATATGAGTCCATCTCTGCACATGAAATCTCACAAACACGTTCTACAGATAGTTTTACGATATCCTTTCGTTCCTTATACTTTAAAGTATTTTTAATTAAAATTATAGAGCCACCTCCTTCACAGGAGGTTCTATTAAAAAAACTAGCAACTGAGAAATTATTTACATTAAAACACATTTTGTCGGACTTTAGCCAGGATTCTGTAAAACACATTATATCTAAGTTATATTTTTCTATTAATAATTTAATGTCGAGAACTTTGCTAGAGAAGCTTTGAATATTTTGGTGAATTAAGTTTACAAATGTCCTTCTTTATTGTCACATCTAAAAGTTTAAAGTTGGTTGCACCACAACATTATTAGTACTACTACTAAATGATGATGTGGAGTCAATGCTTAATAAAATATTATTAGCTACCAATGTAGCAATATTTCTCTGTACCTTCATAGGTAGTTTTATGCTATCCTGTGTCCTGTTAAAATGTCTAACAAATTTGTTTATGTCAAAAGGAGTAAACAAATTATTGTAGCAAGTCATATTATAAATACAATTATTTAAATAATATAAATGTTTATTCTGTTGGGCACTATACTTTTTTGAATAAAGGAATGTAACATTCCTTACTCCAAGTTTAGACAAAAGATCTACACTGTCCAACAAGTCTCCTTTGCTTGTGTTTAATCCCTTTCCTACTATAATAACTATATTGATAATTGTAAAACTTGGAGGAAATGGATTTTACAATGTTCTTAAAACTATTGCCTGGCATACAATAGTTTGTCACAGAATAGTAACAAGTCATAGTGTCAACTGCAGGTGTCAAGCATTTCTCTGTACAATGCATGTGCGAGAAGCCGGGAAACAAAACTCTTCAGTCCAAGCTTCTCACACGGGTGCGTTGCGCACCGCAAATGAAATTTAGAAATTAAACTTACCGAATGGCTTGGTGGTTAGCTTCAGCATCGAGATCCCTGGGTACCCAAGGAATGCAATATCTTCGACGTCTTCAACCACTACAAATGCCAACGATAATAACCGTTGGAACAACATAAACACAACGCGACAACTCTGATAATTATTTGTAGGCGCCAAATACATGGCGAACGATACTCTACACACTTCACATTTTCGGCGTAATCCATGACGAGAAATTGATATTCGACCTACACAGTGGATAGCATAGTCAAGAAAGCGAACAAATCCCTCAGTTTTATTTTAAGAACATGTAAACCGGTCAGTAGCATGAAAACTCGTAACTCGGTGCTCGTAATCCGAGCATTTTCCATAGCACAAAAGCTCATCACTCTCTTTTTTTTCTTCATATTATTTTGTATATATTTTTTTAATATATAGATTATCTTTCATTTTAGTTTTGCTTACCTAGTTTGTTTGTTTAATAATTATACTATAAATTACACAACTTCATTTGAATTTAATCTCCACTTAGCTGCCTTTAGGATTTCTGCTTTATTCTCAGCGTTATAAGGATACCATATAAGAGTCTCAATAGCCACCTACCTATACTTTACTGCTACAAAAGCTGAGAGTAGGGCGGAAGTGCTATAACCTCACCGACTGTATGCCTTCAATATCTATTCTAAGTAATAAAATGTGGTTGTTTATACTAACTTACACCTATTTTATTATGTAAATATACATAGAGGTAAAACTTACTTTAAAAAATAATAATAAAATCCCTAACTAAACATGCATATCCAATGCATCCAAACTCCTTCTGGGGCTGAACGTACCCATAACACTGACCACGTTGCCTCTTTGTATCGCCAGTGATTTGCGTTGCTTAAAGTAATATCCGGCCCTGGGATCACCTGATGTTTCATTTAGGAGAGCACATAGTCTCTTCCCTTAAGTTCTTGGATTCAGAATCCCAGAATCCAGTAGTCCCCACCGCAAATAGGACGAAAAAGTAATATTTTTTTTAATTAAAAAATTTAGCATATTTAGCTATAGCGGCAGCCTCAGCAGCCGCCCCCGATGAGCCTATGCAAGCATTTAGATGGGAGGCCGCAAATGTGTCGACACAGGTAACGTCCCAAACGGCCGCTTTGCTAAGGTACTAATGTCAACCCATCTGGGGGTTTCCCATCTAATATACTCAACCCGTGGGGCTCTAAAATACTGGGAGTATTTGTCGAGGAGTGTGCGCGACGAACAATACCATTAAGGCTATGGTGACGAGATAACCTCCCTGTACTTAAACTTTAACCATGATGACCATTCGCTAAGACTTGCACTCCGCATACGCGCATATGTTGCTTGCAAATGTCGGCCCCTAAACGTAATGCAATAGCTATTCTCAACGATAAATACTAATAAATACTTTGGGTTCGGTATGTTTAAGGATTGTATTGATGAAGCTCGTCGTGGCTATAAAGTGGTACGCCGGTGACCCGGACATCTTTAAAGTCTTTGATATTTGGTAATTTGGAGGCACTATTTTAAACGCTTATACATTCACATCGATAATTCCGTTGTCGCGATTTGATGTTAAGCCTTACGGGATGAGTTAATCCAGCCCCTTAATTATGAAACGAAATTTTGACAGATCGTTATCGTGGTCGATTTCAATTGGAGCTGTCGTAGCCTTTATTGCATTGGAAATAGCGATGACAACTCAAACTATCAACGCATTGACAGACCGCTGTCGCTTTCACTGTTTTATCTGACAAATTTAAGGAAATTAAATAAACGGTAGTAGAAATTTACACAGAGAGTATGAAAATAGAGCTGGAAATAAATTTTGACAAGACAAAAATAATGACTAATAATTTAAATAAGAAAACTATTAAAATTAATAAGACTAAAATTGAATATGTTAATGACTACGTTTATTTGGGCAAACTACTGACTTTTACCAATAATAACATTAGAGAACTAGAAAGAAGAAGGACTTTAGCGTGGAATAAGTTTTGGTCGTTTAAAGAAATATTTAAAATCTACATAATAAACATAAAGACAACTGTAATGGACGCTTGCATATTACCAACCCTTAGTTAAGGCTCTCAGGCGTGGACTTTAACAAAAAAGTTATCGAACAAAATTTATGAATAGTCAAAAAAAAAAGAAAAGTTAAAAAAAAGTTTTAACAATAAGGTCTAGAGTGCGTTTGGTTAGGCTGCTATATATATATATATTTAACCATTATAGATTAATTAATAAACGGTGTCATTAAATAAAAGTATTTAAAAAAACTAACCAACCGAACGCACGCTACATAACCAACTAGTGTAAGACTAGGTGGTTAGCAGATTCCATTGACCTTCCGATTATCATCTGCCATACAAGGGTGCCACCGAGGCGACCGACCTCACCAACCGTATACCACACCTTAAATATTAGTTCTTATATTATATTATCATTACATTGGCTGTAGATATTTTTAAATGACCATCAATCGCATTGACATAGTTATATGGATCGGTACCTTTAAGGGCGTAAACACTAGTTGTAAAGTCGATCGCTTCGGAGACACCCCGGAGAAAAAGGTACCAGCAAGTAAAAAACTCTGGTGCTTCACACAAACTAACAGAGGAACACAGCCATTGAGCTACCGATATGCATATCTCAGCATACATAAAATGCTCTTACCCTACTAAAAGCATGCGCAAAACACCCTACGGCAGATTATTTAACACCAATGTACAGAACTGCAAATACTAAAGAGTACTTTACTAAATAATAATATATAATAACAGAGCACCTGCATACTGTAAATATAAATAAGTAATCATAAGAATTTAAATTTTATATTTGGATAAGGTAAGGATATACCTTATCCAAATATAAAATTTAAATATAATAAAAAATAAATTAAGTAATAATAAGTTATTACAATATCAGATTTAACATACCTACTAGGGTACTCATTTGAAAAGGCAATACTAGTTGTGAGACCTCAATTGCAGATCAGAACGGGTCCAGACATCTTTATCATTAATATAGTCATTAACTCTATAGTATTCCCTATGTATTAATGTTTGTTTTATACAATTTTTAAACTTTATTTCACTTAAATCTATAATACTTTTAGGTAATTTATTAAATAACCTTATACTGTTAATGACAAAACATTTATTAGTTTTTTGCAATCTAAACTTTGGATAACAATTTTATTTATATTTCTTAAGTTTAAATTATGCCTGTCGCCATTTTTACTAAACATACTTAAGTTTTTCTTGACGTACAATAAATTCTCATAAATATATTGAGATGGTAGTGTCAATACATCAATCATAGGAAATGTTTCCCGGAGAGAATCACGAGCTTTCATGCCATATATTGCCCGAATAGCCCTCTTTTGTAAAATAAATATAGTATCAAAATCTGCCGCGGATCCCCACATTATAAGACCATACGTCATTATACTGTAAAAATTTATTTATTTATTTATTTAATAGAAAAATTGTACATTACAGAATTATCTAACTAATACAATTCTTTAAATTATAATGGCTCCAAGTACCTCAGAACAACTCTTTTGGTCTCCGTCTCAGATGAAGCAAATATATCAAACTCATTACAGTTCTGCACGATTTTATTCAGAAAACTGATTGCGCGGGGAATTGGTGCACTTTGTAAGAGATTTGTGCGAGCCCTCACCTCAGCAAACAGTGTATGGCCGCGCGCGCGCAGGTACCTATCTGGTACAAACAGCGATAATTGTTGTAATATAGTAGGTATGCAACTTTTTCCCCTTAATATATCTAAAATATACAATACTAAAGCCCTATTACGACGAACTGCTAACGAATTGAAATTGAGCATACCCAATAGAAATAAAGTAGGATACATAAACGGATAGTACCCATAAGTCTTCATATACAAACATCTTAAGAACATTTTCTGCACCTTTTCTACCATAAGGGTGTATGTACATTCACTCGGATTCCATAAAATGGAGTTGAACTCCAATATGCTCCGGACATATGAGTTGTACAACACTACCAGGGTTCCAGGATCAGAAAAGTCTCGTGTTTGCCGCATTACCCATCCTAAGTTCCTTCTAGCTCTTGCACACATTTTGATTATATGAGTGTGGAATGTTAGATCACTGCTGAACAGAACTCCGAGATCCCGGACCGTATCCACAATGCGCGTAAGCTGGGCTCCATCAAGCATATAAGAGTAACCGATACGACTTTGGGATCGAGAAAAAGTCATAATTGAACATTTATCTATATTCAGATCAAGACAGTTCCCGATACTCCATTGGTGTATCTGATTTATACACTGCTGGAACCGCTCACAATCCTGCTGCGTTTGTACGGATGTTGCCAGCTTCACATCATCGGCAAAAAGAAGGACAAGACATTCCTTGGGTATCATCTGCACAATATCATTAATGAAAATAAGGAACTCCAAGGGTCCCAAGTTGCTGCCTTGACTTATACCAGATCTGGTGTAGAACGGTGCAGACCTAGAGTTTCCATACTGGACATACTGCTTGCGGTTGGAAAAATAGTTAGCGAAGAGTTTAAGCAACTGTGGCGTAAAGCCTGCCGAAGCCATCTTTCTTAACAATATATCATTGTCCACTCTGTCAAATGCCTTCCGGAAGTCAAAATAAGCCACATCTACCTGCCTACGTGCATCCACCTCTGCAGTAGCGTAGTCCAAGAAGGTCAATAAGTTAGATGTTGTAGATCTTCCCGGCAGGAATCCATGCTGAGCATCCGTAAACCATGGGCGTAGTTGTAAAATAATATCACCATACAGAATACTTTCAAACAACTTTCCGAATGGTGACTGAATAGCAATAGGTCTATAGTTGCCAACACAAGACCTTTCCCCAGATTTATATACAGGAATTACCCTAGAAATTTTCCAGTGAGATGGATATACACCAACTCTCAATATAAGATTGAATATGTGCATCAAGGGAGTAATTAGAACCATGCGACAATCACGTAGTATGAAAGGTGGAATACCATCAGGTCCACATGCAAATTTAGGCTTAAGAGACTTGAAGGCTTTTAGAAGCTTTTCATACGAGACAGTGTCTACAGCGATACAGCTCACCCCATTATACCCCTGGTCCTCTGCCAATATCCTATCTACATCCAGATCTGGCTGCCAGTCTAAGTAAACACTTTTGAAGTGATTTGCGAAATCCATTACTATTTGGGAGTCAGAGACCGAGAAGTCACTTTCATGCAAAGTTTTCCGCTTATCTTTTATATATGACCAAAATATATTACTATCTTTTTTAATAGATTTTTCCATTTTACACGTATAATTTTTAAATGCACATTTTATTTTTACTTTAACTAATTTTCTTAACTCCGAAAACTTATTATAATATATATCAAGATTATGTAATTTATACAATTTAAAATAATAATATTTAGATTTAATGTCTCTAATAATATCTGCATCGTACCATACTGGGTATCGATACATATGGTTATTGCCTGGCATCCTTTTTATAGGAACACTTAATTGTAAACATGTGTTAATTTTATCGTATAAAAAAGATACTGCTAATTCACAATCCTCAATATTAAATAAATCTGACCAGTCAATATTTAATATCTGATCGTAGAGCAAAGGCAGGTTCGCTTTTCTGAAATTCCATTCGCATATAGGGCCCTGTTTATCATCTTTAACTATAGGTGTACGCTGTGCGCGCGCTACCATAACTTCTATCCATAAAGAAGGGTGGTAACCAGTTTTGCAAGAAATTCCCTCAGTAGTCGCTCTCACCATAATTGAGCTCGGTACCAAATTACTTAATACCAGGTCCAAGAATCGATCCATTTTATTAGGGATGATATTATATTGAGAAAGGTCACAGTATGACATGAAATACTCGAAGCCATTATTAACATCATCAGAAGCAGAATACAAGTTAAAATCTCCCAAGACAATAATTTTACATTTATAAATATTTAAAACATTTTCTATATATTCAAAGAAAGCAAAATAATAAGATTCACTCACTCGCGGCGGCAGATAAACAACACAACAAATTACTTTAGTCCCTTGGTAGGTAAGTAATGTAGATACGCATTCTATATTTTGAAAGTCCTTCATTTCTATATTGACATGCAGATGGCGCATTTTAATAAATCGGCGCACCGCTAACAGTACTCCGCCGCCTCTTCTGCCATCGATACGATCGCGACGCAGTACGTTGTAGTCGGGTGGGATCACTTCGCTATCGAAAACAGAGTCGTCGAACCATGTTTCAGTCAAAGCTATAACGTCAGCTTTTAAACATCTAATTGAAAATTCAGCTTCCCGAATTTTTAATTTTATACCCCCAACATTTTGATAAAAAATATTAATAATCTCTCCCTTAATAACATTGGGCTTACATTTCGGCTGATTAGCGAAAATTCTGCCATTTGGACATTCGAGCTCCAGTTGGCCAAGTGTTAACATCCAAAAAATACTCTTCAAAATCTTCAGGGACTCCAACTTTAAAGGAGGAATATCTGGTACTCTTTATATTTAATTTCAAAACTTCATACCCATCATAAGCTTTCTTTCTACACAAAAAGTCAAAAACATTTTCCTGTGATGTTGAGGCTCTCAAACCCCACACATGAATATATTTTAATATATCGATGGTTTTCAGAACATCATCCTCACCACCGACAGCCTTCAGTGGTACATTTGTTACAACCGTTTTGCGACGACGCTGCTTAGTGTTTATTTGCTTATCCTCAATCAATAACTCATTCTGGGCAGCGACCTGAATATCCACACTAGTTGTATTAGTATTAGGCGTAAGTACTTGTTGTTTGGTATTAGTAATAGTCGCTTGCTCCTCGACCACTGGCGCCATCTTACGAGGCACTGTAGACTGACTTGCTGCCCGATGTGCCCGCGCGCGCGCTGCGATCGTAACATCACTCACAGCTGGCTTATCTACTGGAGGTGTTTTTACCGCGCTAATGGTAGGTGTCGCTTTAGGTTTTGTATTTGAAACACAACTCACCTGAGCGGTTGATACAAGTACCTTCATTTGTTTACATTTTTCGCATACATATCCAGCAGTGATAGTTTCGATAACCTTAGATTGTAACTTCACGAGTTCTGTGAGAGTGTTGATCTTCAATTCTAGGTTCAAAATTGTACCTAGGACTTTATCTTCAAATTCTTTATTCTTGTTTGTAGACATTTTACACCAGAAATAATTAATTAAATACAGCGGGAGGCTCCGTTGCACGTATGTACCCACGTATAGGCGAAGAAGGTAAAATAGGCGAAGAACACTAGTCTGGCTGTTGCAACATCAGTTAATTGTCTGATTTTTCTGTTATCAGTTAATTGTCTGCATATGCAGCAGAGCTCAATCTATTGGATAGAGTATTTATGTGAGCTTTCCACTGTAGTTTGGAATCGACTGTGAGCCCTAAAAACACAGTGGAGTCAACAAATTCCAGATCAGTACCACCTAACTTCACTGTGGAATTAATACCAGTTACGTTGGGGAGCGTAAATTTTAGGCACTTAGTCTTCTTAGCATTTAAAACTAAATTATTCGCGGTGAACCACTTCGAAACCATTTCCAGAGTGTCATTGATTTGCTGATGATAATATATTATCTTTTCTACTAACTTTAAACCTTAGAGATGTATCATCAGCAAATAGCACTATCTGCGCCATCTCCTGAACCATATGTGGAAGGTCATTGATGTATACTAGGAAGAGGAATGGTCCTAAAATTGAGCCTTGCGGAACACCCATCTTTACAAAGGTCCCTTCGGATAGACAGCCATCAATATAAACGCCTTGAGTTCTATTGGAAAGGTAAGATTATAATAGATTTAAAGTTAAGTCGCGAATACCATAAAATTCTAACTTATCTAACAAAGTTTGATGATCAACACAATCAAACACCTTAGATAGATCACAGAAAACACCACCCCTGAGAATTTTCCCAAGCATCGATTATTTCCGCAATTAAACTTGTACCGGCTTTTGTTGTGTTTCTTCCTTTTGTAAACCCGTATTGTTGATCATGTAACAATTATTTGTATTAAAATGACTTAACAGTTGACCGAGAATTATTTTTTCATATATTTTACTTAAGGCTGGCAAGACAGAAACAGGACGATAATTATTTGGATCTGTCTTACAGCCGGACTTGAATATGGGAACTATTTTACTATTCTTCATAAGGTCGGGAAAAATTCCTTCATTAACACACCCATTAAAAATATCAGCAAGTACCGGTCCTATAGTATTAATGATTGGTTCTATAGCTTTGACCAACAATCGTTTTGCTTCTTATTCAACATTTTAAAAGTATGCTTCTTATTCAACATTTTAAAGTGTTTAAGAATATCCTCTTTTGTGACATGTTTAAAAGTAAAATTAGGTATTTTAATATATTGTTTTAAAAATTCCTTAGCAGTACTAGCTAATGATTTAATAGTGTTCGTGATTTGTAAAAAAGTAACTGAATGGACAGGACCTGATAAAGGAAAAAGACCGAAGGAAAGACCACAAAAAAGATGCGAAGATGATATTAGGGAGATTGCAGGAGAAAACTGGCAAAAGATCGAGAATAGTGAAAGAAATTGGAGGAGACCTTTCCAATTTAACTTTAACTTTTTATTTAAATAGTTTTTAATAATGTTATGTATTGTAGAGAATAAATGGCTTATAAATAAATATAAATAGAAAAAAGCCTTACGTGCACCTATTTACATTATTTCGCATCTGGGGCCTCTATTCTATAATGCTTATTTATATGACATATATAACGTGGTGCTTGGCTCAAATTATCTTATGTATGCTGACGACACCAAAATTTTTATTAAAATCAACAGCATTTCTGACTGCAAAATACTCCAAAATGATCTGGATAGGTTATTCAAGTACTATAAATCAAATAGAATAAGCATTAACCCTTCTAAATGTGCTCATATGACCTACTCGAGAAGTAGGAGTATTTTGCAGTATAGTTATAATATCGGTGGGTCTGTTATTGAAAAAGTGGACGTAGTTCGGGATTTGGGTGTGACCCTTGATTCTAAACTAATTTTTGATAAACGTATACAGGTAATAACTAATAAATCATATAGAAATCTGGGTTTCATTATGAGAGTTTGCTCAGCTTTCACAGATATTTTCTGTATCAAATTGGTTTATTATGCTTATGTACGTAGCGTGCTGGAATATGCTAGTAGTATTAGGTCTCCACGTTACAATATCTACAAGGACAAGATAGAGCGTATACAGTCCATCTTTCTTAAACATTTAAACTACAGATCAAAGACGGTATGCAGCGATTATCTGGAATCATGCAGGATTCATAGTCTTCATCCGCTCTATGCCAGACGTGAATTGCTCGATATGCTACTTCTTTTCGATATAGTCAATGGAAAGATGGACTGTCCAGCGCTAGTCGATCAGATATTTCTAAAAACCCCTATTGGTCGCACTCGAGTCACGTGTCGCACATTGTTAAACGTCCCGAGTTGCTCCACTAATTACGCCCAGAGCTCAACATTGCTGCGAATCACCAGGATTTACAATGATAAATTTGTTGATGTTGATATATTTCACGGTAGCAGGCAAATATTTAGAAGAGGTATTTTTAGGCAAATAAATGACACTGTATAGCGGCTGATGTCGAATGTCACAAACCCACACACGCAGATATACTTACATACAGACACGCTTCACACACACAAATACACCTTATACCTAATCACATAAACATCATACAAACATACACTTGCGAATAATACAATATCGCTGCATTAAGTTATTGTTATTTATGGCATAATTTTGTAATTTTAATTTTTTTATTGTTTTATACGTGGTTATACAATTTTGCATGTTATATATATACATATTATTATACTATATGTGAAGATCAATTATTGGTCCTTTGAAGTTATTATACCTATTTGTTCTTACTATATTTATTGTACCGCTGTTTTTTCTTCTGCTGAATAAATAAATAAATTTCCAAAGTTTTTTTTTTCCTTTGGAGACTAATTTATAAACAAATTTTGGAATACCAAATTATGATTTCTATGTTGAGGCTTACAGCATGCCCTACACACATCAAACCATACGAAATGGAAGGGAACAGATGCCAAGAGGTCCGGCGGAAATGTGACGAGATGTTATGTTGCAGGAGCTGCGGCACTACGCGGGCGGCGCGCACGCGGGAGGCGCGCACGCGGGCGGCGGTGAGTAGTCACCGCGGACGCTACTCAAGCACCTCAATATCCCACTCAGATGTACCTACCTACTAGCACCAGTCGTCCATTTCGTGGGATGATTTATTAACGAATTTTGTTGTTTACTGCGACTGAAGTTAGGTACAGTTAAAACCATACATCAGCCATACTAACGAAACAAATAAACACAAAATAAAGTTTTAAGTTTTGCAACTAGTCAAAATGATTTTAGTTTTGTTGTTTAAACAAGTTTTATGTTTCCTTACTAAGAGAAAACAAACATAAAACAATTTACAAAACCTTACCTACCTAACCCTAATAACTATTACTTACATAGCCTCCTGGGCACCACTGGAATCCGCCACTGGCCCCAGTCTTTGGTTTAACCAATGGAAAAGTAGGTAATGCAACCGCATCTAAAAGATAAATTTACACTAACGCTATTGTTGGTCGCCGACAGGTTGGGAGTGCGGCGCGGGCGGCGTGCGGTGCGGGCGGGCGCGGTGCGTGCGGTGCGGGCGCGCGGCGGCGGGCGGCGCGGTGTGCGGCTCGGACGGCCGCTCGTACCCGTCGCTATGTCGTCTTGACCTGCACAACTGTATGCGCGGCCCGGAACGCGGCGCGGTGCGGCTCGCATGCGCTGGCGAGTGCCCGTGCGCCGACTGCGCCCAGCTGCCCGCGCGCCTGCTGGCGTGGTTCCGCGTGCTGCGCGCGGGCGGCGGTGCGGGCGGAGGGGGCAGCGGGGTAGGCGGCGCGGAGGACGCGCGCTGGATGTTCTCGCGGCTGGACGCGGACGCAGACGGGCGCCTGACGCGGCACGAGACGCGCACACTGCGCCGGGACCGCCGCGAGCGGTGCGTGCCCGGACTGCTGGCGCAGTGCGCGCGCGGCCCGGGCGGCGTCATCCGGCGCCGCGACTGGACCGACTGTCTGCACGTGAGAGGTGAGCATCGCTCTACGATGATGATCAAAGTTCTATAGAGGCCGTATACGGCTTCTTCTTTTTTTTAGGTATACAGATTAAAAAGTTATGAGATACATAAAAAACGTGTCGGCTCGACAATTCCTACTAAACTTGGTATATATCAAGGATATTTGTAAATATAAACTATTTTAAACAACATTATATAACATTTTTTATATTGTACCATTTTGTAAACTCTGAATTACTGCAAATAAACATTTCATTTTATAAAGGTAATCTTGTAATGAAAAAAAAACTAGAGGTGGGACACGAACCCACAACCCTCTATTTTTAATATATTGTCGCGTCTTTTTTTATTTGTTGAAAATAAAACTGGTACTTTTGTGTTACGTCAAAAGTACCAGTTTTATTTTGAAATCGACAGCTGGTACATTCGACGCCATTTTAAACTTTAATCGTTACAATTAGTTTAGCGGACTCTTTGGTGCAACCCACCCTTAGTATCCGGAACGTGAGGGAATGTCAGATGATGTCAAATATATTATTGTCCTTGGATTATTTGTGTAAACTTTAATCTATACGTATGGAAAAAAAGTCAAAATTCAATATCTCTACAGATATTTATGAATAGTCAAAAAAAATTGCAACAATGAGTCCTTAGAGTGCTTTTGTTTAGACAGCTATTCATTAACAAAAGAACGAAAAATATTTATTATACCTCGATATCAGATTTATAACTTAAACGCGAATGAATGGAAATCAGAATTAGAAAAAAACTATAATGCCCTGAAAAACTAAAGTGGAATAATATACAGAAAAATCCTTTTTTCTAACGTATATTCAGTGACAGATTTCAAACAAACATAAACCATGATAACCTATGAAAATAAAACTTATAAAGTTGGCCAGTTAGATTACGGCTTTTCAACAGAACGAAACACACACTACATAACCAACTAAGACTAGGTGGTTAGCTGATAAAATTGACCTGTCAATCTTTATCTGCCATACAAGGACGCCACAAAGGCGTCCTTGTATGGCCTTCACCGACCATGTCCACGCCTTAAATATTTATTCTAAATAAAAGGTAAGTAACAAATCACATATAAGGATCTGTATTTTAAGGGCGTAAATAACTAACTGTAAAGTCGATCCCCTCAGAGACACCCCGGAGAAAAAGAAAACAGCAAGTAAAAAACTCTAGTGCTTCACACAAACTAAAAGAGGAGCACAGCTATTGATTTGCTTATGCTATATAGCATATATACATATATAGTAGCGTACTCAAAATGCACTCCACCGAACAGCATGCGTAGAACTCCCTATGGCAGAATATTGTTACTGTACCAATGTACAGAACTATGCTGTGGTAATCATCAATGATTACCTTATCCACAGAGAAAATTTGTATAATCAAATGAATATAATATTTAATAAATATTTAAAAACTAATAATAAAATTATAAATGAAATATTTACCCTAAATCGCTGCCGGTGGGAAGCGTGCCCAGAATGCTGGCGGCATCACCACGTCGCTGCCGGTAGGAAGCGTGCCCAGAATGCTGGCGGCATCACCATGTCGCTGCCAGTGGGAAGCGTGTCCAGAATGCTGGCGGCATCACCACGTCGCTGCCGGTGGGAAGCGTGCCCAGAATGCTGGCGGCATTATCACGTCGCTGCCGGTGGGAAACGTGCCCAGACAGAATGCTGGCGGCATCACCACGTCGCTGCCGGTTGGAAGCGTGTCCAGAATGCTGGCGGCATCACCACGTCGCTGCCAGTGGGAAACGTGCCCAGACAGAATGCTGGCGGCATCACCACGTTGCTGCCGGTGGGAAGCGTGTCCAGAATGCTGGCGGCATCACCACGTCGCTGCCGGTGGGAAACGTGCTCAGACAGAATGCTGGCGGCATCACCACGTCGCTGCCCGTGGGAAGCGTGCCCAGAATGCTGGCGGCATCACCACGTCGCTGCATTCTTCTGGTCACGTGATGCCTCATAAAGTCTCCGTGATATTTGTCCGAATATCATGATAGATCAATATAATATTGCGCCGGATTAAATTATTTAAAATAAATGATATAATATTACAGTTTTGGAAACTACATACCTACTAAGCTAGGGTACATTCTACATATGTAATTAATAACCAATTGTTTTACTAGTTGCGAGACCTCAATTGCATATCAGAACGGTTCCAGCGGGGTGAGAAGGAACTTTATTTAACACTTTCGATTTCGTCGGTGGAATCGTTTTCGTCTTGTCTATGGTCAGAACCTGTATAAATAATATACCAAAGTGCTGTAATGCATCTTCAAAATTATTAAGTTGATGATTTTTCGATTGAATTCTTCAAAGAAATGAATAATTGATATTTATCTCTTTTCTATAAGTCGAATCGAAAGAATTATGGTACAGTTTTAATAATTTACTGTTACAGCACTTCCGTATATTATTCATACAGGTTCTGACCATAGACAAAACGAAAACTATTCCACTGACGAAAGGGAAAGTATTAAATAAAGTTCCCCCCCGCAGACGTCTTTATCGTTAAAATAGTCTGGAGTATTATACTATTTAATTTATAAAATATTGCTATGATGGAATACCACCGGTGACGGCATCAATTCCAATTTTTGTCTCCCCACCCGTATGGTTAGCTACCTAATAGATTTCACAAGGTCGTCGCAGCCCGCAATGCACCACTCGAGGTATGTGTTGAAGTACCTGCAGGATATCTCTGTATGGGAAAGTAACACAACACCAATTACCCATGCAACTCGTATACCTTACACCTTAAGTAATCAGACTGCCGAAAAGGCTTAGTCACAAGTATGTTAGCAAAATGTGAGATTTAATCAACACTTTTTCATATGACCTCGAAAAGTTTTTCGTTCAGAACTATTTCAACGCCGAAATAATAGAAATAATAGAGATGAAACGGATATCCGGTAACTATCCGGTATCCGGCCTATCCGGCCTTGTTTTCACTATCCGGCCGGATACCGGATAGTAATTCAATATACTGCCGGATTCCGGATAGTAAAATTGAAAAAAATATCATTACTTTACATAGGTAAATCATACAATATATAATAATAATAATAATAATAAATAATTTATTAAGGTTCAACAGAAACAGCCTTACAATATATGAGGAAGAAAAAGAAAAGTTTTTTTTTTGTTCTTTAGTTAGGTAGTAGGCTGAACACGAATGCCGCGCCAACCACTGCACTAGGCAAGCCTGTGTCGCAGATGGTGGCGAGTGTGCGCGTGATGGTAATATGATTATTATATAATGTTAAATATATCAGAGTTAAAAATAAAACATAGTTAAATTAAGAAAATTGGAGTGACCATTGTTTAGTATTTATATAATTATTTAGAAAATATGTGTGATTAGTGTGTAACTAATGCAAGTACAGCTATTAATTGAATTTTATCGTGGAGTACCTACACAGTTATCATAGTTATTAATACCAGTATATTACTATAGTTTTAATAATTATGATACTGTATTGAGGGTCGCCTCACACTCCTCATAGTCGAGAGATAGAAGCCAGACTTTTGTTATCTTTTTTAGTTTATAGTTGGTGAGGTTATTAATTTTAAGTAGTTTATTCACCTTATTATATACCCAGGGACCCATGTAGTAGTATTGTCGCCGCGCAAATGTAGTCCTAATTTGAGATACATTGAAGACATCCTCATGCCTAGTTCGAGAATGTCGATCGACATTTAGTGATATATGCGGATGGTTACATTCTCGGGTGTATTGATGCAGGTTTGTTAATAGCATCAGTATATATTCCTTGCGAACTGATAATATATTCCATTTGTTATAGAGTTCAGTAGTGGGGTAGGTTCTAGGTAGAAAGGCCATTACCTTCAGTACTGCTCTTTGTGATCTTTCGAGATATATTAAACGTGATTTAACAGCAGAACCCCACGTTGTGATGCAATAACTAATAATGGAATGACAGAGGGCGCTGTAGATATTCTTTAGCAAGCTTATGTCGGCTACATATCTAAGGTGTCTAAAGGTGTATAAAAGTTTACGAATTCTTCCTGTCACGGCCTGGAGGTGATGTGTCCAAGATAGTCTATCGTCAATGGTGAGACCCAAGTATTTTATCACTGTTACTTGATTAAGTTGCATACAGGCGCAAGACCGTGCAACCCCATATGTGCAATTAGAGCCATGTAACCTAATTAATACTTTTTGATTAGAAACAGTCTTATCGACAATACTGAAACACATAAATTTGGTTTTATCTGCATTTAGTGTAAGCAGATTGCTTTCAAGCCAAGACGACACCACCTTCATTCCGGTTTCAGTTGATTTCTGGACATCATCCCAAGTGACCCCTTTAAACACAATAGCCGTATCATCTGCAAATGATACTATTCGAGCTTTTGGGATATTCAGCCTTGTTAGTCCGTCTATGTATACCAAGAAGAGCTTTGGTCCCAGGATGCTACCTTGAGGGACGCCAAACAGAATGGGAAGGTCTTCGCTGCTATTTTTATTAATGCTCACGTGTTGGATTCGGTTAGAAAGATAGCTTTTAAACCATGCAAGTGCTACGCCTCTAATGCCTATGTTGTTTAGTTTTTGTAGAAGTATAGGAATAGATACCGTGTCGAACGCTTTCGCGAGATCTAAAAATACTGCCAAGCTTCGACACCCTTCATCTAGAGACGATGATACTTCAGACAACAGGTAGTTAACAGCATCATTGGATGAGCGTTTCTCTCTAAAACCGAATTGGGTTTCCGATAGATGGTGCCCATCTGTCAAGTATTTAGTAAGTCTGTTGTTCACAGCCTTTTCGAGAATTTTAGAAATAGTGCTTAAAAGTGATATGGGTCTGTAGTTCGTTGGAGATTTTTTGTCGCCACTTTTGAAAATTGGACTGACTACGGCTTTTTTGAAGGTGTCGGGAAAGATGCCACCTTCAAGGCTAAGGTTGCAGATATGCGTAATTGCGTCACAAACGAACTCACTTAGGGATTTAAGTAGTCTTGGGCCAATACCATCATGTCCGGGAGCTGGAGCGGGAGCATAATAAGATATAGACACCGTTTATTTTTATAATTGCACATAATTTTTTTTTATTATAATTTAATACTTAAAATTAACAAGTGGCAAATTGTGGTGAATGAATACCAAATTTTTCGCATATATTGGTAAGAGGCGACTCCGCTTAACTTCGTATACCAGACCAGCTTCTGACAACACCCGAACGCGCCCGAATATTAACAATCTCATTCACCGCGCCTATATTCAAATCAACTGATTGCATCATGTTAAGGGCCAAATATTCGGCAGCCGGATATCCGGCTATCCGGCCTCGCAGCTTGCCGAATAACCGGTACCCGGTATCCGGCCAAACTACTATCCGTTTTATCTCTAAAATATAACCTATAAAAGTTATTTTACGAATAAGCTCGTAAATTGACACTTATAAGCGTAGATCTTTTTCTTATAATTAGACGCAACAATTTATCGACTACGACAAGGTGGGATTAATTTTTTATTTATTTTTTATTTAAGAAAATTAAAAAAAAAATGTTCTAAATCTTATATTGAGGTATAATAAATATTTGTCGTTCTTTTGTTAATGAATAGCTGCCTAACCAAACGCACTCTAAGACCTCATTGGTAAACTTTTTTTTTTTTATAATTTATATATATCTGTAAAGATTTACATGAAATAAATGATTTTGACTTTAACTTTGAAGAGTTGTTTCGGTGGAGGTATGAACGATATCGGTAAGTCATTCGGACGCGGGGTCATCTATATTACCCATGAAGCTAAAAAATCGCGCCCCGAACGGGTACGGTTTTTACCTTCATGATATTACCGAATCCCCTAGTGTTATAGTTCATCACGTGGTGTTTGTTTGCAGACGAGCTGTCGGACGACGAGGACACCGCGGGCAGCGGGGACGACAACCTGCTGGAGTGACGCCCGCGCCGCCCGCGAGGGGGCGCTCTTGTCGAGCAGGACTATCTTCCCCACCACTGCCATTCATTACATTAAGTTTATCATAACGACCTAAAGCTTTTACTTACTTAAAATAAAATTATGTAAAAAGGCCTAATATTTACGAAAATGTTATTCCGAGCCCGTTTGAGAAATAAGAAGGCCGCGTGTAGACACTCCACACTACCATCAGTCTTTGCCAAGTACTGACGTACTTCGGATACAAACGTGACACATATACGTTCCAGCACTCAGTAGCTTTATGTTTGACGGTATAACGCTACGTTGGTATGTTAGCAAGAACTAATGGTAGAGCCCCTGATATTTTACATTAAATAAAAGCACCTTTTAACTATTATTAATATTAAATAATATCTAAAATAATTGTTTTATTTTGATGGTTTTGTTGCACCGAGCTGTTGTACAACCTACTTCATGCCTCCATATCCGATTCTAATATCCGGAATCGGGTTTAATAATAAAAAGTAAAATACTTGATTGATGACTCTCACAACAGATTTTACACATTTATAACATACTTGTGTATTTTTATCATTTTAATCTTTTTTTAGCGATTATTGTAATAATCTTTTGAGTAAATAAATGTCTTTACACCTAAAGTAACACTGTATACACATACTTGTGGTTGGCTTTACACGCTTAAGACTTTGAAAGTGTACCTAATGTTTTCACGTCGAGTTCTACCCTTTGGAACAACACTACAAGCTTAAAAAAATAATAGATAAGAATACACAAAAGAATATTACCGAATGAATAAAAAAATGTTTATAATAGTCTCTAAAGAAAATAACAAATATCGCTTTGGGAAATCATTTTTCCGTCGAAGTTCTCAAAATTGCTTATATGTTTTTATTTCAGAATTAGTTAGCGTTATTATTAGACTAAAGCATTAACCATTTACATTTTTTATTAAAATTAAATAAAACATTTATATAAAGAGCAACCTTATTCTTTGCGGGCTTAACCCACAGACTAATTTAGTAAACCAACCTTATAATTAGTGCTTTATAAGGTTGGTTTACTAAATTAGTCTGTAGGTGGAGCTTGTCCTGTGTGGTCGCCTCCCGGACTTTCTGTTTCGCTTGAATTTGTATGTTAAATATATTTATAACAACATATATTTATTTATATCATTCCTTCTTATAGCTTAGGATAATGTATTGTAGCCTGAGGTCTGACTTGGCTAGTCGAATATACGAATTATTATCTTCGATGGCTAGTTTCTACCAGCAAATTGGCAGCAATTAGTATTTAGTTAGAATTTATGATTAGTGGAATTAGGTATTATAGAGAAAATAGACTATGCTCGGTATGCTACACCTATAGTGCCAGTTCTTCGTCCAGACGGTAAAATAAGGATATGCGGAGATTACTCGGTAACTTTGAATAAACTTTTGTTCTTGGATAATTACCCGTTGCCACGCATCGAGGAGTTATTCTCTAAACTTCACGGTGGACAGGAGTTCTCTAAATTGGATTTATCCCGAGCCTATAATCAGCTGTGTTTGGACGACGAATCTAAAAACCTAACTTCTATTAAACACACAAAGGTTTATTCCGCTATACACGTTTGGTTTTTGGTTTGTCTAGTGCTCCGGGTATTTTTCAAAAAACGATAGAAAAATTGTTAAATGACATGGACGGCGTTTGTGTTTTTATTGATGACATATTAATTACTGGACCGACACGGCAAATTCATCTAGAAAGACTTGAATTAGTATTATATAAATTACAAAGCGCGGGGTTAAGGTTAAAAGAGGATAAGTGTGAACTATTCAGGAAATCAGTAGATTACTTAGGGTTCACAATTGATAAAAATGGTTTGCAAAAGTCTAGAGATAAAGTAAAAGACATTTTGAATTGTTCGTTTCCTAAGAATGTGTCGGAATTAAAATCATTTTTAGGCATGGTAAATTATTATAGAATTTTTGTTCCCAACACTTCTAGCATATTAAACCCCTTGCATAATTTATTAAGAGACGGTATAAAGTGGGAGTGGGGGGCGCAACATACAAACGCGTTTAATAAAATAAAACGCGAGTTAGCTTCGGAGCGCGTGCTGGCACATTACAATCCGTCCGCCGTGACCATCCTGACCGTGGACGCGGGCCCCGCCGGGCTGGGGGCGGTGCTGGCGCAGTGGCAGCCGGACGGGGCCGAGCGGGTCGTCTCTTACGCCTCGAGGTCTTTAGCTAAGAGCGAGCGTAATTACGCGCAAATCCAAAAGGAAGCGACATCAATAATATTTGGAGTAAAAAAATTCCATCACTATCTTTACGGTCGTTCTGAACCATTTATTTTGCGCACTGATCACAAACCGCTAGTGTCTATTGTTGGTACTAAGCACGGGGTACCTGAATTAGCTGCTAATAGGTTGCAACGATATGCATTGTTTTTATCAGCATATAATTTCAAAATCGAGTACATTAAAAGTGATAAAAATGTGGCAGATTTCTTGTCACGTGCAACTCACTCTATTAATAATAATGATAATTGCAACATTGACGCGTCAACTTATATACATTTTATTTCAAATAATGTGCCAGCGTTGTTAGTAGAGGATATCGTCCGGGAGACTGCCTGCGATAAAAGCTTGCAGGAAGTTTATCTTCGTAAAGGGTGGCCGCGTAAGATAGACGACAGGTCATTGTTACCCTATTTTAACTGTCGTTTACAGTTAAATGAAGAAAACGGTTGTATTTTACGTGGTCATAAAGTAGTCATTCCGCGCACCTTACGAGAAAGATTATTGGATGAGTTGCATAGTTCTCATTTTGGTATCGTAAAGTCAAAGGCAGTAGCTCGCACGTACATGTGGTGGCCTCGCATAGACGAGCACATCGAGCAGAAAATAGGTAGCTGCTCGACGTGCGCGGCGCTGCGCAGCACTCCCCCGCGCGCCCCGCTCGCGAGCTGGCCCTACCCTGCGGCGCCCTGGGAGCGCGTGCATTTAGATATGCTATCTATTAATGGTAAACAGTTTTGGTAGCTGTGGACGCCTACTCGAAATGGGTAGAATGTTGTATTATGACCGCGACGGATACTAAAACTATTCTTAAAAATATTAACGATTTATTTTGTAGGTATGGGTTGGTAAAGGTTCTGGTAACTGATAATGCTTCAAACTTCACATCATCAGAGTTTGAAAGTTTTTGTAATGCTAATGGCGTCAAGCACTTGACGCTCGCTCCTTATCATCCACAATCAAACGGGCAGGCTGAGAATAGTGTCAAATTAGTTAAAAGGGGTATTAAATCCATTTTAGCACAGAATCTTCATGTATCTGAGTTTCAAACTTTATTAAATAAATTCTTGTTCGATTACAGAGGTACTGTGCACTGTACTACAGGTTTTACACCTGCGCAGTTACTTCTAGGTCGTCCGTTGCGCTGTAGGCTCGACTTGTTGCATCCGCTAGGGGGCGCTACCGATACGGTCGCCTTGCATCAACCCGTCTTATCAGCAGCTAATGATAATGTTTGTACTCAACAGACCTTACAGAGTAGATATTTCCGTGGGAAGAGAAATATTAAGTTCAAGATCGGGGACAAGGTAATAATAAAATTATTTTATAATAATGGAACTAAATTCAAATGGATAAATGGGATCATAAGGAAACTAATAGGATCTAGAATGTACGTGGTATACATACCTGAACGCGACACCAGCATGAGGAAGCATGCAGATCAGCTTTGGATGGCGCGCGAGGACGACAATGACGTAGCCAGTGTGAGGGGTGGGGTGTGTCGCAGCGACTGCGGCGACGACGGGGACAGCGACAGCGGCGAGAGCGTGGCACCCGCCGCAGACACCACCACCGCCACCGCCGCCGCCACCGCCATCGCCCCAGCGACCTCCGCCGCCTCCCCGCCTCGCCACGACGCCGGCGAGCAAGCCTCGTTCTTGTCTCCAAAAGCAAATTAAAGTTCTTTGAGATGTTAAAGTAAATTTTCCAATTAAGCAAGTAAAAAGAGTTGATAAGTCACCTGACCACATGACGCAATTATTAATAACACTCGTAAAGATAACTACACATTAAGCTGGAAAATATACTTTCCTAAAAATAGCAAAGTACTGTAACCGTCTCTATTGTAGAGTCAGGGCTGACTGCTAACTGGCCATTTGTGACGGGAATAGAACAAATCGAAGGAACAAAAGAGTAGAATGCGAGTCCAATAGAGGGACACACGATGGAAGTGTGATTGATTAATTTAATATAAAAACGAATAGAAACCGCGATTAATCCCCACAGTTTAAGTTTATATAGGTTCGCAGGGATATTATATTCTATAGGGAAATAAAAGGAATATAAAAATAAACGTATAAAAGGCATAAAGTTGTTTTTAAAGAAGACTCTGGAAGAGTTACCTGAGGCTGTCGGGTACGGTGACCGAAAAGTAAAGTAAATCATATCTTCGGTCACATTTTGGTGAAGGCGCCGGGTAAGATTTTAAAAAGTTCATAAAAAAATAGTCGGTTTCCTATTTTTGTTGTGAAAATGTTTATAAATAAAATGATAAAGAAGATATGTGTCAAAAAATGAAGGATAAGTAATGTAAAAATAAAGGTTATATATATCAGGTCAGAAGATGTTATAAATCAAATAATCAATTTGACTTTGCTAAATTGTATAACATAAAAAACAAGAGCGCTAAACTGACACTCAGGTATGTCAAATACAAACATGCCAATATACGTCGCAGAACATCGGACCCCAAGAGCCAATCAACTTTACTTCATGAGCCGCCAAGTGCTAACAATCAGAAATACAAGTTCTGCTGGACTTCATACGGTAAGGTGTATTTGAGGAAGGATGAACAATCGCCAGTTATATGGGTGACTAATGAAGCAAAGTTGGAGAACATAAGAAATACGGATTGACTACTGCTGTTTTATAATTTTATTAATGTTAATTATTGTGATTGCAAAAGTCTTAATGTTGAGTCAGCCTGTCAATCACTTTATGCACATTGGATATTGTTTAGGCGCAGGCCTCATATAATTATTATATAAACTCCTAAAATTAATAATTATATGAATTAAGAGAATTTTCAGGCGTTAGGCGACCTCCGACCTACCGCACTGATTTTATGTAAATTTTAAATAGGTTTTTAGGAACACCCACTTGGTGGACCGCAACCATAGTAATTATATTCCTTCACTTGCTCACATCTCGTCCATCAGACGAGACGTCTCTCTTGTAAATATTAAAAAACATATTAAAAATATCAAAAAATAAGATAATTTGGGTTTTATTATAAAACTTTAGTAAAGCCCCATTATGTCTCCAAGACATAAATTGGTGGCCCATGAGGGGAAGAACAAGAAAAACTAAAGAAAAAAGAAGAAAGAAGATGACGCTGCACAACCACGTTGCAAGAAAGGGTTTGTAGCTGGAAGCTGGTTCACGGGCAGTGAAGCCAAAGTTTCACACCGTGGCGGACTAGTGGTGCATGAAGCACCAGACCGCGCCGACCATCATCCGAGCGAGCACCTGGCAGTACGTACAAAGCGTACCAGGGTGCACAACCACCACGTGGCGACGGCACTGGGCAGTACGTCTAAAGCGTACCAAGGTGCATCACGTCGTCATCCACAGCGCTGGGCAGTGCGTATTGAAGCGCACCAAGGCGAAAGAAGATCGCGTCGGTCAGCCACGCAAAAGCGTCGCACCGCGCACCACCTGGCAGTGCGTGTAAACCGCACCAGGGTGTAAATACTCAAAAGGAGACCATCAGGCGTCGCGTCGGTCAAGCAACGTCAAAACGTCGCACCGCGCAAAAGCTACACGTGACGGTCAGCCACGCAGCTAAAGCGTCGCACCTCACACACTACTGGGTCTGAAGACAAGAAGATCAGAGGAACTGGAAGGTCACACCTGCATCGACTTCGGGAGCAGTCGGCGTATCCAAAGCGCCACCTCGTGCAGCCGTGCAATAAAAAGATAAGTGCCTTTCCTTATTTCCTTGCAAAGCTTACTCCTTCACACCCACTAATATCCAACCTGCGTCTAAAGTATAGTGAGAAACCTCCATTTGACGAAAGGTTGCCATTTGCCAAACAGTCGCAAATGGTCATAGCATTTTAATAAAAGTTAATTGCTATAATTTTCTTAAATTAATTTATTTAAAAAAGGCTATCTAAAACTGTAGCATATTCCAACATAAAACTAGATACCTACTAAATATATTTAAAATAAAACTTAATTGCTAAAAGGCTTATATTACATAATTAATTGCTAACCTAACTAGGTAGTAAATATTCAATTCGGAGTACTTAAAATTAACATTTATTGCTAAAATTATTTTCATGCTATATTGCTAAAATTTATAAAAACTTAACTACACAATTAATAATACCTACAATATATTTATAATTCTTACAACTAATAAATAAATACCTACAAAAGTAGACCTACATGATAGCAATAGCCTAATACTAATATAATCAAACTGGTTTGCTATCAAAATAACATAGTACTTAAATACTGAATATTGTGAATTTCATAAAAATAAAAAAAATAAGTTCATTAAAGTGCTAACCTACATCCATATTAAAAATAATATAAATAAAAACATAAAGTTTTTTTTTCTTCCTACCTACCTACATAAAAATGAAAGTTATTGCTATTGAATAATATTAATTTACAATCTACTGTTACAATTGAAATAATTAGAATATCATAAATCCTTTAAAATTTAAAATTGTATTGCAACGCTTCGCTTCTGTTATTTTAATACTTTTACTTATTTTTACTAATAACATCACCGACAATTTCAGCTATAACATAGCAAAAGTCAAGAAACCCATAGAGGTGCCGAGCTTTGTCAAGCTGTATCGAGCTGTGCCAAGCTGTCTCTGGTTGACAAACTTCCCCGTCAACGAATGCAGCTAAAGCGAGGAGCGTGAGCTATATTTACCTTACTATTTTAATTTCATTTAACTTTTAATTCAATTTGTTGGCTCAGTTATTTGCAATGCCTTTAGAAACAGTAAATATGATTTTAGGAGAGTCTCGTCTACGCGAACTTAATGCGAAGCGTAGCTCCTTAACCAACCAAATAAACTTATTTAAACAATACCTAAACATTGTGCAAGATAAACGAGACTTATGCAATATTGATTTAGCTGAGTTATCAACTAACACTAATAATTTTGAAAGATTACTAACAGAATTTGATAATTTGCAAGACGAGATCGAGCTGTTGAATTTCGAAAATTTAGATTTCGAATTAGACGAAAGAGATAAAATAGAAAATGAAATTATTTTGTATATTGCTACTGCAAAAATATTATTTAAAAAATATAAAGAAAAGAACATAGATAGATGTGCATCCGATAATGTGCATGATGTCACATGCAATAATGCAAGTGTTTTTGTATTTTCAAACTGTAACTGCGACAACAACATTTACAAAAATAACAAAACTAACAACATTAACTGTAATAACTTTAATATTAATAACGAATTCTATAACAATAACAAATGTAACAACAGTACTGATAATAACAAAAATAACTCCAGTAACAATTGTGGGAACAATGATAAAACAATTAAAAATAGCAGCAATTACCGGTATAATCAAATAAAAGATAATTACCTTATAAGATACCTAAATAACAATAACAAAAATAGCAATAACATGAATAAATATTTTAAACAATTAACAACGAAATCAAATGAGCAATTTTATAATAGCCTACTCCACAGTCCTATGTCTTCAGGTATTGCCAAAGTCGCTGCCAAAACTGAACTCAAGGATCTGATAATGTTATCAAAGAAAAATGTAAATAATAATAAAATAATCTTATCCACAGTTTTACTTAAGGATAATAAAAGAGAAAATAATAAAAGAAAAAAGATTTGCGCCCTATTAAATTGTGGCAAGCGGAACCCTATAAAGTACATTTCTAAAAATAGAATAAGATGTAAATATTTCTTAATTTTTAAATCTATAAAATATAATATTAATAAAAAGGAAAAAGTATTCTATAACTATAAGAAAATTCGTAAAAAAAATATACCTTCAAGTTCTTGTAAGTTAAATTAATAAATACAAGTAACTTACAATGTTAGGTATTTAAGATTAAATAATAATAATATATTATATTTTAAGTGTCACCTAAAGTGAATCACACTAACTACCTAGTAATAAGGAAAGAAAAACTTATAGTAAAATAAATATACATAAATAGATAACTAGGTTAATAAATGTTGATTATAGATTAAGTTAACTAATAAATAAAAAATCGCTGTAATTAAATCTTGTAAATAATTAAAGTTACAGATTTCGAGACAAATAGTTTCTCGTACTAAATAATAGTACTACCTACGCTTTTCAATGCATGCAATCTCATAAGTAGTAATACATAAGCAAAACTATATTACAGCAAGTTTGATAAATAGTCTAAACCTACCTAAATAAATGTAGGCATAGATAGACCTTTAGTGTTTATCTATAATCGTATTAACGATAATTTAATATAATTATAATAGTTATAAGTTGTAAAATAGGAAATAAGTATGATTAATTATGTTTACTTCTACATACCTACTTAAAGCTAAACAAAAATGCATCTATACCTACTTAACTAAAACTTAATATTCAATAAGTGTATACTTTAAATAATATAATTCTAATTCTAAATAAGATAAGAGATAACATAAAAGGTAAGTATACCTAGAATAATATCTCAACTACTTTTGTGTAAATACTAACCTATATAACAAAAAATATTAAACTAAATAGATATATAGTAGAAAATATTAAACTAAACAGATAGAAATCATATAAATAAAGGAAAATAACCTTCTAGTAATGTAGACCTACTAGTGGTAATGACCTTCCTAGGTATTAAAATTAAATACAATACCAAATATATATCCAAAATTATGAATACCCTTAATATTACCTACAGAGTTCTTACTGGAAAAATTATAAAAAATACCTACCTATTACTTTTCATCGTAATTTAAGGATAAATTGTAATTAGGTAAATAGCAGGATAAAATAAAGTTTCATAGTCTAGTTACACTTGCTTAAATCAGATCAGGTTATAAATTATACTTACTATTCTTGCAACAATGCAATGCCTAATCTGTACCTACACTAGCTGAGCAGATAACTGTTTAGTGTTTGAATATAAAATAATTTGGCTAGAATAAGTAAGTAGTACTACAGTAAGTGATAATTATAGAAATTTATTTGAAAATTATAACATTTTATTTTGTTTTATTTCTGTAGGTATCTAAAGTATAGGTACTTAACTACATTCTTTGCATTGGCGCTTCCGGCCAAAGAAATAAATAGTTGACAAAAACTGAATAGGTATTATTGGTCGTGTCTACCTAAATATAGGAGCGTAGATCTTTCTTAGGTTTTGCAAATAAAACAAAATTGATAGTTTCAATAAAAGCTCGCTGCGCTCCTCACTTGCATTTGGGAAGCTGGTCTAAATACTTAAATATTATAAAATTCGACTTTCTCAAGTGGAGGCGATTCTCAATACCTACTCGCCTCCTTGGATTCCTTGTTGGCTCCCCTAATGACCTCCTTTCCTTCCACAGGGCACTGTCTTCGCTACAAACCGATGACGTCACCCAACCAATCATAGAGAAGACAGAAGATGAAGGTTGAAAGGCAAACCTTTCAACGGGCCGGAAGATGTTTAGGCGCAGGCCTCATATAATTATTATATAAACTCCTAAAATTAATAATTATATGAATTAAGAGAATTTTCAGGCGTTAGGCGACCTCCGACCTACCGCACTGATTTTATGTAAATTTTAAATAGGTTTTTAGGAACACCCACTTGGTGGACCGCAACCATAGTAATTATATTCCTTCACTTGCTCACATCTCGTCCATCAGACGAGACGTCTCTCTTGTAAATATTAAAAAACATATTAAAAATATCAAAAAATAAGATAATTTGGGTTTTATTATAAAACTTTAGTAAAGCCCCATTATGTCTCCAAGACAGATATATATATATTTACCTACTTATATAAAATAAAAAAACCTGTATGTGTAAAAACTTACACATTATTAAATTTGTCTAGTTGCAAAAACACAAGTATAAATGTTATACCTAAATACATATTATCAACTAATAATTACCTACTTACCTAATATTACTGAGAGTTTAATAATAATATGTATATACTTAACCTACATTCTCACACCACTATATATTAAAATTTTGCCTACTTGTATAAACTATAACACTAATGAAACATACCAAAAATGAAAAAGGATAATACGGAATATAACTATCATTTAAATTACATAAAATGCTGTGTTACTCTGGAAAATTCTGTATGCGAATATAATATTATAACATATGATATTCTTGTACTATCATTCCCTAATTGTATAAATAATAAAAACAAAATCAAATACCAGAAATTTAAATACCTACAAATAATAACTAATATTATCCTCCAATTTTGCTTAATCATAATTATCTACAGTGTTTCTCCAACTTACATGAACATAAACCTAAAACCGATATACCTGCTACAGTTTCTTATGATAATTATTTTGCCTACTTTTATAATAAGAAATAATAAATACCAAAAAATTTAATACCTACAAAAGCTTTATAACATAAATTTTCAACTATTTATTTATGAAAAAGGGATTATTTTATCTACTTATTTAAAACAGTATTATAATATTTATTACAAAGTTATTAAATACCCAAATAGTATTACTCAGCAATTTATTCCAGCATTTGCAATTTACTTCATTCATGTCGTCATATATACTAACTAATCAACTAATCTTACAACTTTTATGAATATTTTAAAACAAAATGGATAATACAACCTTAATTAGTGAGGAATTAGATAATCTACAAGTAGCTCGGGCAATCAAATGTAGCCCGGAAGACTATATAAAGTATACAGCCTCAGTGCCAAAAATTTTAACATTATATCGCATAACTTTGGAAGCATTTATAAAAATATAGACTCATTTACTGCCCTATTGACGTCTTTAAATTTAAATTACCAATTTATCATTTTGACGGAATGTCATTTATCTTCAACTAAAACCCTCCCATTTTAGATTCATACAATTGCATTGCACACAAAATTTAATAAACCAATGTGATGGAGTTGTGTAAAGTCAAATGTCACTCAAAACAGAAAGTCAATATTTTTTTGCAGTAATAAATAAATATTATAATAAACAAATTTGCAGTGAATATTTATATAAATTATCAAAAAGAAGTACCTTTTATTTATGAAATGTAATATTTTTGTTGCAAACAAAAATTTATATGATCATTCTCAGGTTTGAGTATTTGCAGAACTCATTGCAACTTCTGTTTTCCGAATAGTCAACATAAAAAACAGGCATTTAAAACATTTGCAGATAAGTGGTTACAAATTTTCTAGATTTTTAGAAGGAATTCAGGTACCTACCTATTATACAAACATATATATATATATATATATATATATATATATATATATATATATATATATATATATATATATATATACAATAAGATATATACCTACCTACTTATATAAAAAGTATATCTAGGTATTCTTATTATATTTTATACCTTATTGGTCCAGAAAACATAAAACTTTACTTGGATTTGTGGTTTTGATTTTATACCCAAGATTACCCCATAGCAACTTTTTTTAACAATAAATGAGACAGAAGAGTTGGGTTGTGTATGGAAGAAATATATATTAAAAACTAAAGAAATATTTGATCTGTTTCCTAGGATATTTATAATACCTATGTGAATATATTATATACAAAAAAAAATACAGAGAATATATTGAAAGGATCTTTTGGACAAAATACCTACCTATCAACTTTTTGAATTGACGATTTAGCTCAAATAGATTTAACCTATTTACTTGTATATTGCAATACCATGAAGTGGTGGTGAGAAACTTTACTGGAAAATTTGATTTGTAATTATGTTACCCACATATTGCGTTCAATACAAGCTGATTAAAAATCTATAAAATGAAGTGATGATCTTTCTAGATGGTGCAAAATATTATTTTTTGTTATATTTATTGTAGTTACTTTTATTTTCCTTATTTATTTATTAGTACTGATTTATATATTTTTTAACTATTGTAATTCCTATACATATACTTAACTTTTTTTTAAATATTTATTTTATACGTTTAGGTTACATTAAATAGATACACTTTGTCGTTTGTATAATATTTATTTGTATAGGTTTGTCCCCCCTTTTTTTTTTAAAGTTTTTTTTTAAGTTATTTAGTGTTATTTTTTAATTATTTAATTTTAATTCTTACCTATTTTATAATTCTGTACATTTATGCATTTTTATAAATTCCTTTATAGGATAATCTTATATTAAATTTTTAAAGATAAAAATGCAATGAAAAAATTCCTGGTGGCGGGACTCGAACCCACGAACCTCGCTATCGCGGCAAGGCGCTCAACCGCTGAGCCAACCAGGTTCCAGTCAGCCCTCACGAATTTTGTCATTGCTTGTTATCTACTTATACACAGACGCCCTCTATTAGCTTTCTTCTAATAACTCTTATACGAGTGAAATTAAAAGTCCTAGTTTCTAATACTAGATGGCAGAGGAGTCTGTTTTTTGTTTTTACTTTTTTCAGTATTTTATATTTATGCATTTTTATAAATTCCTTTATAGGAAAATCTTATATTAAATTTTTAAAGATAAAAATGCAATGAAAAAATTCCTGGTGGCGGGACTCGAACCTGGTTGGCTCAGCGGTTGAGCGCCTTGCCGCGATAGCGAGGTTCGTGGGTTCGAGTCCCGCCACCAGGAATTTTTTCATTGCATTTTTATCTTTAAAAATTTAATATATAATTCTGTACATAAAATACTTACCATTATTTTGATTTTAAAGTTAAAGAGATGGCAGATTCATCATGCAGTAATCAAAATTATTCTATGGGGACATTTATTTGTAATTTTTGTCAAAAAACATTTTTATCACAAAGAGGTTTAAATATTCACAAATCCAGACTACATAAAAACCCTCAGTCTAATGTAAATATTTCTTTACCTGCGCAGACATCCGATCAACCACTGTCAATGGAACCTTTATTTGATGAAATTATCAACAAATTTAAGTCTTCTTGTCCAGTTGTTCGGCGGATTCCAAGAGGCGTGAGAATCGAAGTAGCACGAAAATTAATTGAAGTGTTAGATTGCTGTATAAATCAAAATACTTCACTAGCTTGGCAAAATTTATTTATATTTTCATATAAATATTTAAAAATTGATTCTTTTGATAAAAACATTTCCTTAACAAAAAAAATAAAAAACAATTTAAAAGACGATAATACTTCCGGTAATTATTTGACATTGCGAAAAAATAAATCCTTTGCTAGTATAGTTGAATCAAAGGTAGCTGATGGTGATATTCGGGGAGCCGTAAGAATTGTATCTTCTGATGATACTTTTGCACCAAATAATACTGAAACTTTAGAATCCTTAAAATTAAAACACCCTCCTTCGCCTGATAATCTTAATTTTCCAGATGCTCCATCCGCTGAGGCTCCTTTCTTTATAGCCACTCCTGCCCCCCTAGCCAAGAGCATGAGCGCTAAAAGCGCGCACGAAAGTTTTGTATGAAGATGACATTTGGTGATGACGTCACGTTCGTTAAATGCGTTGACAGAACAAATTGCCAGCCAAGTACACGGACGGTGAGCGTTGGGCATTCGTTTTCGTTAAAGCGCTCGCGAGAGGCCAATTTCCCCATACATTTTGACAGAAACCGCTACATACTCGGAGGGAATTGCCAGCCAAGAACACATTTTTGTTCGTTTTTTGCGAATGCTAGACGCTAAATTCGACTGTATACGGGCGGGTGGTCGGGGTCTCCCTTTCGAGCTATATTCTATCAAAACGACGCCATTGTTTTGATTTAAATTAACTTAAAGTATTGTTTTTTGTTGTTTTAGAAGTTTTTTATTGCGTTGTGTAAATTAAAATGCATAAATAAAATTTATTAGTAACTGCAAATAACGAGTGGCGTCTTCATCGACGCCAAATATAGATTAGAGCAACGAAAAGTTCTCTCTATTTCATACTTACAAATCATCTCAAAACACAGAGTGTGATCAAACTAAATCAAGGAACTAAATATTCAAGAATCATAAGGACTAAGGAGTAATATAACAATTTTAAAACTATACCTACAGCAAAAGTACGACTAGGAAAAATTGGAGAAGAATTACGAATAAAAGGAGTCCGACAAGGAAACCTATTATCCCTCAAACTCTGCTCGGCTGTATTGGAGGAAATTTTTCGTCAATTACATTGATTGGAATTATTTGGAATAGCTATGAGCTTAACATAAATGGAAGTAAAATATCTCAACTGAGATTGGCTGATGACCTAGTTCCAGTTATTATGCAAACAACTAGCAAGAGAAGTGGAAAAGCGGGGCTTAAAAGAACCATGTGTGAAAACCAAAGCTATGACAAATAGACATAAACAAACCCTGAAAGTAAATTATCAAGAAATTGAATAGGTACTTTTATTTAGGTCAAACAATTGCTCAAAACTTTAAATGGAGAAAGAAATACATAGAATAGTATGTATGTTCTCAGGTCTCTGAAAGAAGTATAAAAAAATCAAGACATCCCAATGCAACCGGACAACTGGACAACCTAAACAAATATCTGATCTTGATTATTATTGGATAGAAGTGTTACAACATTAAATCAAACAAACCAATATTAGGCAAAAAGTTAAGAAAACATGTATAAATTCTTGTAAAATATCAACAAAGTTTATTTTTATTTATTTCTTTATTTTTAATGAAAAGTTCACATTTTCAAAGAAATTGGGGATACCAGGGAGAGTTTAGGTAACATTTTAGACTTAACAAAGGATTTTTCAGAGCCTTTGTGAAGACCTAGAATGTTTCACAAGCCGCACAATCTTATGGTTTAATATATATTGCTATATTCTTCTTTCATCATCAAATTCATTTTTTGCCTTCGCAAATATGACCACGTTACGCCTTTTCGTGATAAACTTAAATGGTTAAAAATACGAAGCCGGAGAAACTGCAGAGTTCTCTGTGTTTTGTACTCTGTTTTGAACGAACCTGCTACACCCGAATATCTTAAAAACAGATTCACTTATCTTGGCTCGCATCACGACAAAACCCTTCGATCTACTTTTAATACAACCCTTGCCTTCCCGTCCCATCATACCACCTTTGTTTCTAAATCGTTTGCAGTTGTCGCTGCAAGACTTTGGAATAATTTACCAGTCAAAATAAGACAATCACCAAATAGAGTCATATTTAAAAAAAGAGTATATGATTACTATTTAAATTCATAGGTAGTTTTTATTTATCATTCATTATTCTATTCCTTTCCACTTTGTTGCTTCTCCTTTCTCATTTAGTAGTTGGTAGTATTGTGTATATGTAGTTTATGTATGTATATATATAAAAGATATATTTAAGTAGTGTATAATAGATTGTAAGTATTTTATATAATATTCACTGGTTTATATACTAAGATACTATATTGCACCTACCTCACTTATTAACTGCTTTTACTGTCCCGAAGGTTTGACTGGTAGAGAATGCCTAGCGGCATTAAGTCCGCCTTTGTATTTTGTATGCAATAAAGATTTAAATAAAATAATAATAAAATAAATAATCATATAATTGTATATAGTGCCCTAAAAGAATATGATTTTCCTTGACCATTACTAATAAAGTTACAACTTTTGGTATTTCAGGGACTGATGATGGTCTTTGTGGTTGTACAGAATGACTTTTCACCTTGAGTTTCAAATTTAAAAGAATCCTTTTATACTGGTATATTATTATTAAAAAAAAAAATCCTAGCCTTAGTAATAATAATACTTACCATAATGGTAAGCATATCTACAAATCTTAATATTAAACACACTGGTATTCATAAAAAAAAAATTTTGAGTCCTTGAAGAACACTTGTATATAGTAGGTTATGTCTCTTTTTTTACCAAACAAAAATAAATAAGCAAAAAAGAAACAAAACTTATTTTAACTAAAGTGTTCTTCAAGGACTTTATTATATTTTTATCATTAAGACTGTTATTAATTTAAATTCATAATAAAAAATATTAATCTTCATTAATCTGACCCATTTAAATGATACAAGTATCATTATGAAATGTTAATAATGATACCAGCATTTCTTATTCAATACTCTATGTTTAAATGGGTCCATCCGACAGACCTAGACACCTTTAAACTTGTTCACCTATATGTCTGTGCCACCTATATTGATTCTGTTAATGTATATTTAATTAAATATTTCCCAGAATATTGATTTCTTAAAATTGGATAATATTCACAATAAAACATAAACAAATTAAAGTAAATATTTATTTAATAATTTTGTTTGGCTTGGGCAACTCTAAAACTTTGAGCACCATAGTTTGTGACCTCTCTTGATGGGGAAGGGGGTCCTTGAAACTCTGCAAAGTATAAATACCTGAAATAAAAAAAATACAAAATTGTACTTAGTTTAATAAAAAAATAAAAAGATTTTTTTTTTTTAATAACAAAAATCACAATTGCAACATAACTGGGTTGGAGTCAGGTTTTACTATCTGTGTCAGTTGACTCCACGCTTCTAAATATAGTAGGAGAGTGAATTTGAGACAATGTTCTTAGCAAACCATGGATTCGTGCGGGTGCCGGGTCCATCGCGTGGTTGAAAGGCAGGGGAATGAACTGCAGCGTTTCCGGACTTGAAACCGCAAAGTAGGTTTAAAGGCCTTTTAAACTCTCACCTGCACTGTGTTCACTACCCTCTCTACTCAACCAAATACTATTAATTTAATTTTAAAAAAAGTAAGCGGACAATTTGTAATTTATTTTTCTTAACTCACCTATAGTGTAACATCATATTGGTTATTACGCTGCACAAGCCATTACAATCTGGGAAGACTCTTCAGATTCATAGTGCAGAACTCTGTCTATTCCAAGGTATTTTAATGACCCCCTGAGATAACCATTTGCCTGCTTCACACATATCCTGACTTGGCAGTGTATTGGTCCGCTGAGGTATTAATTAGGTACGGAATCCATGACAGGGGTAATCAATCATGGTTCCAAGGCATATCCGAAATCACCTGAAATAACATTTATTTGTATGAGAAACAAAGGTAAGATGGGTGTTGTAAACATATAGGTCCGTTTTGTTTCGCCTATTCGGCATACAAATATTATAACAACGTGTCTAATCAATTATTAAATATATAACCTTAGAATCACTTATTTATTTTGATTCTTACCTATTCAAAAAGTAAGTTTTCAATCCGAGAACGATATAACTGAAATGTTTCTTCCTTGATCAGAGAATTGTTAAAAATAAATTGGTCGTGGGCCGCCCCGGATGCCTCGAATTTATATTTAGAATTCTTCAGTTTATATTTACAACTTAAAAGTGCCATATTAATAATCCCGAAGAGTTTTTCTGCAATGTTTCTATTTTCTATTAGGTTTGTTCGTAGAGAGTATTAAGTTCCTTGGGTTTGTTTTGTTTGTAATCAAATGTAAAGAGCATTGGCCCGTAAAATAAAACGAGATATCACATAGTTACACCAATAGGATTTATTTATTATTATCTCTCTCTCTTTAACACTAAAATAACGAATATCGTTCCGATTTGGCATGTACGTTAATTATAACATTAATATACAAATCTGTAAAAACTGTACAATAATTTTTACACCATTAATATGATAAAAAATGTATATTGCTTTTAATTTATATTCTCAATTCATTCGTAATATAATTATTATGTGTTATAAAACATCATACTAAAAATTACTCGCGGGTTTTGAATATAATATCGGAACGTCAATAATGGAGCCGAGCGGTCGCCCTCCCTCGTTCGACAGAATGAAAGTTAACGTAAAAAATTGTTCATGGCTACCGATTTCTGTCGATCACTGTCCGATCTTCGACGCTTGGGCGCAAAAAGCGCCGATGCTCTTGGCTAGGGGGGCAGGTCTCTGAAAGAAGTATAAAAAAATCAAGACATCCCAATGCCGAGTAGTTGGAGACCGCTGCCAATGGTATTTGCTGGAGGAGGCCTTTGTCCGAGGACAACCTGAACAAATATCTGATCTTGATTGATAATAGTGGATAGAAGTGTTACAACATTAAATCAAACAAACCAATATTAGGCAAAAAGTTAAGAAAACATGTATAAATTCTTGTAAAATATCAACAAATAAAGTTTATTTTTATTTATTTCTTTATTTTTAATGAAAAGTTCACATGTTCAAAGAAATTGGGGATACCAGGGAGAGTTTAGGTAACATTTTAGGCTTAACAAAGGATTTTTCAGAGCCTTTGTGAAGACCTAGAATGTTTTACAAGCCGCACAAACTTATGGTTTAATATATATTGCTATATTCTTCTTTAATCATATAATTGTATATAGTGCCCTAAAAGAATATGATTTTCCTTGTCCATTACTAATAAAGTTATAACTTTTGGTATTTCAGGGACTGATGATGGTCTTTGTGGTTGTACAGAATGACTTTTCACCTCCTTGAGTTTCAAATTTAAAAGAATCCTTTTATACTGGTTATTATTATTTTTAAAAAAAATCCCAACTTTAGTAATAATAATACAATTTATACTCAGCCACAATAGATATTTAAAATATTAGGTATTTTATTATATACACTATACAACTCATACATGCATGCACACACATCCACACAAATATACACTTAAAGCTGTAATATATATGTAGAATATTGTTAAGTAAAAACTACTTAGTACTATTATATAAATGGTACTAAGTAGGGTATGTGTTGTATCTACTATTAGACCTATATTGTTTATACAAGCTCTTTTATTTATAGGAATTTTAATTCCCATCCAACCACTATAAATAGTTAGGATGGTACCTGAGTACCTAGAGTAATGTTTCATTATTTTATATGAATACTATTAGGGAATTACATGTATCTAATGTGGGCATTTGTAGATATACTTACCATAATGGTAAGCATATCTACAAATCTTAATATTAAGCACACTGGTATTCATAAAAAAACTTTTTGAGTCCTTGAAGAACACTTGTATATAGTAGGTTATCTCTTTTTTTACCAAACAAAAATAAATAAATAAAAAAGAAACAAAACTTATTTTAACTAGTGTTCTTCAAGGACTTTATTAAATTTTTATCCTTAAGACCATTATTAATTAAAATTCATAATAAGAATTATTAATCTGATACATTTAAATGATACAAGTATCAATAAGAAATCTTAATAATGATACTAGCATTTCTTATTCAATACTCTATGTTTAAATGGGTCCATCCGACAGAGCCAAACACCTTTAAACTTATCCACATATATGTCTCTTGATTCTGTTAATGTATATTTAATTAAATATTTCCCAGAATATTGATTTCTTAAAATTGAATAATATTCACAATAAAACATAAACAAATTAAAAGTAAATATTTATTTAATAATTTTGATTGGCTTGGGCCACTCTAAAACTTTGAGCACCATAGTTTGTGACCGCTCTTGATGGGGAAGGGGGTAGCTGTCCTTGAAACTCTGCAAAGTATAAATATCTGAAATAAAAAAATACAAAATTGTACTTAGTTTAATAAAAAAATAAAAGGACCATTTTTTTTTAAATAACTAAAATCACAATTGCAACATAACTGGGTTGGAGTCAGGTTTTACTATCTGTGTCAGTTGACTCCACGCTTCCAAAAATAGTAGGAGAGTGAATAACTTTAATTTAAAAAAAGTAAGCGGACAATTTGTAATTTATTTTTCTTAACTCACCTATAGTGTAAAATCATATTGGTTATTATGCTGCACAAGCCATTACAATTTGGGAAGACTCTTCAGAATCATAGTGCAGAACTCTGTCTATTCCAAGGTATTTTAATGACCCCCTGAGATAACCATTTGCCTGCTTCACACATATCCTGACTTGGCATTGTATTGGCCTGCTGAGGTATTAATTAGGTACGGCATCCATGACAGGGGTAATCAATCATGGTTCCAAGGCATATCCGAAATCACCTGAAATAACATTTATTTGTATGAGAAACAAAGGTAAATAGATGGATGTTGTAAACACAAAGGTCCGTTTTGTTTCGCCTATTCGGCATACAAATGTTTTAACAATGTGTCTAATCAATTATTAAATATATAACCTTAGAAGCACTTATTTATTTTGATTCTTACCTATTCAAAAAGTAATTTCCAATCCGAGAACGATTTAACTGCAATATTTCTTCCTTGATCAGAGAATTGTTAAAAATAAATTGGTCGTGGGCCGCCCCGGATCCCTCGAATTTATATTTAGAATTCTTCAGTTTATATTAACAACTTAAAAGTGCAATATTAATATTGCCGAAGAGTTTGCCTGCAATGTTTCTATTTTCTATTAGGTTTGTTTGTAATCAAATCTAAAGAGCATTGGCCCGTAAAATAAAACGAGATATCACATAGTTACACCAATAGGATTTATTTTTTATTATCTCTCTCTCTTTAACACTAAAATAACGAAAATCGTTCCGATTAGGCATGTAAGTTAAAATAAGCATTAATATACAAAGGTGTTAAAACTGTACAATAAATTTTACACCATTAATATGATAAAAAATGTATATTGCTTTTAATTTACATTCTCAATTCATTCGTAATATAATTATTATGTGTTATAAAACATCATACTCAAAATTACTCGCGGGTTTTGAATATAATATCGGAACGTCAATAATCGGGCCGAGCGGTCGCCCTCCCGCGTTCAACAGAATGAAAGTTAACGTCAAAAATTGTTCATGGCTACCGATTTCTGTCGATCACCGTTCGTTCTGAGACGCTTGGGCGCATAAAGCGCCGATGCTCTTGGCTAGGGGGGCTGTTGACATTTTAAATTCTATAAATTCTTTTCCTAATGGCTCTTCTGCTGGTATGGACGGTATTCGACCTCAACATCTTAAAGACCTATTACATAAATATACCGGAGATATAGGTAAATTATTATTAGTAGAAATTACAAATTTAATCAACTTTATGTTATCAGGCAAAGTTTGCGAAGAATTTTTTACATATTTATATGGAGCTTCACTTTGTGCGTTGCGAAAAAAAGACGGAGGAATAATAGCAATCGATTGTACCTTTAGACGCTTGGCCTCGAAAGTTGCATGTCGTAATATAATGGAATCTCTTGGAAATTATTTCCGGCCAACACAATTAGGATTTGGCACTTCATCGGGTTGTGAAGTTGCTGTCCATACTGTTAGAACCTTCTTAGAATCAGATAACGACGCAGAAGTTTTAGTCAAAATTTACATTTGTAACGCCTTCAATTCTGTGAACCGCGACTGCATTTTGAATAGCGTTAAACAAAATATTCCCAATTTATTTTCATATCTTTGGCAATGTTACCGTAATGAAACCAACCTGTTTTTCGGCAATAACATTTTAAAATCTTGTACTGGATGTCAACAAGGTGACCCTCTCAGTCCGGCTATTTTTAGCTTATGCATCCACGATATTATTTCATCTCTCAAAAGTTCCATTAATTTATGGTATTTGGATGATAACATATTAATAGGAAAATCTTCGACCGTTTTTCAAGACATAAAAATTTTAATGGAAAAATTTAGCTCAATTGGACTTAAAATTAATACAAATAAATGCGAAATTTATTTTTTACAAAATGCGGATGTTGAAACAAGAATAAATATTTTGAATACAATAAATAATATACTACCTGGAATTAAATCTTTAGACAATAGTAATTTATTATTATTAGGAAGTCCCATCTTTGCTGATGCTCTGCCATCTACTATTAACGATAAAATAGAAAAATTTAAATTCTTTGTTGACCGGCTCAAACCGATCCATCCTCACATTGCACTTTACCTTTTGCGGCATTGTCTTTGTATTCCCAGACTGATATATTTTATTCGTTCATCTCCATTTTGGATATTTAATGATATTTTATCAAAATTCGATGACATTACTAAAAACTCAATGGAAATTATATTAAATTTAAAATTTGAATCCAACTCTTGGTTACAGGTCACCCAACCTATAATTTTTGGTGGAATAGGCATTCGTCGATTAAGTGAACTAGCTCTTCCAGCATATTTATCCTCCATTCACCTTTCCGCTGATCTCATCGGAATTATTCTTAATCCATTACTTGGTAATTTTGAAATCAGCGGAATGAATGAGGGTATTAATCGCTGGAAAGAGGTTTGCTCGATTGACGAATTGCCAATTTCCCCGAAAAAACAAAAAAATTGGGATTTACCCTTTGTAAAAAATAAACATAAATATTTATTATCTTCATCATCTCCATCTTCTCTGGACAAGGCTAGGTTGCTTGCAAGCTGTCAGAAAGAATCTGGTGGGTGGTAATATGCTTATCCTTCCTCGTCTCTTGGCACCCTGCTGGATAAGGATACTCTTAGAATTTCTGTCGGTTTGAGGGTTGGAGCTGAACTTTGCAAGACACATCCCTGTGTTTGCGGTTCAGTTGTCGACCCTTTTGGTCATCACGGACTGTCTTGTGCCCGTAGCGCGGGCAGAGTGTCACGGCATGCATCTCTTAATAATTTAATAAAAAGAGCCTTGGCTACCATTAATATTCCAAGCACACTAGAACCGTCAGGTGTCTCTCGCGACGATGGAAAGAGGCCTGACGGAATGTCTCTGGTGCCATGGAGCCAAGGCAAATGTTTGTTATGGGATGCTACATGTTCTGACACTCTTGCCCCCAGTTACTTGCATAACACCTCACAGTGTGCTGGCTTCGCTGCAGCAAAGGCTGAGAATATAAAAAATAATAAATATTCGCATTTAAAAAAATATTATATATTTTCGGCTTTTGCTGTGGAGACGCTGGGACCTTGGAGCAAGGATACAAGACAGTTGGTTGATCAGATTGGTCGACTGCTGATCCAAACATCTGGGGATGCTCGTGCCCGATCATTTTTCTCCCAAAATATAAGTCTGGTGATTCAGAGGGGCAATGCCGCATCAGTTCTTGGCACGGTAGGTGTAATGTCGGGGATGGAGGAAATATTTTACCTTTTTTAGATTTATTTTAATTTTTTATTATTTATTATGGTTTAGGTTATTTTTATTTATTAGTTTTATTTTTATTAAGTACCTTGTAAATATGTTTTTTAATGTTTTTTTTATTAATGAAACACATTAATATTAAAATAAATGATATAGTGAATGCTTCATGCTTAGTCATTAAACTTGACGACACTGTCATTGTAGGGATATATCGCACCCCATCAATTAAAAATATTGACAGCTTTATGAATTCTTTACATTCTCTACTTGTATCTTTAGACTCATATAAAAACATAATTATAGTTGGAGATATAAATATTGATGTTAAAATTAATAATAGTGATCGATCTAGTTCTGATTATTTAACTGGTCTAGCAAGCCAAGGCCTTTATCAGCTCATAGATACCCTACACGTAAAAATAATTGTCGCGACCATTTTTTTTTTTGTCTTTCCATTTTTTTTTTGTGTGTGTCAATCCTAGGATATCGAGAACTGGAGACAATGGTAAATGTGTGCTCTGAAGGGAGGGAAAGTGAGAAAAGGGGGTCTTTTTTGCTGTCAATGCGCAAGCCTGGGTTTTTTGGGCATTAAACTGGACCAGATTAAGAGAACCCCAGATTGAGATTTTTTCCAGAGTTTGGTCTAATTCATTAACCAAAGAACTCCTATACTCCTCTGTTTCGACGTGACTTGGGGGCTGACGCATCAAGTATTGACCGTGGACAGTGCTATCGTCTGTATAGCAATGTATGTTACCGAGTAATAACAAATCATTGATATGCAGCAAGAACAGAGTAGGGGATAGCACAGATCCTTGGGGTACGCCTGCGTTAATGGTTTCGCGACCCGAGGTCGTACCATCAACAAGGACTCGTATAGCCCGGTCTGATAAAAAAACTTAAACTCCAGCCACAAAGTCGCGCCGTAAATCCATATGCTGGCAGCTTAGAGAGTATAACTTTGTGCCATACCCGGTCGAAGGCCAGATATGCGTAATATATGCTAGAAGATCACCCGTATATAGGGTTACCAGATCCGAAAATAAGTTTTCCTGAAAAAACCCCTGTTTCAGCAATAATTTTCCTGACATTTTGGTAGAAAATTATATTATTTTACAAAGTCGCGCGCGGCGCGTGGGAGTCTGAGTAAAAGCGAAGGCTGTTAATCTAGCCCCGCAGATGAATACTTAATAATTAATTGGTTGTTAATAATAAGATTTCATTCTTTGATTTAAAATTAATTTCTTATGTATGTTTTTTTTTTTTATTCCTGAAAATTTCCAACTTTCCCTGTTTCCCTGACAGACAGCTGAAATTCCGGACATGTCAGGAAAATTTCTGTCATCTGGTAACCCTACCCGTATACCTTTTTCTACGAAATCCGTATTGACGGTCATTGATAACGGAGTGACCTTCCAGGTATCGCATAATCTGTGCATTAATAATTGTTTCTAGAACTTTGCACAGCACTGAGGTGATGGCAATGGGCCGGTAATTATTGGGGTCTGACCGGTCACCCTTTTTGGGGATAGGTTGCACATTCGCTTCCCTCCAAGCTGCGGGGACCATACCAGAGGAGTGTGATAGGGGGTAAAGTCGCGTGAGAGCAGGAGACAACTCAAGAGCGCAGTTTTTTATAACAATCGCTGGAACACCATCCGGCCCACTGGCCTTCCGAACATCGAGAGAAGTTTTGGTGTAGTAGGCGGTTGCGCGCCTCCATCAACGAGTCTGAAGTTAGAGGCGAAAATATGAGCCAGAAGATCGTTTTTTTTAGTCGCCTAATGAGCCAGCGAACCATCGGGATATCGCAGCGGCGGCAATGATGTGCGACAGAAGTTTACCTCGACCGATTTTGCAAGCTGCCAAAACTTTCGGCTACCTGCCGGTTGTTCAAGCAGCTCATTCCCGATCCGAGATATATTATTAAACTTTGCTCTTTTCAATACTTTCTTGCACATCTTGGAGGCGACGTTATATGCTATCTTCAGGGTAGCTGAGTTAGAGTCAGCCATCGAGCGACCCTTTACCCATTCCCGGTACGCAGTATTTTTGACTGCGACGGCGTTCGTACAGTTGCTGTCGTACCAGGGTCTGCTGTTGCCCTTGCTGGTTACAGACGAGAACGGAATGTAATATTCCATTTCAAGAAGAATTTCATCAGCAAGAGCAGTAGCACAAGCATTAGAGTCATCAACCTGAAAGCAGCGTTGCCCCCAAAGGTAATGCAAGAAAGTACTCTCTCAGTCCATCCCAATCTGCTGATGAGAAATGCCAGACTTTCCGTGCAGTCGCCTTCCTAGGAGGAATAGGAACACGCGGGACTGATGTAACCTCCATGCAGTGATCCGAACCCCCCAGGGGGGCCATGACTGGCACCTTATCCGGCGGGATAACTCGTCAACAGAAGGTCTAGTTTGGAGGGCGCATGGCTGATTATGTCTGGGATCCTGGTGGTCTGATCAACCAGCTGTGTCAAGCCATGGGTAAGGGCAAAGTGGTACGCGGATTTCCCGGCATGATCGGTCTTTAGAGAACTCAACCATTGTACAAGGTGTCCGTTGAAATCTCCCAAAAACACGATCTCAGCACAGGGAAATAGTTCATGTGCTTTATCTGTCGCTCTGCTTAAATAATTATAAAATTGAGTTGTCTCCAGGTAACTCCTATGGGATCTATATAGACACACGTAGATTCGTGATTGAGTTCCCAGATCTACGAGTACCCACAAGGTAGAAAGGTTGTAGTCCTCTAAACAGCGTAGACGGCGACAACAAATATCCGATCGAACATATAGGCAGACCCCGGTTTTGGGAAGGAACTTCTCTTCAAGAGTAAATCCGGGGTATTGCGGATAAGAAGTGTCAGCCGGGCAGCGGATTTGTGTCTTCGCCAGAAACAATAATGCGGGTTTAGCCATCTCGAGGTGCTGATGGACGGCGGATATGCTAGATTGGCGGATATTTGTAAAATTCACGCCAAATTTGGTGTCGGGGATGTGCACCGCTATCCGAATGTTTATTTTTTTTTGAGCTGTCATCGGTTTTAAGTTTTATAGGGGGAAGAAAATGGGAAGCGTGATATAAAGTGTTGTTGTAACCATAAATGGGTAGAAAGGCACTGCTTAGGTGAAATAGGTGTCCAAAGAAGAAGTAGCACTGACACGTCGGACGGAAGGGCCCCTGTACCCCCTCGAAACTGGTTGCCTAGATCCCCTTCGGTCACCAACCGGCACGACAAGCCACATCGGGTTTATGCGCCAATTGATGGGGCAGCTCCCTTCGGTGGTTAGACAAAGGTGGGCCCCTGTACTAAGAAGCGGGCGGCCAGCGGAGTAACCGTTTCTACAGGTCTCCCTGGCCGACGTGTCAATGCAGTTCATTCTAAAATTAAATCACCCAAGAGGCCCCATAAGCAAGTTATTGCGACAACAACACTTCAAGGGCTGGTACTTCACTGACTGATCCCGAAACATGGTTTTAACCGCTTCACGGGCTTTTCGTCCTGTGAATGGTGGTAGCGACCAGGCGAGCATAAAGCTCTTCCACCGCGAGATTTGGTCGTCGTTTGGCCTACTAGGTCCGAAAGGTGGACCTAGCGTTTACTGGGGAAACCGCTAGGAGGTACGACGCTCAGCCCCCATGTTTTTTTTAGGACAAAGAGCTCGATCCTAGTTGCCGTACTAGAAACGTCTATAACTGATCATTCAACAGTACTAATTAATATAAATTATAAAACTAAAATTAATAAAGTGCCCAAATCTTATATTAAATTTGATTATGATAAAGCAATAACCACCTTAAATATAACTGATTTTCAGGAAATCATAAATTTAGCTAATCCGGATACTGCAGTCGAAAAACTAGTAGAAAAACTTTAGATTATTATTGATGATAATTTCAAAAAAAGTGTTTATTCCCTGTAGAAAAAGAATAATACAACCCTGGATCACATCTGGAATCCTACGATGTATTCGAAACACTCAAAATTGAAACTTCAACCAGATAATGTAGTTCTAATAACAACTTACAGAAGGTATAGAAATTTATGCAATAACTTAATAAAAAAACTAAAAAATAACTATGAAAGGTCTTTGTTGCAAAAATCTCCTAATAATACTAAAATGCTATGGAATAATGTTAAGAAAGTTACGAATATGTCTAAAATTAAGAATAACAATTTAAAATTATTAAAAATTAAACCAACTTATAATGAGTCTTTAGATTATATAAATAGCTATTTCTCAAATATTGGCAAAACCTATGCTGAAGAGATTGTGTCTAATAATGACACATCTTCTATATTTCCCTTTAAATGTTCAAGTACATTTCAAACTAATTCATTTATCCTTTTAGAAACTGACTTAGCCGAAATTCAATCGATCCTATCGAATCTAAAATGCGACAGTGCTGCTGGATGGGACAACATCACAACAAAATTTATCAAACTGGGTCAAGATATAATAATGCCATTGATGTGTCATATTTGCAATAATATTTTTAATACGGGTATTTTTCTAAAAGTTTTCAAGCGATCACTGATTCACCCTATTCACATGGGTGGGAATACAGACGATATCACAAATTACCGACCTATCTCTGTTCTTCCAGTTCTATCTAAAGTTGTTGAGAAACTGTTAAATAACAGACTTAAAAAATATCTTAATGATTACAAGCTCCTCGTTGACTCACAATATGGGTACAGAGGTGGAATATCATGCGAAGACGCTGTATTGGCTCTAACCAACGAAGTAGCAATGCATCTCGATCATGGTGATAAGTGCATAGGAGTATACTTAGATCTAGCAAAGGCTTTTGATACCGTCCTATTCCCATCCTTTTAGAAAAAATGGAGAGGTTTGGTGTTAGGGGCACACCTTTGCAACTATTTAGAAGTTACCTTCAGGATAGACAGCAAAGCATAAAAATAGATTCTTACGTCAGTAATAAAACTTTGGTATCATAAGGTGTGCCACAAGGAAGTGTCCTTGGACCTACACTATTTTTAATGTGCATTAATGACATTGCCACATTACCACTTGATAATTGTAAAATATACTCCTACGCTGATGACATGGCCCTGATTTTTAATGGTAATTCTTGGAGCCAGGCACGTGCTTTCGCTGAGACAGGTCTACATATTACTGCACAATGGCTAAAATATAACCTATTAACCCTAAATGTATCGAAAACTAAGTGCTTGACTTTCTCCATACTCAACTCCACACAGCCACCAGAAGACTTTGATATAAAAATACACTCATGTGAACAGCCGAAATACAACAAATGTGGTTGTGCGGCGGTTACAAAAGAGTCTAGTGTCAAGTACTTGGGTGTAATCATTGATAATCATCTATCTTGGCAAGCTCAAATTGACTATCTCGTTGATAGGGTTAGGAAACTTATTTGGATCTTTAAAAAACTTAGACATGTCGCACAACCTAAACTTCTAAAATATTTGTATATAGCCCTAGTACAATCTGTTCTTTCTTACTGTATACCAGTTTGGGGAGGTGCCCGTAAAACCAAACTTCTTAAACTTGAGGTGGCTCAGAGATCGCTTTTAAAAGTAATGCTATTTAAACCTTACAGATTTTCCTCTCATGAGCTTTATTGCACAAATGAACTTTTAACTGTACGTCAACTTTATATATTAAACTTAGGGTACAACGAAAATTAATATTTGTTCTCAATTACAGAGATAAAAGACGCTATGATATTGTTAGTTATGCAGTGACAAACAGAACATTTTCCCAAATACAGTTTAAATCTCTATCATCTCATATATATAATAAAATAAATAAAATACTTAAGATATATACTTTATCACGGAGTGAGCGTAAGAAGGTCATATCTAACTGGTTGTATAAGAAAAAATATGAAAATACAGAATCACTTCTAGAAATTATTAAATGATTAATTAATTAAATTACTACTATATTGAATATAAGTATAGATACCCTATATGTGCAACAACAACTTACCAATTTTATATTCAAACTTTCCATCTTATGTGTTTATTTTTTTTTGTGTTTTGCAGCTGTATTTTTATTTTTGTATTTTTTTATATTTTTATTTCTAAGTCTTTCCCTGCGTACCGTGAGCTAACGCGGGCAGTTTCTCGTGCTGACTTCAAAAACCAGCGCGACCGCCCGTTTCAACACAGCCATGTCATTTTTTTTAGCGATGCTAAAATGCAGCTCGGAAACGATCGGTGTTGATTTTTGATGCCACTTTTTGACAAGAAGCACTATTTTGAATTAAATAATTGAAATTAAAAATATTACTACCTTATCATTATATAATAATTCAATATTTTTTAATTATCTATTATTTAAATACAATAATTTTATAATATCACAATATTAATTTAATTAACAACCTCAAACTAAACATACCAAAGATGAATTTAGTTACACGATATTTATTTTTTAGGTTTAATCGAACTTTTAAAACTAAAACAGATATGAATATATAAAATAATTAATTAAATTCCAATTTGTAGATTGATATTTACATGTAAACAAACATCTGTCAAAAAGTAGCCGTGCTAACTTTTCGTGTTAAAATTTCTGTTCGCGGAACGATTGATGGTAACTTGAATTGCTAACATTTCCGCGCGGTGAAACGACTATGGCTAAAAAAACCAGCGATCCGTGGCAGCGATGCTAAGCACGGAACGCGATGTTTGTAGTTTGGTGGATGAAAGGGAATGCAAACATTATAATGCTAGTTTGATAACCAGCTCCTTCCACCTTACTTTACTTTATTGATTTTTTTTTTTTTTTTGTTTGATTACTAATGAAATTGTGAAATGTAATTTGACGGAAGTGCGGGATCTCCTGTTACACAGGTCTCTTGACTTAGCACAGGGGTCCCAACATCCAAATAATGTAATATTTTGGGAAATAAACATTTTTTATTTTATTTTTTATCAGGAAGAACGGTTAGTGGGTTTTTAATATATAAATAACGTTGAATAGGAAGAAAATGGAATCAATAAATCATTTCTCGGGACAGATAAATGAAGATGTAGATTTTTTTTTAATAGATTTTAATAGTGTTTAAAAATTCAGCTTTTCTGTTACCTGCTAGATACTGCGTTTTGAAAGCGATTTTTCATTATGTATCAGGTCTTCTTGAGTTGAAGATTAAAAAAAAAAAAAAAAATTAGTTTAAATTTATAGAGTGCCAGTATTTTTTAGTTTTGTATGGGAACGTTTGAAGCTACCTAGCGGTCAGAGAAGACGCTAAGACTTAGTGTTTTAGGTGTCTAAAAATGTGAAAAAAAAAAAATATTTAGTTTAAATTTATAGAGTGCCAGTATTTTTTAGTTTTGTATGGGAACGTTTGAAGCTACCTAGAGGTCAGAGGAGACTTAGTGTTTTAGGTGTCTAAAAATGTGAAAATACCTAAAGAATATATTTTAATTTACAATATTACCTAATACATAGTTTATATAATTAAAATTAAAATTTAAAATGTTTGGAATCTGATTTGATAACCAAAGCCTAACTTTTCGTGAAAACTAAATGAAAAATTTGGAACGTTCACAGAAGGGAAATTTCTAGCTGTCAAAATTCTGGAGTATTACATATAACTATTAACCAATTTAACCATGTTTTTACTACCTGGAATTTTGCCAGAATGTTGAAACTAAATGTTGAAAAGTAAAGAAGGCCACATTCGTAGTCTCTATCAAGAGGTGAAGCAGGATACTAATTTGTAGTTAAATATGATTTCAAACTAGTTATCGATAGCGTGAGCGTCATTTTCAAAATGCCTTTTTACATAAATTTAATATATATATATTTCCAAAAGTTTTTTAAGTGACGCAAACATAAATGTCCACAATTCGAATTAAAATTCTGATATGTTTTGTTATTGTAAAAAAAGTCATTATTGTTTAAATATTTTACTAATTCTAGAGGCGGTGGTAAATCTCCAAAGCTATCAAAATATTCACAGTAATCATTTAAGAGCGGAGTCTGATCAAACATTTCCCATACATTAACGACCTTTTGGTCCTAACTGTTACCCCCCACTAAACATTCATAGATTTTTATGAGTTTTGGAGGCGTTATAAATAAGATCTATGCTCGTACGTTTTCCTTTTTTTTTATATATAAAAAATATATATGAAAATTTCACTTCATTTAATTTATTTTACTTTATTCAGTCCGATTAGTTTTAACTTAAAAAAAAAGCAAACTATTAAACTAGACTTTATCTTAATTAATTTTAGTGGTGACGACAACTGGGAACGTTTTTGTGCCACCCGTCACTACTAACCAAAATTGGGTTTTTCCCATTTGTCGCTAGTGGAGACAACTGGGAATAACATGGTATAACAATAATTAGTAGAGAAAAACGTTTCCACTGGTTGTTAAATGCAAATAAACAAAACTCAATATAAAAATAAAAAAGATTCGTTATAGGGCACCGAAAACTTATTTTAATTATGGTGAATAACGATTACTTAAAAACGTGGAAGAAACAGAAGAAGAAAGGCGAGACACAGAGTAACCAACAGTACTACACAATGAATGCGGAGAGTGAATGGAATTACGAAGAAATTTACTAAAAGCTTAAAGTTTTGGAAAAGTAATAAATATAAATATTTATGGAAGCTGCTATATAGTAAAAAATATGTTATAAAATATATATATATATATATATCATCACGGGTGCATTACGGCGTCCGAGACCACCTAGATGGCTACAGGGTACCCAGCGGAGGGATTTTTATCCGATGGTAAGAGGTGGGATTAAAACCCCCTGGGTACCCTGAGGCCGTCTAGGCGGCTAGCTCGTCGCGATGTTTTATATTTGGTATAGAGAAACCGGGACTGGCAGCTTAACGTGCTCTTCGACGCACTATAGTGGTGTTGTGAAAGTTGTGAAACAAATGCACATATTTTTTTTAATTAAAAACTCATTGTTACTCACCGGGATTCGAACCAGGGACTTAAAAAAGTGTTTTTAAGTCCAAGGTCTAACCAAATCGGCCACCACCTAGTTATATATACCCAGTATAAACCGTCTATTTCCCATGGTAAAAAAAATAAAACGTTCCTTAGAACAATTTTCCACATTATTAGATGTACAGATTAAACAATGTGGTCTTTTCATTGATGAAACATATCAATTTTTGGGTGCGACACCGGATGGAATAACTCACGCGTCGCGTCGCATTATTAATATGCGATGCAATAAGATTTAGACTTTTAGTTGAAAAAATGAGGTCTAAATCTTATTGCATCGCATTCGGTTGCATAATAGTAACAAGAAACCGGTCCTCACGTTTATCACACTTCCAAAGGACCTCGAAAGGTAAATAAATCCACGCCTACCTATAGGTTATTATTGGGCAGGTATTACTATTACTAGAAATATTATGCAGTTTTGTTAAGTAAACAACATACATACTTGTTCGTACATACATATCATACATATTTATTTGTCCAATTAGGTATGTAGGTTGTTTAATAATAAATAACCTAAGCAAATATACTGAGGCAATATTTTTGTAAGCTTTTCTTTGAACGTTTAAGGTATAATATTTCCTTAATTCGAATGTGGTTATTGTGAGCTAAATGTAAAATATTGATTGTGGAAGGGGGTCAATTTGAAAACCAGTTCTGTTGGCGAATTATCTCGCTTACAGGTATAACTGACAATTGATCCCATTGCCATAATGAAACAAGGATTTATATTATGTACTTTGTTCTTTTTGGTGATTATTATGGCAATAAACGTTCTTTGTTTCTTTCTTTCTTACCCTTTAACAAAGACATTAAGAAAGAAGACATTTTGGAATAATGATCTAGGTAACATATCAAGTAAATTAGGAACAAAAATTATAATTTATATACTTTTACTTATTATTTATTTATTGCATAATACAAAGGCGGACTTAATGCCTGTTGAGGTTAGCTTGGTGGGTTTGCAGTGGACTGTATTGAAATTCTTTTGGTTCAGGAATGGTTTATTTGTTCACAATGGTCCTGACTTGAGGCTTCTTGACTTCCAGTTAACAACTTCTACTTAACTACAATTTGTACGCAGTCTAGTCTTCTCTGTCCCCCCAACGGGAGATGGGCAACTGTGTCGAGATTGTGGTCTCCTTACAGTAGTAGCTGTTCGCTAACCGTTACTACGGATAGGTCTTTTGGTGACCTTATTGTTGGTCGAAGGTGTGATGATGGGGACTTGGTGATAAATCTGTGTACTAATCGACCACTCGCAGCGATCACTTTAGCCGATCGAGTCTCTTTCGCTCCCCGAACCGCTTCCGCTCTCACCGCTCGCGATCGATACCGCCCCCCTAGCCAAGAGCATCGGCGCTTTTTGCGCCCAAGCGTCGCAGAACGGACATTGATCGACAGAAATCGGTAGCCATGAACAATTTTTGACGTTAACTTTCATTCTGTTGAACGTGGGAGGGCGACCGCTCGGCCCGATTATTGACGTTCCGATATTATATTCAAAACCCGCGAGTAATTTTGAGTATGATGTTTAATACCACATAATAATTATATTACGAATGAATTGAGAATATAAATTAAAGGCAATATACATTTTTTATCATATTAATGGTGTAAAATTTATTGTACAGTTTTTACACCTTTGTATATTAATGCTTATTTTAACTTACATGCCTAATCGGAACGATTTTCGTTATTTTAGTGTTAAAGAGAGAGAGATAATAAAAAATAAATCCTATTGGTGTAACTATGTGATATCTCGTTTTATTTTACGGGCCAATGCTCTTTAGATTTGATTACAAACAAACCTAATAGAAAATAGAAACATTGCAGGCAAACTCTTCGGCATTATTAATATGGCACTTTTAAGTTGTAAATATAAACTGAAGAATTCTATATATAAATTCGAGGCATCCGGGGCGGCCCACGACCATTTTTTTTTTAAAACTCTGTGATCAAGGAAGAAATGTTGCAGTTAAATCGTTCTCGGATTGGAAATTACTTTTTGAATAGGTAAGAATCAAAATTAAAAAGTGCTTCTAAGGTTATATATTTAATAATTGATTAGACACGTTGTTAAAACATTTGTATGCCGAATAGGCGAAACAAAACGGACCTTTGTGTTTACAACACCCATCTATTTCTCTACCTTTGTTTCTCATACAAATAAAAGTTATTTCAGGTGATTTCGGATATGCCTTGGAACCATGATTGATTACCCCTGTCATGGATGCCGTACCTAATTAATACCTCAGCGGACCAATACACTGCCAAGTCAGGATATGTGTGAAGCAGGCAAATGGTTATCTCAGGGGGTCATTAAAATACCTTGGAATAGACAGAGTTCTGCACTATGATTCTGAAGAGTCTTCCCAAATTGTAATGGCTTGTGCAGCATAATTGTACGGGACAGCCGATAAACGCACCAAATACGGATTTATTTAGTATTAAGCCTATAGATTGTTAGTATAAAGTTTTATGAATTAATTAGTTATATAGTAGTTTTTAAGACTTTATTATTGGTGTACTAGGCTTAATATTATAAATTTGTTTTCCTTTTTATTTGTTTGTGTTAGATTTGTATTCCGTTTTGTGTATTATTTTTGTATTCTGTTGTTTATTATTCCGTGTATTATAATGTGTTAGTTTTAGGATTTTTGTAAATATGAAAATAAATGGTTCCCATTAGGGTAATGTTTTGCGCGGTAGCCAAAAAATGTTGTCGCCCCGCCCACTTCCACTGCTTCCCAAACGCAAAGGGAAAAGGGGTCGAAAAGGCAAAAGCCGTAAGGCCCCAGCCGACTCGGCCCCCTTAGCCCAGCGAGAGGAGCCCTCAGCTCCCCTGCCACAGGCAACTCCCAGCGAGCCTACTTTCAAACTGATGGATGTAGCCTCGCTTTTACTCGATATGATACGAGCTATCGAGGCGGGTGCAGACCCGCGTTCAGCTATGGCAACCGGACTAGCCGGTTTAGCTGTTAGCAGAGGCGAGTAGGTCGGAACTACGCGTCGTGCACTGGAATGCCCGCGGTCTGCGAAACCAGCGCCGTGCTTTGCAAATTTTCCTCAGTGATCAGCGTATTGACGTAGCGCTGATTAGTGAAACATTTCTCACTCCTTCTATCCAATTTCGAATCCCAAATTATATCATCTACCGGCGGGATGAACCTGCGTCCCGGTCCCGAGCCTATCGTGGGCTGATGGTACTGGTCCGCAGGAACATTATCCACCAACCTCTACCGATTCCTTCTTCCGAAGCTCCCTCCACACTGGGTATAGCGCTACATATAGGTGACAGCGAGCTGCACCTATATGCCGCTTACAAGCCTCCAAATGAAGCCCTCGACACAGGGGGACTGCGTCAGCTGTTCGATACGCAGGTCCCGATCCTCGTGGCCGGGGACTTCAATTGTAAGCACCCAGCGTGGAATTCCGCGCAAATAAACCGTGGGGGGCGCCACCTGCTGCGGGCCGCCGAGCGGGGGTGGTTCTGTGTGGACTGCCCGCCCGGGCCAACCTATATTCCTGAGAATCATAGGTTTGGCCCGGACGTGCTGGACATCACGGTGCACCGCAACCTGCCCGGCGCCCTGGAGCAGGAAGTGCTCAACGACCTCGATTCCGACCACCTTCCCGTCCTAATCACTCTGTCTTCCCTCCCAACTAAAGTTTCGCCGCCAGTGCCCGCCAAGCGCGTTGACTGGGGAAAATTTGCAGACTACCTACAAACCCACACGCCTTCCTTTCCGGTTTCGACGCCTGAGGACGTGGATAGACTCGCGTCCGAACTGTCTGTACAGTCACGTAAGTCTCAAGAGAGGGCCTCCTCGGAGGCGCCTCCGCGAAGGGGGCTTCCCCCCCTCCCCCATAACATCAGGGGCTTGCTGAAAAGCAAGAGAGACTTACGTCGTCTGTGGCAGCGCACTCGCTGCCCGACGGTAAAGACCGAACTAAACGCGCTCTCGGCTCGGATCAGGAAAGCCATAGCGGATGTTTTCGCGGATCGTTGGCAAGCTCGGATTGAAGACGCGACCGGTGACCTGCGGGGGGTCCACCGGTTGTGCGCTTCGATGTCCAGTGCACCTAAAGCGGTCTGCCCCCTCCTCGATGCCGACGGATCTCCAAGATTTCGAACAGAAGATCGCGCCCGGATATTTGCCGAATGCCTAGAGGGACAGTTTCGTCCCAACCCACCCCAGTCCCACGAACATGTCGCACAGGTAGAACGCGAAGTGGAGACCGGTCTCCGCTCCGCGGTACCAGAATACGAACCGATTGCATCGGAAACATGGCAATACGGTGTATGCCGCCGCGAACAATCGCCGCGTACACCTGCCTTCTCAATGGAATAGTGCGTACGGCACATTTCCCGACTTCCTGGAAGGAAGGTCGGATTATCATGCTACCCAAACCGGGGAAGAATATTAAGCTTCCCGAGAGCTACCGCCCCATCACACTCTTACCGGCGATTTCAAAGGTATTCGAAAAGCTACTTTTGCGACATATCGTACCTAACTTTACTCCACGCGACGAACAATTCGGGTTCCGAAGCGAGCATAGCACTACTCTCCAATTGACAAGAATGCTGCACAGACTGTCTGTGGCCCTTAACAGGCGTCACTTCACCTGTGCGGTATTCCTCGACATGGAGAAGGCGTTCGACAAAGTCTGGCACAGCGGGCTTCTGTTCAAACTCTTAAAAACTAGCATACCTCGTAGGATAGTGCGGGTTGTGGCCTCCTTTTTGGAGGGCCGTAGCTTTCACGTCACTGTGGAAGGTCTTTGCTCCAACAAGCATCCCATCGCGGCGGGCGTCCCGCAAGGCAGCTGCCTTTCGCCTGTCCTCTACTGCTGCTACACCGACGACATCCCACTGGCCGAGACGAATGTCGAGCTGGCTCTATATGCTGACGACGCCGCATACTTTGGTTTCTCTCGAGACCTGAGTATGTCGGGGAAGTACATGCAGAGACAGCTCGATCTTCTTCCCGCCTGGCTGTCGGCTTGGCGACTTAAGGTCAATGTCAAAAAGACCCAAGCAGTGATTATCAGAGGAGTGGGCATGCGAAAGGGCGGCCGACCTCTGCTCCCGCTCACGCTTTGTGGTCAATCTGTGGACTGGTCTACTACTGCGACATACCTCGGTGTGAAAATCGACTCAACACTCACCATGGGGCCGCACGTGAAAAACACGCGCGCTAAGGCTCTGGTCGCGCACCATAGACTGCGCCCAGTGTTATCATCCGGACTTCCCATCGAAACAAGACTGGCCATCTATAAATCGTACATCCGGCCCATCCTCACATACGCAGCGCCAGCTTGGTGGGCGTTATGTGCGGATGCAAAAATTAGGCAACTAGAGGCCCAACAAAATAAGTGCCTGCGCACGATAACCGGCGCGCACTATTTCATGCGCAACGACTCGCTGCGTCGAGACCTCCGGATGGTAACACTGGACGACTTTGTTGTCCGTTTGGCTACCCGGATGTACTCGCGTGCAGATGCGTCAGACCACCCACATATACGGGACCTGGCCCCTCTGCACTCGAGACCACCGGATGCCATACGACGACTACCGCGCGACCTGGTATCGATCGCGAGCGGTGAGAGCGGAAGCGGTTCGGGGAGCGAAAGCGACTCGGACGGCTAAAGTGATCGCTGCGAGTGGTCGATTAGTACACAGATTTACCACAAAGTCCTCATTATCACACCTTCGACCAATAATAAGGTCACCAAAGACCTATCCGTAGTAACGGTTAGCGAATAGCTACTACTGTAAGGAGACCACAATCTCGACACAGTTGCCCATCTCCCGTTGGGGGGACAGAGAAGATTAGACTGCCTGCCCGCCCACTTTCGCAAGTAGCGAAACACAGTCGATTGCGTGCGCGGGTCGACAATATAACAGGCACCAAGTCTCAGGAAAAAGTTAGTTCAATACGACAATCCGGTACGAGAAGTACACTCCTGAGGCTTGGTCCCGGGTCCCCTGAAATGGGACTATGAAGAAACGCTGCCCGAACATTGCCCGACGGAAAATTACCGAAGAAATGAAGTTTCATTGAACTCATCGGCCACCGACCAAAAAACGGTGATCGGCCCTCTTCCTCCAACCGGCGTCTCGCACATCGAGCTGGTCCTTCTAACCGGACACTGAGGAAGAACAGAAAACCGAATATGCCGATCACCAGGTCAACCAGTGGCCGACCAGCCGTAGCACAGTCCCTGCCAAGTCATGCAGCATCATCGTCGCCCGCTGTCTCAAGAGACCAGATCGTTATTACGGACGACGTACAGAACCCCATGCCGCAGTTGGTTCCCACACCAACACCGCCGACTTCAGGGACCACCGGAGAAACCGATCCAGCATGGTCGACGGGAACAGATGTCCCGACGACCGAACGGACTACGACTACAGAAGCAACGACGAGAAGAAAACACCCCGCTCAAGCCTCGTCAACGAGAAGATCCTCAACCCGGAGCGGGACCTCCAAACGTACACAACGCATAGCTGAAGCGCGTGCAAAATTGGCACGCCTGAAGGTCGAAGCAGCCGAAGCGGAATTGGCCGTGTTGGAGGAACATTTATCTAGTGGCGAAGAAGAGGAAAGAAGCAGCCACGCTTCATCAGCCGGATCTCAAGTCAGGGTGCACGAGTGGTTGGCCGCCAGCCAATCCGACGTGTTAGCCATTGAAAAGGCACCGACACCTACCGCTGTCCATTACGCCGTGCCGCTCCCACAGCCGGGGGCAGCAACTATTGAAGAGAAAAATGAACAGCAGTACGCAGCCGCACCTTTGAGACCCAGCCAACGTTATGCATCGGCGCCGAGCCCCATCGGCCGGGAAAAGGCCTTCATGCAGACACCGAGAACCCTCTTCAACCCACAATCCACGGCGGCGGGAGTCGTCGCCACAAATGAGCAGAACATTGACCTCTCCAAATTAGCGGCAGCCATAGCCATGGCCGCCAGGGACGGGCACAGTTACCGATCGATCGACCTACCGACGTTCAACGGATCTCACCAAGATTGGCTGTCGTTCTACAACGCATACCGGGACTCTTCGAACAACTTCACGGAGACTGAAAACCGAGGAAGACTACGGAAGAGTCTCAAAGGACGAGCCAAGGAAGCAGTCGAGAGCCTGTTGGAATATGGAGTGCCAACGAACGAAATAGTACGACGTCTGGAAACAAGATTCGGGCGCCCCGATGCCATCGCACAGACGTACATAGAACGTCTGAGGGCCCTACCACGCCTCACAGATCAGCCGAAGGACATCGGGATAGCCGCGAGCCGCCTAGCGAACGTCGTAGCCACCCTACGCTCTCTCAAATGCCTCTCGTATCTACTGACACCGGAGCTCCTGACAAACATGGTCGAGAAACTGACGCCAGCCCAAACGTACCGATGGTACGACTTCTCAGCAACCCAGCAGTCAAAGGCAGACATCATGACCATGGCACATTTTTTGCAAAGAGAAGCAGAATTAAGCTCAGCATTTGCAAAACCAGAAATAATCCCAGCAGAAGGCATCGCAACCTCAAGACGCGCCATGCAGAGAACTCACAAAATCACTGAAGCCACGAACCTTTGCAACCACAAGCAACAGCCAGCTCCTATGGACAACGCCACAGCCCCGACGATAGAAACAGCGCAGTCCAGATGCCCCGTGTGTAAGGGCAACCACAGAATGAGCGGTTGTTCAACTTTCATTGGCCTGAACAGCGATGACCGATGGGACGTTACAAAGGAACATCGACTATGCTTCGGATGTCTACGCCCGCGGAATTCAAGGCACTTTTGTCGAAGACAAAAATGCGGCGTAGACGGATGCCTCAGAACACATCACAGCCTCCTTCACTATGCTCCGAGAACAGAACAAAGAAAAGAAACCGTCGCTTCAACTTGGACGCCACATCGCCTCAGAACATATCTGAAGATAGTACCAATCTACGTTTCCGGACCGGCGGGAGAAATAAAGACTTTCGCACTGCTAGACGACGGATCTACGATAACGCTCGTAGACAGCGAATTAGCCCGCCAGATTGGAGCCGACGGACCGGAGGAGTCGCTATGTATTGAAGCCATCGCTAACACAAAGATACCTGCGCTGACGTCACGACGTGTTAACATCACGCTACGCGGCGCTACGAGCGACTACGAAATCAGCGCACGGACGATGGCTAACTTGAAAATATCGGCGCAATCAATCGCCGATGAAGACTTGAAAGACTGCGAACATCTCACCGGGATAGAAGACAGCCTGAGATACGAAGAAGCTCATCCTCGGGTGCTGATCGGCCAAGATAATTGGAATCTGCTCCTGGCCACCGAAACCAGAAAAGGGAAATCGCACCAACCTGTGGCCTCGATGACACCGCTCGGATGGGTGCTACACGGGACCCGAACACGCACCACCGGACAGCAGGTCCACTTCATCCACCACTTGTCGCCTGAAGATCACCAAATGGATGAACAGATGAAGAGATACTTCGCCCTCGAGTCCCTCACCATCACAGCGAAGCTACCGCAGACCGACCTAGAGGAGAAAGCGATGAAAACGCTGACTACGGGCACGAGCCAAACGGATGACGGCTGCTACGAGACACCGCTACTATGGAAACATAGTCACGTCGTAGCACTTCCAAATAGCTACGAGAACGCCCGTCGCCGTTTACACAATATTGAGAAGAAGCTTGATAAAAACCCGCAGCTCAAGACTAAATATGAAGAACAAATGAACTCTCTCCTCTACAAGGGCTACGCTGAGCCTGCATCACCATCCGATAAAGCCGGAAAAATATGGTATTTACCTCACTTCGCTGTCTTCAACCCGATGAAACCAAACAAAATACGGATCGTGCACGACGCAGCTGCTAAAAGCGGAGGAACATCTCTCAATGATCAACTGCTCACCGGACCGGACCTCCTACAGTCACTACCAGGGGTTAAGATGAGATTCCGGGAACATCGAGTCGCCGTATCCGCCGACATTACAGAGATGTTCATGCAGATCAAAATTAAAGCTGAAGATCGCAACGCATATGGCGAGGGAGCCGTCGCGACAACAAACCGCCAGAAGAATTCAGAATGACTTCACTGATATTCGGCGCGACCAGCTCACCAACCACAGCTATCTACGTCAAAAATCTCAACGCATCAAAATACAAGACCTCTCATCCGGATGCAGCAAAGGCCATCGTTGAGAACCATTATATGGACGACTACATACAATCGTTCCGGAACGAGGAAGATGCCATCAGAATCGCCACCGAGGTTCGAGACATCCATCGGCGAGGCCACTTTGAATTGCGACAGTGGGCCTCCAACGAGCCAGCCGTCCTCAAGGCCCTCAGCTACGGCGCTACGCCACATGCTGTCAACATCAGCGACGGCACCAAAGCCGTGGGGGTCCTGGGTTTGATCTGGAGACTTATTTATTTATTTATTTATTTATTTATTTATTTATTTATTTATATAGGCTAATCTACATCATATTTACATATTAACTTATTTATAAATATTTTTTTAATTGTTTATATAAATGTGGTATTTACAGAGAAGCACTAACATTATAAAAATCATTAAATCTGTATTTTAATACTTAAATAATTATATAATTCATTACTATACCTATATTCATTTATTATACATATTATTTATAATCTATTTTATATATTATGATTCTATTTGCTTATAAGTTTGACTAAGATTTTACACAATGGTGATTCATAATTTTTTTATACACAAATTATTAGTTAATTCAACAATTATATTAACATTGCCTACCACATTAGAGACTGTTAACTTAAACATTATTCACTATTATTTCACAACTATAATATTAATCAAATTTATACATATAATTCCTATTAATATTTATTAATTAAAATTTACCTACCTACTGATTAGATGCTACTAATGATAAAAAGAATATTAATTATCAAATTTGTACACAACATTATTAAATTATATATCAATTACACATTATACCTATAATAAGTAGTTAATTATAACATATAGATGTAAACCGGTACAAAACAAAACACAAGCACTCTTTCAAGTCCCAAAACACACTTGGAGTTTTTTTTTAAACGAAACGAGGGAGTCGCTAAAAATATCCATGGTATGGTCGCTTTGGAATACCTGATTATAAGACTTCATTATTCGGTTAAGTGCAGCATTACTGCCAATGTTAGTTCGCGAAGGTGGCACGTGAAAAATGTCTCTAGTATGAAGCCTAGCGTTACTCCTAGGGACTGAGAGAAATACTCTCGAAAGAAGGTCCGGGGAGTCGATGTAACCATTAATTAGTTTATATAGAACCACTAGATCTGCAACGCGTCTACGAGACTCCAAGCTGGACATACCAAAATGAGAAAGTCGACCGGAATAGTCACAACGATATGGACACGTCTTGTCCTTGAAAGCTAGAAATTTAGTAAAACGTCGTTGGACTTTCTCCAGTCGACCTATGTGATTCTGATAGCCAGGGTTCCAAACTACTGACGAATACTCGACGTTACTGCGAATAAAGGAATTAAATAAAGTGATCAAAGAGTCGATGGAATGGAATTCCCTGCAAGAACGTTTAACAAAACCACACATTTTGAATGCCTTCGATACTATGCCGTCGATGTGTTCGACATATGACAACCTAGCATCAATACATACGCCCAAATCACGCAGAGAACTAACCTCCGGCAGGATGCAGTTAGATATGTTATAGGCTGATGGCACAATATTGATTTTATTTTTGGTAAGTTTCTTATATGTACATTTACTTGGGTTTAAAATCATATTGTTTCTTTTACACCAAGCACTTACTGCATTGAGGTCTTCTTGTAACAGTTTTACGTCAAATGGACAATCAATGCGTCTGAAAATTTTAAGATCGTCGGCAAAAAGTGCATATGAACTGTGCCGAAGTACGCCCGTGATATCGTTAATGAACACATTAAAAAGACAAGGACCCAAAATTGAACCTTGTGGGACTCCAGAGTCGGATAAATAGAAAGAGGTAGACTTATAACCACTTGCGACGACGCTATGTGTTCTACCTCTAAGATATGACCAAAACCAAGATAACAAATTACCTCCCACACCAAGATTATACAGCTTTATGAGCAAAAATTCATGATCTACCATGTCAAACGCGCTGGAGAAGTCTGTGTAGATAGTATCGACCTGACCTCGGTCGTCCAGCACCTCTGTCACATATGAGGTATAGTACAGTAGGTTGCTGGTTGTGGATCTTTTTTTGGTGAAACCGTATTGATGAGGTGATAGAATAACACTCAAACCTCTTTCAATATAGGGTCGCACCAGTGATTCCAATATTTTCGGGAAGATAGAAAGCAGAGAAATCGGTCTGTAGTTCTTACAATGTGAGGGATCCCCTTTCTTGAAAATTGGTATCACATTGGCATGCTTCCAGTATGCAGGAAAGACCCCCGTATTCAACGACGCATTGAATATGATCATAAGAGGTAAGACCGAACTGTTAGCAGCATTTTTCACAAATACCGGTGGTATACCATCGGGACCAGCACCCTTGTTAACATCCAATTTGCGTATACAGCGAAGAACCTCTATTTCGTTGATCTGTACAGAAGTTGTGTTTTGTGTTAAATTAAGTTTATTTTCCTCCGGTTTCCTTGCGGTACGTTGAGATGAAAAGATAGACGAAAACTGAGTGACAAATAAATTACAAATATCGATGCCACTACTCGCTACCTCGTCATTACATTTCATCTCGGATGGAAATGAAGACTGATTTTTGCCCTTATTTTTGCTTTTGATAAAAGTCCAGAATTTTTTGGGATTAGTAGTTAAACTATGTTGGATCTCTATAAGGTATAGTCTGTAACATTTTCGCTGTAAAACTGTGGCCCGTCTACCCAAGAGTTTGAATTCAAGACGATCTCGAGGGTTATTATATTTTTTAAAACGATTTCTTACTTTTTCCTTTTCTGAAAGCAGTTTTATAAGGGGCACTGAGAACCACGGTGGAAAGCGATTTTTACGAGAATTAGACAGGGGTATTGTATTATCAATGATGGACCGCAATAGATCGTAATAGGCAGCTACCATATCATCGACATTAGAGCAACTCCCCAGCAGGCCATACCAGTCGACCTCACTTAATGCCGCATTTACACAGCTATAGTCGGCCCTACGAAAATTGTGAGTGCCAAAACGTCTGGGTCTCAATACAGTCCTGTTTATATAAGAAAATGAAATTTCGAGAGCCGGATGGTTAATGTCCAACACTGATAAAGGATCTACATTTTCCACCACAGACACTCTAGCTCCCACAGCAAGAACGAGGTCCAGAGTTCTTAAATTTACATTTTTGACATTATTGTATTGATGGAGGTTATTGTGGGATAAAAAATCAATAAAGCTATAGCAAATGTCGCCACGATAATTGGAAGGTGTAAGATAGTCTGAAAGACTTGTAGCTCTCTCTGTAGACTTGCTGACGACAGACTCGCCTTTAACCTCGACATGCCGCGAAACCCGCATCAAAGGCTGAACAAGGCTCCCGAATTTCTCCGCCAACACCACGATGTTTGGCCTACGGAGCAGCCTACGATGACCAAACCAACCGCAGAGAAGAATGTCAACGTCGTCACCGCATCGACCACGAACACCGCCGAAAGCCCACCCGACGCTTCAAGATTCTCAAGATGGAAGAATCTTCTACGGACAACCGCAAGGGTGATAGATTATATCATCGGGCTACGTCGAGCGGTGAAGATGAAGACCCTCTACCAACGGACCAGAAACAATGAAAAGGACCCTGACTGGCGCCACTCTGCGCGGAGAATGAGGAAGACGTTCTACGAGTTGGAGGCGAAGACCGCACCGAACTTCGTTGAGAACGAGTACCTACACCGCGCAGAACGACTCCTGAACCTAACCAGCCAGGAAGCAACCTTCACTGAAGACCTCCGGAGCCTACGCGACGTCGGAGCCGCGCCAACCCACAGCCGACTACGAGCACTCGCCGTACAAGTGGATGGCCTCATCCGGCTGCGGCCACGCATAGCGGCAGCCGTCGATATCACCAAGCGTGTGAAGAGCCCACCTGTACTGGACCACCGACATCGGGTGACGCAGCTCATCATCGAGCTCTACATCACGCCAGCTCCGAGGCAGTAACCGGAGAAAAAGGACCGTGAGCCGCCGGGCTTTCTGCACGGAGAACGAGGAAGACGCTCTACCGACCGACCGTGCTGCTTGCAGAGTAGGAGCGAGTACCTACACCGTGCGGAAGGCCCCCTGAACAGAACCGGCCTTTTCTCCACACCGAACCGGACGAGCATACTGGCGCACATCACAGCGGCTGGCAGACCCCTTCTGGCGCAGATGGATCCGCGAGCACCAACCCGAGCTGCGGTACCGGCGGGAGATCCACGGCAGCGACGTCACCATCGAGATTGGAGGCGCCGTCTTCATTGCGGATGGCAGTTGTGGAAGCCCGGGCCCCGTCGAAGTCAGCCGAGACGCCGCGCCTCGAGGTTGGGTACTCTGCGTCGACCCGCCATGAAGCCGCTGATGCTGCCTACCGAGCCAGCCGTCCCCGGAGCAGTCGTCCCTGAACCAGCCGTCACTGAACCAGCTGTGTCTGAACCGGCCGTCCCTGCACCGAAGATTACCACACCGAATCGTCGCGACATCGATGTGCGGCGGGAGGATGTACGGGACAGCCGATAAACGCACCAAATACGGATTTATTTAGTATTAAGCCTATAGATTGTTAGTATAAAGTTTTATGAATTAATTAGTTATATAGTAGTTTTTAAGACTTTATTATTGGTGTACTAGGCTTAATATTATAAATTTGTTTTCCTTTTTATTTGTTTGTGTTAGATTTGTATTCCGTTTTGTGTATTATTTTTGTATTCTGTTGTTTATTATTCCGTGTATTATAATGTGTTAGTTTTAGGATTTTTGTAAATATGAAAATAAATGGTTCCCATTAGGGTAATGTTTTGCGCGGTAGCCAAAAAATGTTGTCGCCCCGCCCACTTTCGCAAGTAGCGAAACACAGTCGATTGCGTGCGCGGGTCGACAATATAACAGGCACCAAGTCTCAGGAAAAAGTTGTAATTTTTCAGTTTCGCGCACGGGCGATCGGGGATTCATATCCCCACTCCGCGACCGGTAACAACCAATCGCCGCGCAGAAGATTACCCCCACTCAATCCCTCAAGCCGAAGATTACTGAAGATGGACGAGGCTTCGGGCGGCCGACCGCCGCCACCTGCCTCGCCATCTCCTCCACATGATGTCCTGGAAGCGGCCGATGAATCGGAGTCTCTTTTGTTAGAAAGAGTCCGTTCATCGGGCCTGTTTCCGGACGCACTCGCCGAGCTCGTCGAGGCCATGTCCTCCGCGCCGGCCGATGAAGACGCAACCCCCCCAACTCCAGCTTCGGGGTATTCGCAGCCCTTCTTGGACCCGAGGATCCAAGCCGTACTCCAACGAGTTATGAGGGAGGGGAAGAGGGAGCGCCGGGAACGTGTTCACGAGCCCGAGCAGCACCCAGCCGACCTTGCCGCCGCCGAACAGCTGACCCCTCGCCGCCGCCGCGACCCACGCCTCAACCGCAGCCACTCCACCGGGGTGCTGCCGCCGCGGTTCGCCGATTCATCGGAAGAGGAATCCAGGATGCCAGCGCCACTACCGCCGCGTCAATCTAGACGTGCGAGGGTAGTTGTGCCCGCGCTACCCCCACCACCGAAGCCCGAACCTGCTCGCCCCGCCCACCCGGCCATCCCTACCGCTACCGCCGGTGCTGGCACAGCTCGCCGCAGCGACACAGCGCGCGCACCGACCTCACCGACCGCTTCGCGTCTGCCCACCCAGCCTGGGAGCTCCCGCCACGACCTCACCGCGCGCCTCGCCGCCGAAGTCCAGCGTATCACACCGCTGGGCCCTCGCCCGAGTGCAGCCGACCAGCCGTATGCGGGTGCGACCCGCTCCACCGGACCAACCCGACCTGGTGCCGCCGCCCAACACCCGGGCGCCGCTCGCCCAGGTCCTCCACCCCGCGCCGGAGGCGCCGTCCCTTCGACGAGCAGTGCCCGACCAGGCACTACCGCACGACCACCGGGCCCGCCGGCCAAAACCGCGGCCCCATCCCGCCCAGGACCCGCTGCCCAGCTGATGGGCGCTATCCGCTCTGCCCAGCCCGTGAGCACTGTTCGCTCCGGGTTCGCCGCGCAGCCCGTGAGCACTGCTCGCTCCGGGTTCGCCGCGCAGCCCGTGAGCAATGCTCGCTCCGGGTTCGCCGTGCCACAGCCCGTGAGCGCTCGCTCCGGGCCCGCCACTCAAGCCGGGGGGCCTCGCCCTGGCCCTTCATACGCCGCACTCACCACCGCCGCGCCGCTACAGAGCGCCGCACCGCTACCTGCAGCCACAGCCGGCGCGGGGCCGAGCCTGACCCACAGCCGACCCGAGACGACGCCTGCCAATGTCGCGCCAGACACCTCGGGGTCCGACCCACAAGGATTGGGCGGGCCCTCAACCCAAAAAGGTACCACTGCCGTCTCCTACGCCGCCGCCATAGGCACGAAACCTTCAGTTTCACGCTCCGGCGACGGCGAGACGGATTTCTCTGTCCCTCCATCGGGGTCGATGAAGGCCCCAAACCCCCGATTTCCTCCATTCGTGGTGGAGGTCATGCCCAACTGGGCAATACACTTCCGTGCGCTCCGCAATAAGCTGGGGCATATCGTCAATGCCAGGCCTTTTGGGAAGGGCATCCGTTTTATACCGCGCACCGAAACGGAGTTTCGGGTTGTTCAAAAGTACCTCGTGAATCTCGAGAAGGAGGAGAACATATCGTGGTTCTCCTACTCACTCCCGGCTGATCGCAGCTTAAAGGTCGCGATCCGGGGTCTTCCGGCCAATACGGAAGAGCGGGACGTGGCAGAGGCAATCCGGGAGCTCGGATACGAGCCCGAATTTGTTTGACAAATCCGGGCTCGGGTCGGGCGCGCGGGATGTCTATTCTTCGCCCAGCTCCGTAGGTCCCCAGATCTCTCCACCGCGGCTCTGTTCAACACCACCGAGCTGTTGGACATAGCCGGGGTAAAATTCGAGGCCTGGAGGGGAAAGAAGGGCCCCGCTCAGTGCCACAGGTGCCAGCAGTTCCGGCACTCCTCGCACATGTGCCACAGGCCACAGGCCTGTGTCAGATGCGGCGGGGGGCATCCGGCCAAGGAGTGTCCCCGCTCTCGCGAGGACCCCCCTACCTGCGCCAACTGTGGTGGTGAGCACACCGCCAATAACACCTCCTGCCCCGTCTTTCGCCGGGAAATCCGTAACAAGGCAGCCGGTACTGTGGCCCTGACAACCGCAGTCAGGGCCCCTGTTTCGGACCCGACCAAGACGGGGCGGAAGGAGGCGACGGCCCCTTCTTTGCCCACCACGCTCCGGCCCGCAGCTAACGATCCGAGGCCGAAGGATGCGCTTCCCAAACGCAAAGGGAAAAGGGGTCGAAAAGGCAAAAGCCGTAAGGCCCCAGCCGACTCGGCCCCCTTAGCCCAGCGAGAGGAGCCCTCAGCTCCCCTGCCACAGGCAACTCCCAGCGAGCCTACTTTCAAACTGATGGATGTAGCCTCGCTATTACTCGATATGATACGAGCTATCGAGGCGGGTGCAGACCCGCGTTCAGCTATGGCAACCGGACTAGCCGGTTTAGCTGTTAGCAGAGGCGAGTAGGTCGGAACTACGCGTCGTGCACTGGAATGCCCGCGGCCTGCGAAACCAGCGCCGTGCTTTGCAAATTTTCCTCAGTGATCAGCGTATTGACGTAGCGCTGATTAGTGAAACATTTCTCACTCCTTCTATCCAATTTCGAATCCCAAATTATATCATCTACCGGCGGGATGAACCTGCGTCCCGGTCCCGAGCCTATCGTGGGCTGATGGTACTGGTCCGCAGGAATATTATCCACCAACCTCTACCGATTCCTTCTTCCGAAGCTCCCTCCACACTGGGTATAGCGCTACATATAGGTGACAGCGAGCTGCACCTATATGCCGCTTACTCCTCCTGCCCCCTCCTCGATGCCGACGGATCTCCAAGATTTCGAACAGAAGATCGCGCCCGGATATTTGCCGAATGCCTAGAGGGACAGTTTCGTCCCAACCCACCCCAGTCCCACGAACATGTCGCACAGGTAGAACGCGAAGTGGAGACCGGTCTCCGCTCCGCGGTACCAGAATCCGAACCCCCGATAATATTCTCCCCCGGAATGGTGGCGCGCGCCTTCAGCCGCCTCAAGCCGAGGAAAGCCCCCGGCGCCGATTGCATCGGAAACATGGCAATACGGTGTATGCCGCCGCGAACAATCGCCGCGTACACCCGCCTTTTCAATGGAATAGTGCGTACGGCACATTTCCCGACTTCCTGGAAGGAAGGTCGGATTATCATGCTACCCAAACCGGGTAAGAATATTAAGCTTCCCGAGAGCTACCGCCCCATCACACTCTTACCGGCGATTTCAAAGGTATTCGAAAAGCTACTTTTGCGACATATCGTACCTAACTTTACTCCACGCGACGAACAATTCGGGTTCCGAAGCGAGCATAGCACTACTCTCCAATTGACAAGAATGCTGCACAGACTGTCTGTGGCCCTTAACAGGCGTCACTTCACCTGTGCGGTATTCCTCGACATGGAGAAGGCGTTCGACAAAGTCTGGCACAGCGGGCTTCTGTTCAAACTCTTAAAAACTAGCATACCTCGTAGGATAGTGCGGGTTGTGGTCTCCTTTTTGGAGGGCCGTAGCTTTCACGTCACTGTGGAAGGTCTTTGCTCCAACAAGCATCCCATCACGGCGGGCGTCCCGCAAGGCAGCTGCCTTTCGCCTGTCCTCTACTGCTGCTACACCGACGACATCCCACTGGCCGAGACGAATGTCGAGCTGGCTCTATATGCTGACGACGCCGCATACTTTGGTTTCTCTCGAGACCTGAGTATGTCGGGGAAGTACATGCAGAGACAGCTCGATCTTCTTCCCGCCTGGCTGTCGGCTTGGCGACTTAAGGTCAATGTCAAAAAGACCCAAGCAGTGATTATCAGAGGAGTGGGCATGCGAAAGGGCGGCCGACCTCTGCTCCCGCTCACGCTTTGTGGTCAATCTGTGGACTGGTCTACTACTGCGACATACCTCGGTGTGAAAATCGACTCAACACTCACCATGGGGCCGCACGTGAAAAACACGCGCGCTAAGGCTCTGGTCGCGCACCATAGACTGCGCCCAGTGTTATCATCCGGACTTCCCATTCAAACAAGACTGGCCATCTATAAAGCGTACATCCGGCCCATCCTCACATACGCAGCGCCAGCATGGTGGGCGTTATGTGCGGATGCAAAAATCAGGCAATTAGAAGCCCAACAAAACAAGTGCCTGCGCACTATAACCGGCGCGCACTACTTTATGCGCAACGACTCGCTGCGTCGAGACCTCCGGATGGTAACACTGGACGACTTTGTTGTCCGTTTGGCTACCCGGATGTACTCGCGTGCAGATGCGTCAGACCACCCACATATACGGGACCTGGCCCCTCTGCACTCGAGACCACCGGATGCCATACGACGACTACCGCGCGACCTGGTATCGATCGCGAGCGGTGAGAGCGGAAGCGGTTCGGGGAGCGAAAGCGACTCGGACGGCTAAAGTGATCGCTGCGAGTGGTCGATTAGTACACAGATTTACCACAAAGTCCTCATTATCACACCTTCGACCAATAATAAGGTCACCAAAGACCTATCCGTAGTAACGGTTAGCGAATAGCTACTACTGTAAGGAGACCACAATCTCGACACAGTTGCCCATCTCCCGTTGGGGGGACAGAGAAGATTAGACTGCGGAAAAAGTTAGTTCAATACGACAATCCGGTACGAGAAGTACACTCCTGAGGCTTGGTCCCGGGTCCCCTGAAATGGGACTATGAAGAAACGCTGCCCGAACATTGCCCGACGGAAAATTACCGAAGAAATGAAGTTTCATTGAACTCATCGGCCACCGACCAAAAAACGGTGATCGGCCCTTGAAGGATACAGGATGGCTCACCTTACAAATCCCATGCTTCTCCGTGGTGATGGTTCTTCCCAACTTTAGCGGTACCGCTTATGTTCGTCAGATGGGTATCTGCACTTCACTAATGGTGTATGGTGATTTTGGGTGCACAATACAGGAAGGATTTAGAGGGCTAGGACCACTGAATTCAGGTTTTACAGACCTTAAATATTGCTTTTATCAAGTAAAGTTACAGACGTAGTTACAGTATACAGAATTTTATTCAAGTGGCAAAGAGTGAGTGAGTGAGTGAGTGAGTTAGGAGTGATCGAGAGGAAAATAGTTGCCAATTATAATTAATAATAAGTATAGCTAACATTCTCCCCGCCGAAGAAACCGTTAAGATTTCTTCAGATCTAAATAAAGAGGTAATTACAGTTGCAGTTGCAGTACAGTTGCAGTACAGTTACAGTTACAGTACAGTTACAGTACAGTTACAGTTACAGAAAAAATACTGGAATAGTCAAATTATAACAGAAAAAATATTATAAGTAGTAAAATGAAATATAAGTAAAAAATTAATTTTGATTAGGTAGTAAACAAAGTTTGCCCACTGGGCGAGTAATATCACCGGAAGAGGTTTTAAGCGTGACGACTCGCACAACTCCGTCTCGTCCAGGTGATAGTTTAGTGACACGACCCAACTTCCAGTACAGAGGAGGAGAATTGTCATTAACAATCAAGACTAAGTCACCCTTTTGGATGTTAGCATGTTGTTTTAGCCATTTGTTACGCTCTTGCAACGTATGTAAGTAATCACGTTGCCATTTAGTCCAGAAATGTTGAGTAATTTTTTGTAAGAGCTGCCATCGAGATAGCCGGTTCTGACCACAGTTCGTAAAGTTTTCCTCCGGTAGAGACATCATAGAGTCTCCAATTAAGAAGTGTGATGGAGTCAGTGCATTAATATTATCAACGTCTTCAGAAATGGGACATAAAGGTCTAGAATTGAGTACAGCTTCAATTCTAGAGAATACAGTAGAGAGCTCCTCAAAAGTCAAAGTTTGAGTGCCTATAGTACGTTTTAAATGGGACTTAGCGCTTTTAACAGCAGCTTCGAATAGCCCACCCATACTGGGCGCAGCAGGTGGGTTAAAATGCCAGTTAATTTTTAAGGAATTACAGAAATTATCAATTTTATTATTTACAGATTTATTATTTAAGAAACAATACAAATCCTGCAAGTAGTTGTTGGCACCTACAAAGTTTGTACCACAGTCTGAGTATATGTCAGAGCAGAGGCCTCGTCTACTAACAAATCTGTGCAGGCCAGCAATAAAGCATTCAGTAGAAAGATCTGACACAAGCTCGAGGTGTACAGCTTTAATGGAAAAGCAGACAAATACACATAAGTATGCCTTTTGAATAGCAGCCTTACGCAACTTGGATGCCTTTATTAGAAAATAGCCCGCATAATCAATGCCTACTTTGGAGAATGGTCTAGAATAAGTTACCCGGTCTGGTGGTAAGTCAGCCATGAGATACTGAGAAGGTTTGGGACGTTCCCTATAGCATTTTAGACATTTAAATATCTCACTTCTTATAGCTACACGACCAGACAAAATCCAAAATTTTCTACGAAGAAGAGAAAGCAAAAGATTAGCACCAGCATGCATATAAGTCACATGATAATATTTTATAATTAAGTTAGTCAAATGATGTGATTTAGGTAATATAAGAGGATGTTTATGTTCAAACTCAATAGAAGCATTTGACAATCTGCCGCCAACCCATATAAGACCTCTGCTATCAATAAAGGGAAATAAACGTTTAAACCGAGTAGCATGAGGTTTGTTTTGTTTTAATAAAGTTATGTCAGTACGAAATTCAAATGATTGGACCAAAGAAATTAAAGACAATAAAGAATCATTTGTATTTTGAACAGTGAGCTGACCAGAAAGTTTACAGTGAATATGACGGAGATTGTAAATAAATCTTAAGCAGTAAGCTTGCACTCTGACAAGTGTATGAAATGAACTAAAACGAGACATGAATTCAGTTGGATCGGCTATAGCACTACTTGTATGACAAGTAGAGATAACCTGTTCAGAAATAGGAATTAAATTATTTAAATTAGTAATAGGCCATGATTGTGAAGGTTCTGTCAACCAAGATGGAGACCACCACAAGTCATGGTGTACCAACTCTGAAGGTAGCAGCCCACGTGACGCGGCATCTGCGGGATTAAGACTAGTTGGTACATGTCTCCATGTGGTAGGAGAACAATTAGAAAGTATTTGAGAGACACGATTCGCCTCAAAGACCTTTAATAAATGTACAGGTGTGCGTATCCATGACAACACAATATTGGAATCACTCCAAGCAAAAATACAGGAAAAATTTACAGTGGTTAATATAGATGTACAATATTTTATTAAATTTGACAAGAGTAGAGCACCACAGAGTTCCATGCGAGGAATGGTAAGCTTCTGCTTTATAGGTGCTACTTTAGATTTTGATATTAATAAACAAACATTGACCTTGCCCATGCTATCAACTATGCGAATATAGACAGAACCAGCATAGCCACGTTGAGATGCATCACAGAATCCATGAAGCTGGATGTCTGTGCAGCCTTGTGGAAAAATATAACGTTTAATATTAAGTTGTGATAGTGACGACAAGTCATTCAGAAAATCAAACCAACAGCGTTGGTAGTCGTCTGGGAGAAGATCATCCCATCCAATACCAAGCAACCAAAGTTGTTGCATAAAGAATTTAGCTTTAAAGATTACAGGCATGAGCCACCCGCACGGGTCATACAGACACGCTATATTAGAAAGAACAGCTCTCTTAGTACAGCCAAGATGTACCCGGCTATGGTATCTAAAGACATCAGCAATAGGATCCCAGCTGATGCCGAGGACCTTAATATAATTATCAGATTCAGCTTCAAAGGTCAAAGGTGATTCACGCATGCACTCTGGAAGTCCAGAAAGCAGTTCAGGGTGACTGCTTGCCCATTTTCGGAGTTGAAAGCAGCCAGTACTCAGTAAATTATCAAGTTCAATTTTATATTGTCTAGCAGTTGCTACATCTGGAGCACCACACACCACATCATCAACAAATACAGATTGATGAAGTATGTGGCTTGCATTAGGATGAGAGGTTTGACCTTCAGATGCAAGCTGAGACAAGCAACGCATAGCTAGATATGGTGCAGAAGAGACACCAAAGGTTACAGTGTTTAGTTGATATTCCTGTAGCACATCATCTGGGTCTTTACGCCAGAGTATGGTTTGGTAAGAGCGATCCTTGGGTTCAACAAGGACTTCTCTGTACATCATCTTAATGTCAGCTGTGAAGGCTACTTCATTAAGGCGGAATCTCAATAAAATATCAACAATATTTTGTTGTAGTTTGGGACCTGCATACAAAACATTATTAAGTGATAGACCATTAGAGGTCGGAGTGGATGCGTCAAAGACTACCCTAACCTTTGTGGTAGAGGATTGTTCTTTGATCACAGAGTGATGTGGCAAATAATACTTGCCAGTGTTATACAGTGATACAGATACAGGAGTCATATGACCTAAATTAATATAATCATTCAGTACAGCTACATATTCAGATTTAAGTTTCTGATTAGTATTTAAGCGTCGTTCTAAAGAATAAAAACGACGTTCAGCAACAGCACGGCTTTCTCCCAGTATACAGTTCTGTTTGAACGGCAAACGCACCATGAAGCGTCCAGCTTCGGTACGCTTTACAGAATTTAAAAATATTTCCTCACAAACCTCATCATCAGGATTAAGACTAGAAGCTTCAGGAATATTCTCTAGTTCCCAAAATCGTTCCAGGGAATCAGAGATGGTCACACAATGTGACTTTAAAGTTTCAGATGAAGCAACATATTTGGAAGCATTACCAATTATAATCCAACCCAATATAGTGGAGTATGCAGAAGGTAAATTATTTGGTAAAGTAATTTTATGACCTAAATAAACTTCATTATAAAAGTCACTGCCCAATAAAACATCTACAGAGCGGGAATTATAGAACTGATCATCAGCAAGTTGAATGTTAGGTAGGGCCTTAATGATGTCAGGTGACACAGGTACAGATGGCATTATACCAGTAACTTCCTTAAGAATGATTGCAGATACAGAAATTTGATGGTCGGATACAGATGATTTTAAGTTTAGTGTAACCACACCTTTACAGTAGATGGGCTTAGAAGAACCAATACCTGCCACAGACATATGACTATGAGACCGCTTGAGCTGGAGACGCTGCACACAAGATTCAGTGATTATAGTGCACTGCGACCCAGGATCAATAAAGAGACGTACAGGATGCAATGAACCATTGCCAGCGGTAGCATGGGCTACAGCAGTCCCTAGCAGGACATGATGCTTATTTGTGAGAGACATAATAGCATTGATGGCAACAACACCTGGATCCGTTGATGTTGAAGGACTAGGAGATTCACTAGGTTGCTTAACACTAAGTGCAGCAGACGAGTCTCGGAGACATATCAAAGTGTGATGCTTAGTTTTACAGAATTTACATTTATAATCAGAAGTACAGTTAGAATAAAGATGACTACCTAAACAATTAAAGCATAAACTCTTACCTCGAGCAAAGGCTACACGATCCTCAATGGACATAGATTTAAATTTGTTACAGGAATATATAGTATGGTCATGGTTACAACATGGACATGCAGTTTTGTTGACATGATGAACCTTTATGTTCTTGGCAGGTCTTAGGTTTGCAGGGTTTTGACTTTGCCTAGAAGGAGGACAAGAGAACTCATATGCCTTGCATCGGGTATCAAGAAAAGTTAACAGTAAAGTATAGGAAGGGATATCACTAATTTTAGCTAAAGTTAATTCAAATTGATTTCTTAAATCAATAGGTAGTTTTTTCATTATGATATGAAGTAGGATAAAAGACCACTGTTTCACTTCAAAGCCAAGAGCCTTTAGTGCTTCAAGATTCTCATTAAATGTATTTAAGAAATCTCTTAAGTCACTTTTAACAGAATGTACAGTAGGTAAAGATAATAAGGCATCTAGGTGAGTGTCAGCGATTAGTCTTTTATTACAGTATCTATCCTGTAATAGGTCTAAAGCTACAGAATAATTTTCATTAGAAATAGGTAAATGTTTAATTAGATTTAAGGGCTCTTTACTAAGGCAAGATAATAAATAGTGAAGTTTACGTACCCCAGTTAAAGAGTTGTCACAGTCGACAATACTCTTAAAAATGTTAATAAAGTTTGTCCACTGTGTCACTTGTCCACTAAAACTCGGTAAAGATATCCTTGGCAGATCGTGACGAGCAGGGGAACCATTAAGGGATACAGGAGTTACAGTAGTTTCACTAGTTAAGCGACGCCAAACAGTTTTAATTTTAGTAATGATGCCGTCATAACGCTCAAATTCAGCTTGGTGAGCTTTGGCATCAAACCCTGCCTTTTTTGCGGCTTCCACTGATACGTAGTAGTCGAAGAAATCGGACTGCAGCTTCTCGATCTCCGCAACTCTTACAAAAAACTCCTCTCGGACGTCGCAATCCTCTACAGCGGCTTGCGCCTTTGTTATTAAGGTATCTAATACATTTTTCACTAACCGGTACTTAATTTCAATCGTCATTGTGACGAGTTAATAACAAATTGAATTAATTTAAAACAAATATAGTCGAAAAACACTTGCAAGCGCGTTGTATTTTAAAGTTTTTAAATCTGACATTTAGTTTTTACAATAAGTGACAGATGACAGACGTCAATAGAGATGTACTGTCAGAAACGAACGAATGAATGAATGCAATGAGTGTAACGTCACAATTTATTTACAAATAATTATTTTAAAAATGTTTACGTGGTGGGTAGAAAAATAAAGTTATTTAATAAGGGTATTAATTTATAATATAGTAATAAAGTACAGAATTCAAATTAAAGATAAATGAATGGTTATTTTCAGTTAAAAAGTATAAAGAAAGTATTATAATAACATGTATGCAAAATTAAAGTAAAGTAACTTGATATGATAAAATCAACCTCCGCTATAAGGAAATAAGGTCGATAATGACATAAAAAGATTTAAAAGTTTTCCTAGAACAATTTACAGTTAAAGTTCTAAAAAACGAATTAAAGGAATTTCAGTGATATTTTACAGGTAATGAAATACAGTTAAATACAGTATAATGAAATACAGAGAATACAGAAAAAAAATAACGTAAAGTTAAAGGTACAGATATGACGCAATTTAATGGCAACTATATTCGGGAATAGAAAAATGTGATTTTAAGGAATCCGGCTCGAAGGACCAAGCATGAAGGATACAGGATGGCTCACCTTACAAATCCCATGCTTCTCCGTGGTGATGGTTCTTCCCAACTTTAGCGGTACCGCTTATGTTCGTCAGATGGGTATCTGCACTTTACTAATGGTGTATGGTGATTTTGGGTGCACAATACAGGAAGGATTTAGAGGGCTAGGACCACTGAATTCAGGTTTTACAGACCTTAAATATTGCTTTTATCAAGTAAAGTTACAGACGTAGTTACAGTATACAGAATTTTATTCAAGTGGCAAAGAGTGAGTGAGTGAGTGAGTGAGTTAGGAGTGATCGAGAGGAAAATAGTTGCCAATTATAATTAATAATAAGTATAGCTAACAGCCCTCTTCCTCCAACCGGCGTCTCGCACATCGAGCTGGTCCTTCTAACCGGACACTGAGGAAGAACAGAAAACCGAATATGCCGATCACCAGGTCAACCAGTGGCCGACCAGCCGTAGCACAGTCCCTGCCAAGTCATGCAGCATCATCGTCGCCCGCTGTCTCAAGAGACCAGATCGTTATTACGGACGACGTACAGAACCCCATGCCGCCCTATACTCAACAGCTTATACTCAACAGCTTTTATCTTGCTGGTCCCATAAACTCGCCGGACGACGTAGAAGCGACGGCAACTCGCTTCACGGAGTCCCTAGTGCACGCTAAGGAGGCGGCAACACGTGAGCTGCCTCCGCATACCAGCCTAAAGCGTGAAACCCTCCCACACCCCCTCCGACTTAAGCTGCAGCTCAAAAGGCGTCTCCAGAGGCGCTGGGCTAACTTCCGAGACCCCAGCACCAAACGCGAGCTCAACCGCGTCAAGGAAGAGCTTGCGGCGGAGATCGCCGCATTTCGGGGGAGGTCGTGGGAAGACTATATGGACTCCGTTGGTGAAGACGGTACCTTAGGGGCCCTGTACCGTCTCACCAGGAGACTAAACCGAACGCCCGAAGCCGTCCATCCGTTGCTCGACGACGCGGGAAACCGCCACTACGCCCCCCAAGACAGAGCCGATATACTTGGCAGTCATCTGGAGGGGCAATTCAAACCTTTCCCCGTCGTCGACCAGGCATTCAACGGGCATACAGAGGATAAAGTGCGGGAATTCTTGTGCGATTCAAATAAGGACCCCCTACCGGGGCACTTTTTCATTTCACCGGCTGAGGTGGAGCGAGTCGCGCTCCGCCTTAAGCACAAAAAGGCCCCCGGTCCGGATGGGGTCACCAATCCACAATTGACGCAACTCCCCCGCAGAGCCATAGCCGCATTCGCCCGGCTCTGCAATGGAATACTCCGTACAGGTCATTTCCCCAGCGCATGGAAGCAGGGGAAAGTCATCATGATCCCAAAGCCCGGCAAAGACAAACGTCTGCCGGGCAGCTACCGTCCGATCACCCTGCTTCCGCACCCGGCGAAGCTGTTCGAGAGATTGTTCCTCCGGAGGCTGAAAGCCTATATCGAGCTTCGTGTAGAGCAGTTCGGTTTCCGCGAGAACCATAGTACAACACTCCAGCTCACCCGGGTGCTACACCATATGGCGAGTGAGATGAATCGGGGCCGAGTCACGGTCGGGGTCTATCTCGATATAGAGAAGGCCTTCGACCGTGTTTGGCATACCGGCCTCCTTTTCAAGCTCCTAAACTCGCCGGTGCCGCCCATGGCCACGCGGTTGCTCGCATCCTTCTTGAGCGACCGCCACTTCCACGTGGCCGTGGAGGGAAAAACCTCTACGGAGCATTCCATTGAGGCAGGTGTCCCTCAAGGGAGCTGCCTTTCGCCCGCACTTTATTCTCTGTACACCAACGATATCCCTACTCTCTCGGATTCCCTCCTCCCGGGAGAGCAGGATCTAACTCTGGCGCTGTTCGCGGATGACAGCGCCTACCTCTATTCCTCCAAAAGTCCTAGACTCGCCGCCGCGAAAATGCAAAGGATGCTGGATATCCTCCCTTCCTGGCTCGACAGGTGGCGGCTGTCCGTCAACGTGGGCAAAACAGCTGCCCTTATGACGACACGCCGCCGATGCCCACCACCGCTAAAACTCCGGGGACAGGAGGTCCAATGGGCCGACACTGTGAAATACCTGGGGTGCATCATAGACCGGCCCCTCCGCATGGGCGCTATGGCCAAGCATTTGAGCAACCAAGCCAAAGCCGCCCGGTCCATGCTCCGGCCGGTCTTTAGATCATCTCTTCCACTCCGGGTAAAAGTGTTGGTCTACAAGGCCTACATACGTTCCCGGTTTACTTACGCAGCCCCAGCGTGGCATCATCTCCTGTCGGCCACGAACAAGACACGGATCCAGCGTCTGCAGAAGTCCCCTCACTATCCCCTCAGAGGAGGGACACATACCTCACGGCCCTCGCTTCGCGAGGGCCAGCGCCTACGGCGCATGAGTTACCGGCGGGCTATCGCCCGCCGTGATCCTGCCCCTGGCAACGGGGAATATTCCCCAGCCGGAACCCAACCCCACAGCAAGGGGGTTGAGTCCACTAGTCCCGCCCACTTTCGCAAGTAGCGAAACACAGTCGATTGCGTGCGCGGGTCGACAATATAACAGGCACCAAGTCTCAGGAAAAAGTTAGTTCAATACGACAATCCGGTACGAGAAGTACACTCCTGAAGCTTGGTCCCGGGTCCCCTGAAATGGGACTATGAAGAAACGCTGCCCGAACATTGCCCGACGGAAAATTACCGAAGAAATGAAGTTTCATTGAACTCATCGGCCACCGACCAAAAAACGGTGATCGGCCCTCTTCCTCCAACCGGCGTCTCGCACAATAATAACCAATATGATGTTACACTATAGGTGAGTTAAGAAAAATAAATTAAAAATTGTCCGCTTACTTTTTTAAAATTAAAGTTATTCACTCTCCTACTATATTTGGAAGCGTGGAGTCAACTGACTCAGATAGTAAAACCTGACTCCAACCCAGTTAAATTGCAATGGTGATTTTAATTAAAAAAAAAAATGTCTTTTTATTTTTTTCTTAAACTAAGTACAATTTTGTATTTTTTTTATTTCATGTATATACTTTGCAGAGTTTCAAGGACAGCTACCCCCTTCCCCATCAAGAGAGGTCACAAACTATGGTGCTCAAAGTTTTAAAGTGGCCCAAGCCAAACAAAATTATTAAATAAATATTTACTTTTAATTTGTTTGTTTTATTGTGAATATTATCCAATTTTAAGAAATCAATATTCTGGGAAATATTTAATTAAATATACATTAACAGAATCAAGAGAAATATAGGTGGATAAGTTTAAAGGTGTCTAGGTCTGTCGGATGGATCCATTTAAACATACAGTATTGAATAAGAAATGCTGGTATCATTATTAACATTTCTTATTGATACTTGTATCATTTAAATGGGTCAGATTAATAAAGATTAATAATTTTTATTATGAATTTTAATTAATAATGGTCTTAATGATAAAAATTTAATAAAGCCCTTGAAGAACACTTTAGTTAAAATAAGTTTTGTTTCTTTTTTACTTATTTATTATTGTTTGGTAAAAAAAGAGACATAACCTACTATATACAAGTGTTCTTCAAAGACTCAAAAAGTTTTTTTATGAATACCAGTGCGTTTAATATTAAGATTTGTAAATATTCTTACCATTATGGTAAGTATATCTACAAATGCCCACATTAGATACATGTAATTCCCTAATAGTATTCATATAAAATAATGAAATGTTACTCTAGGTACCATCCTAACTATTTATAGTGCTTGCATGGGAATATAATAAATTTCCTATAAATAAAAGAGCTTGTATAAACAATATAGGTCTAATAGTACATACTACACATACCCTACTTAGTACCATTTATATAATAGTACTAAGTAGTTTTTACTTAACAATATTATACATATATATTACAATTGAATATTTGTGTGGATATGTGTGCATGTACGGGTCATATAGTGTATATAATAAAATACCTAATATTGTAAATATCTAATGAGGCTGAGTATAAATTGTATTATTATTACTAAGGCTAGGAATATATTTTTTTAATAATAATATACCAGTATAAAAGGATTCTTTTAAATTTGAAACTCAAGGAGGTGAAAAGTCATTCTGTACAACCACAAAGACCATCATCAGTCCCTGAAATACCAAAAGTTATAACTTTATTAGTAATGTTCAAGGAAAATCATATTCTTTTGGGGCACTATATACAATTATATGATTAAAGAAGAATATAGCAATATATATTAAACCATAAGTTTGTGCGGCTTGTAAAACATTCTAGGTCTTCACAAAGGCTCTGAAAAATCCTTTGTTAAGCCTAAAATGTTACCTAAAATCTCCCTGGTATTCTTAATTTCTTTGAAAATGTGAACTTTTCATTAAAAATAAAGAAATAAATAAAAATAAACTTTATTTGTTGATATTTTACAAGAATTTATACATGTTTTCTTAACTTTTTGCCTAATATTGGTTTGTTTGATTTAATGTCGTAACACTTCTATCCACTATTATCAATCAAGATCAGATATTTGTTCAGGTTGTCCTCGGACATAGGCCTCCTCCAGCAAATACTAATGGCAGCGGTCTCCAACTACTCGGCATTGAGATGTCTTGATTTTATATACTTCTTTCAGAGACCTGAGAACATACATACTATTCTATGTATTTCTTTCTCCATTTAAAGTTTTGGAGCAATTGTTTGACCTAAATAAAAGTACCTATTCAATTTCTTTATAATTTACTTTCAGGGTTTGTTTATGTCTGTTTGTCATAGCTTTGGTTTTCACACATGGTTTTTTTAAGCCCCGCTTTTCCACTTCTCTTGCTAGTTGTTTGCATAATAACTGGAACTAGGTCATCAGCAAATCTCAGTTGAGATATTTTACTTCCATTTATGTTAAGCTCATAGCTATTCCAAATAATTCCAATCAATGTAATTGACGAAAAATTTCCTCCGATACAGCCGAGCAGAGTTTGAGGGATAATAGGTTTCCTTGTCGGACTCCTTTTATTCGTAATTCTTCTCCAATTTTTCCTAGTCGTACTTTTGCTGTAGGTATAGTTTTAAAATTGTTATATTACTCCTTAGTCCTTATGATTCTTGAATATTTAGTTCCTTGATTTAGTTTGATCACACTCTGTGTTTTGAGATGTTTTGTAAGTATGAAATAGAGAGAACTTTTCGTTGCTCTAATCTATATTTGGCGTCGATGAAGACGCCACTCGTTATTTGCAGTTACTAATAAATTTTATTTATGCATTTTAATTTACACAACGCAATAAAAAACTTCTAAAACAACAAAAAACAATACTTTAAGTTAATTTAAATCAAAACAATGGCGTCGTTTTGATAGAATATAGCTCGAAAGGGAGACCCCGACCACCCGCCCGTATACAGTCGAATTTAGCGTCTAGCATTCGCAAAAAACGAACAAAAATGTGTTCTTGGCTGGCAGTTCCCTCCGAGTATGTAGCGGTTTCTGTCAAAATGTATGGGGAAATTGGCCTCTCGCGAGCGCTTTAACGAAAACGAATGCCCAACGCTCACCGTCCGTGTTCTTGGCTGGCAATTTGTTCTGTCAACGCATTTAACGAACGTGACGTCATCACCAAATGTCATCTTCATACAAAACTTTCGTGCGCGCTTTTAGCGCTCATGCTCTTGGCTAGGGGGGCAGGTCGCGCGGTAGTCGTCGTATGGCATCCGGTGGTCTCGAGTGCAGAGGGGCCAGGTCCCGTATATGTGGGTGGTCTGACGCATCTGCACGCGAGTACATCCGGGTAGCCAAACGGACAACGAAGTCGTCCAGTGTTACCATCCGGAGGTCTCGACGCAGCGAGTCATTGCGCATGAAATAGTGCGCACTGGTTATGGTGCGCAGGCACTTATTTTTCTGGGCCTCTAATTGCCAAATTTTTCATCCGCACATAACGCCTACCAAGCTGGCGCTGCATATGTGAGGATGGGCCGGATGTAAGATTTATAGATGGCCAGTCATGTTTGGATGGGAAGTCCGGATGATAACACTGGGCGCAGTCTATGGTGCGCGACCAGAGCCTTAGCGCGCGTGTTTTTCACGTGCGGCCCCATGGTGAGTGTTGAGTCGATTTTCACACCGAGGTATGTCGCAGTAGTAGACCAGTCCACAGATTGACCACAAAGCATGAGCGGGAGCAGAGGTCGGCCGCCCTTTCGCATGGCCACTCCTCTGATAATCGCTGCTTAGGTCTTTTTGACATTGACCTTAAGTCGCCAAGCCAACAGCCAGGCGGGCAGAAGATCGAGCTGTCTCTGCATGTACTTCGCCGACATACTCAGGTCTCGAGAGAAACCAAAGTATGCGGCGTCGTCAGCATGTAGAGCCAGCTCGACATTCGTCTCGGCCAGTGGGATGTCGTCGGTGTAGCAGCAGTAGAAGACAGGCGAAAGGCAGCTGCCTTGCGGGACGCCCGCCGCGATGGGATGCGTGTTGGAGCAAAGACCTTCTACAGTGACGTGAAAGCTACGGCCCTCCACAAAGGAGGCCACAACCCGCACTATCCTACGAGGTATGCTAGTATAAAATCATAAATCATTTATTTGTTTAAGAGACATAGGTTACAATATAAGTTGTTACATTTTTATTTTTAGCTCTCTATGCTCTGCCAGAGGGCGTGTAAACATTAATGCTATACAGTACAGTCATAATATTAGCCAACAAAACAATACAATTTTCAACCTAAACTAAATAATTATCATAAATTCTTTTCACTAAGGAATTCGTCTATTCTATAATAACATTTTAAAATGAGCATACGATGAAGTTTTCTCTTAAATACATTCAAATTACTATTATTACATATGAGTGGAGCCATTCGCAGAACACTTTTATTGAATAAGCTAGTTTTGTGTGGCAGTAAATTAAGTTTATCTTTAGATCGAATTCGATCTCTAAATTTAAACATATTAATATTACTTTTTACAAATATCGCAGATTCATAAATATACATAGAGGGAAATGTAAAAATATTTAAAGCTATAAAGTGTGGTCTACATGAATCCTTTTGTTGAAGGTGACATATGGCTCGTATGCATCGTTTTTGTGCTCTAAATACTCTGTCTTTATCAGTTGAATTGCCCCAAAATATTATTGCATACCTTAAAACTGATGCCACATAGCCATGATAGGCAATTACAGCTGTAGACTGGCTAACAATTTTACTAAGTTTGTAAAGTGCATATGAGATTTGACATATTTTTTTGGATACATTCTCCACGTGACATTTCCAGTTTAATTGCTTATCAATATATACTCCTAAAAATTTTGTAATATCTGTCTCCTCAATGCTTGTTCCTTCATACTTATGGCCTAATTCATAAAAACTTATTGAAGCCTTGAAGAACACTTTAGTTATAGAAGCTTTTCTCTCTTTTACACATAATAATTTTTGTTTTAATAAAAAGAGACAAAACATTCCATAACTAAAGTGTTCTTCAAGGACTCAATAAGTTTTTATGAATAAGGCCCTTAATATTTAAACTACTTTTCTGGTTCCTTTGTCTAAAATTCATTAATTTGGTTTTTGTAAGATTTATTTTTAAATTGTTTAATTTTAACCATTCTATTATACAATATTATATTATATTATTTAAGAGTTTGAACAGAAGCCCGTTGTGCCAGACTTTGTCGAACGCCTTCTCCATGTCGAGGAATACCGCACAGGTGAAGTGACGCCTGTTAAGGGCCACAGACAGTCTGTGCAGCATTCTTGTCAATTGGAGAGTAGTGCTATGCTCGCTTCGGCACCCGAATTGTTCGTCGCGTGGAGTAAAGTTAGGTACGATATGTCGCAAAAGTAGCTTTTCGAATACCTTTGAAATCGCCGGTAAGAGTGTGATGGGGCGGTAGCTCTCGGGAAGCTTAATATTCTTCCCCGGTTTGGGTAGCATGATAATCCACCTTCCTTCCTACGAAGTCGGGAAATGTGCCGTACGCACTATGCCATTGAGAAGGCAGGTGTACGCGGCGATTGTTCGCGGCGGCATACACCGTATTGCCATGTTTCCGATGCAATCGGCGCCGGGAGCTTTCCTCGGCTTGAGGCGGCTGAAGGCGCGCGCCACCATTCCGGGGGAGAATATTATCAGGGGTTCGGATTCTGGTACCGCGGAGCGGAGACCGGTCTCCACTTCGCGTTCTACCTGTGCGACATGTTCGTGGGACTGGGGTGGGTTGGGACGAAACTGTCCCTCTAGGCATTCGGCAAATATCCGGGCGCGATCTTCTGTTCGAAATCATGGAGATCCGTCGGTATCAAGGAGGGGGCAGACCGGTGTGGGTGCACTGGACATCGAAGCGCACAACCGGTGGACCCCCTGCAGGTCACCGGTCGCGTCTTCAATACGAGCTTGCCAACGATCCGCGAAAACATCCGCTATGGCTTTCCTGATCCGAGCCGAGAGCGCGTTTAGTTCGGTCTTCACCGTCGGGCAGCGAGTGCGATGCCACAGACGACGTAAGTATCTCTTGCTTTTCAGCAAGACCCTGATGTTATGCAGGAGGGGGGGGGGAAGCCCTCTTCGCGGAGGCGCCTCCGAGGAGGCCCTCTCTTGAGACTTACGTGACTGTACAGACAGTTCGGACGCGAGTCTATCCACGTCCTCAGGCGTCGAAACCGGAAAGGAAGGCGTGTGGGTTTGTAGGTAGTCTGCAAATTTTCCCCAGTCAACGCGCTTGGCGGGCACTGGCGGCGAAACTTTCGTTGGGAGGGAAGACAGAGTGATTAGGACGGGAAGGTGGTCGGAATCGAGGTCAGTAGTAGGAAATTGGGCTGTCTAAAACACTTTTTGGCAAAGTGTTTTATCCGCCACAATTTCCCCAGTTTTTTAATAACATTCTTGCTGTTTACAACATGTTAAAATTGTACTACACCAAATTCAATACAAAGCTCCATTAGATACACTTTACACCATTTTCATTTTATTATTTTAAATTATCTTCGAATCTGATACAATCAATTTAAGTAAACGAGCTTCATTGTTACAATTCGAATAATACTAAAAAGTATAAAACTTATTTTGACTTATAAGACGATGGACGCAAATAATTATGTCGTAACCTCCAATATTCCCACATTATAAAATCACACCTGTGGTCTTAACTCTTGTGACTTAATCAGTAACACTGTTCTCATGTGACTCATCATTAACCCTGTATTGTGAATGTTCCTCGATTCGATGGAGGTGCGTTAGTAATATCGATGTGTTTTATCATGAAGCCCTTCTAACGGTCAACCTGAGACCTCAGTTGGCGAGCTACTCTCCCATAATAGCATTCACACTCAGCGATACTTACTTTGAGATGTATCGTTTATGTACAAATTATTGTAACCTTACGCTACAACTAATTATGTATAAATTTTATTAGATTGTAATCTATTTCTTTTATTTACTCTACTTGATACTTACTCTACTTTACTAACTGAAAGTTTTCTATATTTTTTTAAGCTTATAGAATTTATTAATATTGTTAAATAACAAATTAATAGCTAACATGACTTAATAATATATCGAAACCACGAGCGATTCTTTCATGGTATAAATTGACCACATTCACCATTGAGGGTTAAGAGGATTTGCATTATATATAAATTTGTAATGAAATAATTCCGTGTAATAAGTTGTTTATGGCCAAGATAAATGACGAATGAGGAACTGATAAAATATTTTTACGCAATAGGGGAATGCAGGTATAGGTTGATACAAATATTATACATCGATGTTAACGATGTCTGTTCTTGGTCTTAGAAGTTAGTAACCTCACCAGTGACAATAAGCCGGACCTGGGATGGGTGACCGCTTACCATAGGCGAAATGAGGGCGGGTTAATCCCTCCGCTAGGTACCCTGAGGCCGTTTAAACGGATCTTGGGAGCCAAGAAAAGGTACCCGTGATGGTATTTATTTATTATTAAACAGCTTTCCATACAAATTTAAAATTAGACAAAACAGTTATATTATCTTTGCTATCATCGCCGCTGTATGCCAAGAGACCTCATCCATACTAGTATTATATACCTTAGAATAAGATAATCGTTAAGGTTGTCAAATTGTTGTGGAGAAATTGAATAGTTAAAAACCATAAACAACTGACGTTAGTGGTGTCTCAGGATAGCATTCACTAGAAGTACCTACTTAGCTGTTTTAAATTTTATTACCCGATTTTTCAAAACCCAGTTAAACAGTCTGATAGCAGTTATACTATAGTTAGCAAGAAATTGGATTTTTCAATGGTTGGATAGTGTCAAAGTGACAGATAAACACACTAAGGGCCGATTTTTCAATCGTCTGATAAGTCGCTAGTTAGTTATCAGCCTGTTTAATTTATTTGATTGCTTATATATATATATATATATATATATCTTCACGGGTGCCTTACGGCGCCCGAGACCGTCTAGACGGCCCCAGGGTACCCAGCGGAAGGGTTTTAATCCCACCTCGTCGTAGCCGATGGTATGAGTCTACACCGAACAAGTGGCTAGCTCGTCGCGATGTTTTGAATAGACTCAATAACCCATCTATAGATTTGATTGCTTAACAGTGGAATAAAGGTTTTGTATTTTTCAATCACGTTTATTCAGTCAGCTAGTTAACTGAGGATTTTTGTATCTAACTTCACATTAAAATTTGTCAGAGCGAGAATGACTTACCATAAATGGCACATGTTAGAAAGAGAGCATGATATTTTATCAGTGGCGTATGACTGACATATGTTTTAGGTTATAAAAGGATATAGGTATCTCTTGAAATAAAACAAGCGTAGTACTCTTATTCGTCTGTGAAAAACAAGTGCACGTTTTCCAAGAACACGTTTTATTAACTGTCAAAATTCCATCGACATCGGATAACAAAAACAAACTTCTATAGTTTTTGGTACAAATAATGTTGCAGCATTTAAAATACATTATAATAGACAATAAGGTATTAAAGCTACTTCAAAGAATACTAAATGTGAACAAGTACCATAAATTATATAAATGTACAAACAAATAAAGAAATAATACAGTGTTATCTATCAATTAGCCTTACAGTTAGGATTTATTATTTTTGTAAATTGTTATGTTCATATATATCTAATTATGTAAAAAGATTCCCACAGATGATATAGGGGAGAAGATTCCTTGAGGGTAGCCCGAAGACTGGACGTGTGTTTAAGTTATATGTTTCATAGTTAAGTTTATAGGATATTATTATGCAAAAGTGTACCAAATTACCAATTTTGTAGAAAAAGCATTCATAGTGATCTTATGTGTGAGAAGTGTTAGCATTTGCGCATTACTCGGTATTGGTTAGTATCTCAATGAATCCCTTTCTTAAGTAAAATATGGAAAAGAAACGGGAGCGATCAGCAAATTGTAATTAAACGGATACACGCATTTTAGCTGACCTATACATTATAGAAAATAAAAAAGTGACGCCGTTACCAATAAAGAGAAAAAATGGACATGAGAAAAATTTGTTCCCTTTTTAATGCTACATCAGGTTTAATACCTAGAAATCTTGTGAAAAAACTACCAAAGTCAAGTATTGGAGCATTATTGTTTCTTACTTTGGGCTAATATAATGCTCACCTGATCAAAAAACAACTTTTCCAATAACAACCATTTTGGGTTGTTGGAAATGGCAAAATTTATTGGTTACTCCATTCAAATTGGCTCTTTTAAAATTGTTTGATTATCATTAGGTAACTTATATTATTTTTATTTACTGTCTATTATATTATGTGTTAATTTTTGTGTGTATAATTAAATAAAAAACTGAATACATTTATTATTTTGCTTTTATTTCTATTTATATATAAATAGACTTGAGACCGCGAAGTAGGTTTAAAGGCTTTTTGAACCCTCATCTGCACTGTGTTCACTACCCTCTCTACTCAACCAAATACTATATGATCCTGTTAATGCCATCTTGGAAACACGCTCCATAAAAGTTCCGACGACTGATTTCGAAAGGCCAAGATCCTTCCTTCAATAGTCGATTTAAAGACTCCTGGGATACCTCTTGCACCAACTTCCACTGCATAAAGTTGAGTTTGAAATCTGTTTCTAGTAATTTCGTTTGTGAGATCAAAAGATTTGCTCGACTTGAGGTTGTGGTCCTTAGGAATGTTTGTTTCCCACGGAACGGTGAGTTCTATAAGTACTACTTTCTTCAAACACCGAGAGTACACCAGTATGTCTGGTCTATAGGCTGAAACTGCTAGTGCGTCTGGATTGCTGGATGCTGGTGGATAACATTGGTTTCTGAAAATTGATGAAAAAAAAATGTTTATATAGGTACCTACTTAATGTTTAAATTATCAGTGATGATTTTAAGCACTGAGTTTTATATGATTATGTCTTCATGGGTTTAAAGTAAACAAACACTAGGTACTAGAAATAGCTACTAATGAGTGAGTTAGAGGTTAGTTAGGTTAGAAAAAAGAAAGTTAATTATAATTAAATCGTTTAGGTACCTTTCCGTTGGATTATCCATTTTTTCTTTGATCATTGCAAGTAAAATATTGACAGTTTCTTTCTGGAGACGAAATCTTTTCCTAAATTCATCCTCGTCCCAATGGTATGGTCAAATCTTTCAATGATTACTCTTTTTTCCGGTTTGGTTTTAAATAATTCACCATCATAATTTCTTCTTCGATAAGTAAATCTTCAAATGAGTCAAACATTTCCATGTTTCCGAATTTATAAGGAAAACACACAAAAATACTTTAAAATTATAACCATGACAGACCACAATAACAGCTTGATAAGTTTTAACTGACGCTTGAACTACAAGATAAATTTATTCCACTGTTAGTGTGTTTATCTGTCACTTTGACACTATCCAACCATTGAAAAATCAACTTTCTTGCTAACTATAGAATAACTGCTATCAGACTGTTTAACTGGGTATTGAAAAACCGGCCCTAACAGTGGAATAAATTTATTTGCTAGCGTTTTTGGTCTGTAGAGAATGTGCCTGAACCTTCATGTCTGGATCCTGATGACATGAAGTGTGAAGAATTATTTAAAAATAGTGTTTGCAGGGATTCCAGTGGCAGGTTTGTGGTGAGTCTGCCTTTTAAAGAAAATATAGTTATTGGGCATACTCGTGATGCTGCTGTAAGGAGATTTTATTCTTTGGAACGTCGCCTCTCTAAAAATCTAGTTCTGAAAAAAGAATATACTTCTGTACTCAAAGAATATCTGGAGTTAGGTCATATGACACCTGTTGCTGAAACTGAATATCACATGGCAAAGTATTACATTCCCCATCATTGTGTGATAAAAGAAGAATCTACCACTACAAAGGTTCGTGTCGTTTTTGACGCCTCTATGTCTTCTTCTAACGGTATTTCTTTAAATACTGCTTTATTTCCTGGCCCAAAACTCCAGCAAAACATAACTGATATTCTTATACGTTTTCGCCTGAATGAAGTTGCATTTGTAGCGGACATTAAGCATATGTACCGTGAAGTTCTAGTTACACCTGAAGATCGTAACTATCAAGTCATTCTCTGGCGTAGCAGCCCAGATCAACCCCTATCTGAGTATAGGCTGAATACTGTAACATTTGGTGTCTCGTCGGCTCCATACCTTGCCATGAGATGCATTCTTCACTTGGCAGAGGAGGGAGAGGTCTCTCATTCTTCTGCCAGTAGAATCCTGAAACGGGACATTTTTGTTGACGATGTGGTCAGCGGTGCTCCTGATGTTTCATCTGCTAGATTATATAGAGATGAACTTAATTTCTTGCTGGGCAAAGCTTGTTTTCAATTAAGAAAATGGGCCAGCTCTCATCCTGAACTTCTGGCAGACCTGCCAGACTCTTTATGTGAATCTTCAATGACATTTGAAGCTGAAGGTGATAAAGTTATCAATGTCCTAGGTATTAAGTGGAACCCTGTTGAGGACGCATTTACTTATCATAGCCGTGTGAGAAACCTTGGAACCACCAAACGTGCAGTGTTATCCAATATTGCATGTTTTTATGACCCATGTGGCTGGCTCACACCGGTGACTTTCTCTGCCAAATTCTTTATGCAGAAAATCTGGCTTCTTGGTATCGAGTGGGATGACCCACTGCCTGTAGATCTCCAAGAATATTGGCTTTCTTTCTTATCTGAATTTGAGGGAGTTAGAAAATGTCAAACTTAATCGTTTTATTCTTCCTCAGTCTTCTTATAATGTCCAACTGCATGGCTTCTGCGATGCCTCCCAACATGGCTATGCTGCGGTAGTCTATCTACGTGTAGAGTATGGTGATGGTGAGGTAGAGGTTCATTTGTTGATGTCCAAGTCCAGAGTGGCTCCTATTAAAACGAAATTCACTATCCCTCGATTGGAGCTCTGTGGTGCGTTGTTGTTGTCATCTGTACTTAAAAACTGTATGTCTGTATTGAATATGGAGTTGCAACTTGTTTGCGCATGGTGTGACTCTAGTATTGTTCTGTCCTGGTTGCGTTCACCAGTACATACTTTAAAGATCTTTGAAGGCAATAGAGTCTCTCAGATCTTATCAAACTGCTCTCCCGCTACGTGGAGACATGTGCCCTCGGCTTTGAACCCTGCTGATGTAGCATCACGTGGGATATCTCCTCGCGAACTACTCGGACATTCTTTGTGGTGGTCCCCTCCATGGCTGGCAGGCGACCCACAATCCTGGCCTAAACATAAAAATGTTAGTGCCATCTCTCTAATTGATGAATCTTATAAGTCTGTTACCTTATGTAACATAGTCTCAAAACCATCTAATTTTAGTATAGAATTTATCTGTAACTATAGTTCACTGGAGAGGTTGGTAAGAGTACATGCAATGATTCTACGTTTCATGTACAACTGTCGTAACCCATCCATTAAACATGTTGGTTCTATTTCTCTTCAAGAGTGGAATCAATCTCTATATTCTTTAATATATCTTATTCAACAAGTTGAATTTCAGTCTGACATTCAACTGTTGAAAAATAATAAAACAAATTCTTCACGTCTAAAACGACTATTTCCCTTTGTTGATTCCAAAGGCCTTCTTAGGGTCGGTGGTAGGCTAAGAAATGCTGATCTAGACCTAGATCATAAACACCCCGTAATCTTACCTAACTCACATCATTTTATTTCTCTCTTAATTAGTTATTATCACATTAAATATATGCATGCGGGAGCTTCTCTTTTACTACAATGACTAAACATATATTTTAAATTAAATAAGTTCTGTAGTCTAAATTTATGTAAATCTGTAGCTCATACGCAAGTGCAAAATAGTACTGTCCTAAAAGGTGTGTCCCTTCTCCGGTGTATGACGAGTGGGTTCTAAAACCCCTGAAGAAGCGGCGCCGCTAGGATTTTAGTAAATGGATAGAAGAGGAACCCGAACCAACTTTACGTGAGTCCATCACCCACCTGTATTCCTTCCACCCAGCATACAGGCAACCACAAATTGGCCCTGTATGCAACAATATATGTGATTGGTTACTAACCTTTTATTTAGCATAAATATTTAAGGCGTGGATATGGTCGGTGAAGTTGGTCGCCTTGGTGGCTCTCTTGTATGGCAGATAATGATTGACAGGTCAATGGAATCAGCTAACCACCTAGTCTTACACTAGTTGGTTATGTAGTGTGTGTTCGGTTCGGTAGTAATTTTCATATTAAGATTTCCATTCCATCGTGTCTAAGTTCAATTAATATTTGTCGTTATTTTGTTAATGAATAGCTGCCTAACCAAACGCACTCTAAGACCTCATTGTTAAACTTTTTTTTTTTTTTTGACTATTCATAAATATCTGTAAAGATTTACATGAAATAAATGATTTTGACTTTTTGACTTTTGATCCCTCCGGAGACTCCTCGGAAAAAAAGGTACCAGCAAGTAAAAAACTCTGGTGCTTCACACAAACTAACAGAGGAATATAGCCATTGAGTTACCGATATGCATATCGCAGCATATATAAAATGCTCTAACCCTACTAAAAGCATGCGCAAAACACCCTATGGCAGATTATTTAACAGTTTAGCAATTGGTTGCTGTACCAATATACAGAACTGCAAATACTAAAGAGTACAGGCACTTTACTAAATAATAATATATAATAACAGTGTACCTGCATAATATAAATATAAATAAGCAATCATAAGATATACCTTATCCAAAGATAAAATTTAAATATAATAAAAAATAAATTAAGTAATAATAAGTTATTACAATATCAGATTTAACATACCTACTAGGGTACTCATTTGAAAAGGCAATACTAGTTGTGAGACCTCAATTGCAGATCAGAACGGGTCCAGACATCTTTATCATTAATATAGTCATTAACTCTATAGTAAGCCCTATGGATTAATGTTTGTTTTATACAATTTTTAAATTTTATTTCATTTAAATCTATAATACTTTTAGGTAATTTATTAAATAACCTTATACTGTTAATTACAAAACATTTATTAGTTTTTTGCAGTCTAAACTTTGGAATATCAATTTTATCTATATTTCTTAAGTTTAAATTATGCCTGTCGCCATTTTTACTAAACATACTTAAGTTTTTCTTGACGTACAATAAATTCTCATAAATATGAATAGAAATAAATTCTCATAGGTATGAGTCTACACCGAACAAGTGGCTAGCTCGTTGCGATGTTTTGAATAGACTCAATAACCGGAATCGACTGTGATCCCTAAAAACACCGTGGAGTCAACAAATTCCAGATCAGTACCACCTAACTTCACTGTGGAATTAATACCAGTTACGTTGGGGAGCGTAAATTTAAGACATTTAGTTTTCTTAGCATTTAAAACTAAATTATTCGCGGTGAACCACTTCGAAACCATTTCCAGAGTGTCATTTGCTGATGATAATATATTATCTTTTCTACTAACTTTAAACAGTAGAGATGTATCATCAGCAAATAGCACTATCTGCGCCATCTCCTGAACCATATGAGGAAGGTTATTGATGTATACTAGGAAGAGGAATGTCCTAAAATTGAGCCTTGCGGAACACCCATCTTTACAAGGGCCCCTTCGGATAGACAGCCATCAATATTAACACCTTGAGTTCTATTAGAAAGGTAAGATTTTAATAAATTTAAAGCTAAGTCGCGAATACCATAAAATTCTAACTTATCTAACAAAGTTTGATGATGAACACAATCAAACGCCCTAGATAGATCACAGAAAACACCAACGAGGTCCTGAGAATTTTCCCATGCATCGGTTATTTCCGCAATCAAACTTGTACCGGCATTTGTTGTGTTTCTTCCTTTTGTAAACCCGTATTGTTGATCATGTAACAATTTATTTGTATTAAAATAACTTAAAAGTTGACCGAGAATTATTTTTTCGAATATTTTACTTAAGGCTGGCAGGACAGAAACAGGACAATAATTATTTGGATCTTGATGACCATTCTTTACACTACACAGAACGTTTCTTCTTACACTTCTCTTTTTTCTTAATAGCTAGCACCAAACCAATAATAGCCAAAACGTCATCATTTGTGGGTGTCACTACCGGTGGCATATTTCACAAAATAGGTAAACACGACTTCTTCGGTTTGTCACAGGCGCAGAACTGAAACTGCACAGGCATACTTGAATTGTGTGTGGTCACTATGGACGTCAGGTATACTTGCACAAGTCTTCAGTTCCGGTATACCGTTCAAGTATACCGCTACGTATGTGGCCATTATACGCATTAGTTGCACTGGTATGTATCGTCATCGGTACTGCCAAATAAAATTAATTATTTAGTTTTAAAATAAGAACTTATTAGGGACGGCGGGCAGTGTTTAAACTCTTTCCGATCGTGGCAATATAATCCGTAAGCGACCGCCACGCCTCAGTGTCTTGTGTGATCTTATTTTTCACATTGACGATAGCGTGTCGCCATCGTGTCAACGGTGCAACGCGTTCGATCTCATCATTAGCGTAGATTTTCAATTCAACATAATGTGTTCCCTTAGCAGAAGGGTTCACTTGCCTCGCGAAACCGTTCGCGACACGTCTTGTTAGAGACGATATTAAAGTGGGTTTGTTTGTATAGTATGGAACTGGAATTTAGTGATGATAAACCAAATAATATTCCTGCAGTTGGTGCTAACTTAGAAGTAAAATCAACCAAAAAAAGCAGTTTATCAAGAACTGAAATTAAACATTCTTTCAAAAACAAACCTAAGGATGTCATTTTTTATTTTTTTATTTTATTTATTCAGTAGAAGAAAAAACAGCGGTACAATAAATATAGTAAGAACAAATAGGTATAATAACTTCAAAGGACCAATAATTGATCTTCACATATAGTATAATAATATGTATATATACATATTATTATACTATATGTGAAGATCAATTATTGGTCTATAACATGCAAAATTGTATAACCACGTATAAAACAACAAAGAAAAATACAAAATTATGTAATTTTTTTATTCAAAATTATAATTACATAAATGCGTCCGATGAAGGACTTTCTGATAATGATATTTCGTCTTTAATTCCTTTTAATCCGAGGACACCACATTTTTACATGTTGCCGAAAGTACACAAACCTGGTAATCCAGGTAGACCAATTGTAGCTTCTTATGATCCTACCGAAAGAATATCATCATTTGTGGACTTTTATGCGCAACCTTTAGTAAAAAATTTAGATTCGCATATTAAAGATACTTACCACTTTTTAAATATTATAAAAAATATTCATATTCCAAAATGTAATGATATTTTCTTAGTAACTATAGATGTTGTGTCCTTATATACTAATATACCACATGACGAAGGATTGTATGCCCTAAAAGAGTATTTCGATAGCCGCCCAAACCTGCGTCTGCCTTCTTCAAAATTTTTACTAGATTTAGCAGAAATGGTTTTAACCAATAACTATTTTACTTATGATAATAAATTCTATCACCAAGAGAAAGGCACTGCCATGGGTACGCGCATGTCACCTTCTTATGCAAATTTATATATGGGTTCTCTCGAAACAAATTTTTTTAATAGTCAAATACTCAAACCTTTAACATGGTTAAGATTCATAGATAATATTTTCATGATTAATGTGGGGATCCGCGGCAGATTTTGATACTATATTTATTTTACAAAAGAGGGCTATTCGGGCAAATGGCATGAAAGCTCGTGATTCTCTCCGGGAAACATTTCCTATGATTGATGTATTGACACTACCATCTCAATATATTTATGAGAATTTATTGTACGTCAAGAAAAACTTAAGTATGTTTAGTAAAAATGGCAACAGGCATAATATAAACTTAAGAAATATAGATAAAATTGATATTCCAAAGTTTAGACTGCAAAAAACTAATAAATGTTTTGTCATTAACAGTATAAGTTTATTTAATAAATTACCTAAAAGTATTATAGATTTAAGTGAAATTAAGTTTAAAAATTGTATAAAACAAACATTAATCCATAGGGCTTACTACGTATATAGAGTTAATGACTATACTAATGATAAAGATGTCTGGACCCGTTTTGATCTGCAATTGAGGTCTCACAACTAGTATTGCCTTTTCAATTGAGTACCCTAGTAGGTATGTTAAATCTGATATTGTAATAATTTATTATTACTTAATTTATTTTTTATTATATTTAACTTTTTATCTTTGGATAAGGTATATCTTATGATTACTTATTTATATTTACATTATACAGGTACTCTGTTATTATATATTATTATTTAGTAAATTGCCTGTACTATTTGGTATTTTCAGTTCTGTACATTGGTACAGTAACCAATTGCTATACTGTTAAATAATCTGCCATAAGGTGCTTTGTGCATGCTTTTAGTAGGATTAGAGCATTTTAAGTATGCTACCATATGCTATTTGCATATCGGTAACTCAATGGCTGTGTTCCTCTGTTAGTGTGTGTGAAGCACCAGAGTTTTTTTCTTGCTGGTACCTTTTTCTCTGGGGTGTCTCCGGGGGGATCGACTTTACAACTAGTGTTTACGCCCTTGAAGATACCGATCCATATAACTATGTTAATGCGATTGATGGTCATTAAAAAATATCTACAGCCAATATAATGACAATAATATAATATAAGAACTAATATTTAAGGCGTGGATACGGTGGTGAGGTTGGTCACCTCGGTGGCACTCTTGTATGGCAGATGATAATCGGATGGTCAATGGAATCAGCTAACCACCTAGTCTTACACTAGTTGATTATGTAGCGTGCGTTCGGTTGGTTGTTTTTTTTTTTTTTTAATATTTTTATTTAATGACACCTTTTATTAATTAATATATATATAGCAGCCTAACCAAGCGCACTCTAGACCTTATTGTTAAAACTCTTTTTTTTTTTTGACTATTCTTAAATATCTGTAAAGATTTACATGAAATAAATAATATTTGATTTGATTTGATTGATTTGGTCTCATAGTTTACAAACTCTTAATACATTCCTTAGTCAACTAAATTCATTTAGCAGTCTAAGATTCACTCATGAAATTTCTAAAACTAACATAACATTTTTACATGTAGATATTACTTATAGTAATTATAATATTTCAACTTCTGTTCATTTTAAAGAAACCAACAAGTTACAGTATCTGCATTACAGTAGTTGCCACCCGTCGCACACAAAACGGTCTATACCACATTCACTTTCTATACGCGGTAAAAGAATTTGTAATAATTCAACATCTTTGGCTAAATTTCAAGGAAAAATCTTCAATGGGTAGGCGCGATTATCCCCCAAACTTTTTACACAAATCCATGAACAGGCCTTCTAACACTCCAAACTTTCACACACAACAACAAAATTCCCTTCGGCTTATAATACCATACTTCCACGGGGCACACAAAATTCAAATTTTATTAAAGGAGCTTCTCTATCCTTAAAAATATATTACACGAAATCTTTTGGAAAAGTGCCCTAGTGTAACGTATAAACAAAATCAAAATTTAAAAGCTATTTTGGCAAAAAATAAAAATACACGGAGCAATAACACATTGTTAGGTGCACACAAGTGCAACCAATCTCGTTGCAAAACATGTCCCATAATAAATTCCGATATCAATATACAAACTCATCATAACCCTGTTGTCATCAAAATTCAAAATTTTGCACAATGTACTACTTCTCATTGCGTATATATGCTGGAGTGCAGATTTTGTAATAGTTTTTATGGGGGAGAGACTACGACACCCCTTCGTACTCGCATGAATGGACACAGACATTCAGTAGTTTCTCAAATTAATAATATTTTACCTGTGCCCACCCGTGCGCGTATACATAACACTACCTTTAACAAATGTTTCACAGTAAAAGTATTAAAGAGTTGTCCTAAAACTATTCGGTCTATTGATTTAAAAACATGGGAAAGCTCTTTTATATGGCAGCTTGGTGCATACTATAGCCCTGGTCTGAATGTAATGCATTAGGTTTTGTCTAACTTGTTTTGTAAATTTATTAATATCGAACCAACAATGGACATAACATGCTGATGATGTTTTCCATGATGGGCTAGGTGATGATGATATTTTTCTAAAAAATAAATACAAAACTGTATAGTGCATTGCCTTTACCTTTGCTAAAAGAATTAAAATTACTTTTTCAAAATTTATGACAAAGACCTTCAGTCACTGCCACTGATGACGCCGCCACTGAACAAATAAGTAGACGCCGCTCCAAAGAGAGGCGAAATATTTGGCAATAAAATTTTATAGCTTCAATTTATATATTTTACCAAGTAAGAAACACATCTTACACACTTTATTTGTTTTAGATAATGCCATAAATAATAACTTAATGCAGCGATATTGTATTATTCGTAAGTGTATGTTTGTATGATGTTTATGTGATTAGGTATAAGGTGTATTTGTGTGTGTGAAGCGTGTCTGTATGTAAGTATATCTGCGTGTGTAAGTGTCTATGTGTGTGAGTTTGTGACATTCGACATCAGCCGCTATACAGTGTCATTTATTTGCCTAAAGGGCTATTTTTCAATCGTCAGATAAAGTTACCGAACAGTTAACTTGTATGAAGAACTGTCAAATTTATTCTTTCTCCATACAAGTTATCTGTTGGATAGCATTATCTGACGATTGAAAACTCGATCCTAAAAATACCACTTCTAAATATTTGCCTGCTACCGTGAAATATATCAACATCAACAAATTTATCATTGTAAATTCTGGTGATTCGTGGCAATGTTGAGCTCTGGGCGTAATTAGTGGAGCAACTCGGGACGTTTAACAATGTGCGACACGTGACTCGAGTGCGACCAATAGGGGTTTTTAGAAATATCTGATCGACCAGCGCTGGACAGTCCATCTTTCCATTGACTATATCGAAAAGAAGTAGCATATCGAGCAATTCACGTCTGGCATAGAGCGGATGAAGACTATGAATCCTGCATGATTCCAGATAATCGCTGCATACCGTCTTTGATCTGTAGTTTAAATGTTTAAGAAAGATGGACTGTATACGCTCTATCTTGTCCTTGTAGATATCGTAACGTGGAGACCAAATACTACTAGCATATTCCAGCACGCTACGTACATAAGCATAATAAACCAATTTGATACAGAAAATATCTGTGAAAGCTGAGCAAACTCTCATAATGAAACCCAGATTTCTATATGATTTATTAGTTATTACCTGGGTCACACCCAAATCCCGAACTACGTCCACTTTTTCAATAACAGATGCACCGATGTTATAATCATTAATCCCATAATTATTAAAAAAGCTCTAGTTAAGAAAAATGAAACTGGAATGACAATTATAATAACTCCAAACAAAAAAATAAATTTACAAATGGATCCATTAGAGAACAATACCTGTACTGAACCCTCACAATCCTCCCAATTCTCCCAATTCTCTCAACCCTCTCAAATGTCAAACCTTTCGCAACCCTTGTGTTGAGGATCTGGAGTCCTTGGCCGAACCTCAACTGTCAGTGGCGTTTAAAAAGAAAAACTTGGTTTGAATAATTATGTAAAAATATAAAAACAGTCTTAAATGTCAAATGTAAAATACGGATAAAATATACCTTTAATAAACTAATAAAGCACATTAGTATAATCTTATTCCAGCCATAATAAATTCCATCGTCGGAACCTTAACATAGTGGCGACCGTGACTTGGGAAGAATAATTTAAACAAGGATTCCAATAAATCATGGAAAGGTTGAGAAAAGAAAGAGGTATGTGCCGAACTGTTTTCACTAAGGCGAAAAACAACTTTGAGGACAAATTTAAATCTACAGACGCAGTACCGATATTTCCGCAGCTTTTAACTTTCTGAAAGAAAAAGCAGAATTGCTGTTTGACGTTGACGAACGTATAAAAGGACAGTGGCTAGAATTAGATGATTTAAATGTTAACGATTTTACTGCGGATTGCGTGGCTGCTGATGTATATAAATATGACTGGGAGCAAATAAAAGTTTCGTATGAAAATTATTTTCATAAGTACAGTCGGGAAGAAGATAATAATTTCGAAAATATGTCTAAAAAATCTTTTCACTCACAAGAATCTAATCATAGTAATAATTGTCATTCTACGTGTAACTCTTCATGTCATTCTATTAAAAAACATTTTCGTTTGCCTAAAATAGAATTACGAAAATTTGATGGTAATGTGAAAAACTGGATAGGGTTCTTGGGCCAATTTAAAAAGATTCACAATGACGTCACTATGGATGACGAAGATAAATTTCAATTTTTGTTTCAATCTACAGTTCCAGACTCGCCCGCCAGAGAGTTAGTCGAGAGCTTTCCTCCATCCGGAGATAATTATAAGAAGGCGATCGAACAAATGAAGTCAAGGTTTGCTCGTGGAGATTTATTGATAGAAAATTATTAAACTTAGTACTAATAAAATCCAAACCAAACACAGGTATGTCTTTAAGCCAACTTTATGACAAAATTCGAACTCAATTACACGCACTTGAGAGTTTAGGGGTCGCTACTGAAAAATACGCGTCTATGTTACTTCCGTTAGTAGAGTCCGCCCTACCGGAAGATATTTTGCGAATATGGGAGCGTTCACGGATTGTAACTGATAATACGACAGCCAATTTGAATAGCATCTTAGAAGAGAAGTTGAAACCGAGGAGCGTATTCGAATTGCGCATAATGACATCTAGCGATACAGATGAAAAAAATCTGTAAATAATCATAAACCGTACACTGCAGCTTCACTTCAGATTTCTGAAACTAAAAATTATAAAGTAGCTACATGTATTTGGTGCGATAAGACCTCACACATAAGCCTTGAGTGCTATAAAGCCAATAAAATGTCATACGAATCTAGAAAAGATATACTCAATAAAAAGGGTGGTTGTGCTATATGTTTGAAAATAGGACACACTACTAAAAAATGTAAAAAAAATACTAAATGTCTTGTTTGCTCTAATCGGCATTCTATTTTAATGTGTCCAGATATCAAGAAGCAGCGAGAGAAAACAGAAGATAATATGAAGATGATTTCAAATAAAAAAGAACATCCACAAATTCTTACTTCTAATAAACCTGGTTCTACAACATTACTGCAAACTTTAATGGTAAAAATATGTGATATTAATTATAAATGTATTACCACTTTAATTGATACTGGAGCACAGCGCTCTTACATTAACAGAGAGTTAGTAAAACAGTTAAATTTAAAATTAGTTAATATAGAAATTATGACTAATTGGCTCTTTCGTGGTATAACAACAGGCGAAGAACAATATAATGTATCTAGTTTAAATATTTATAATCTCTCTGATAATTTTAATGTAAATATAACTGCACTTGGAAAAAATAAGATTTGTGGTTACATACCTAGGATAAATATGAGCCATAATATACAGTTGCAACTAAAGAAGCAAAATATTGAATTAAGTGATGTCGGAGAGGAATCAATGGATATAGGATTATTAATTGGTGCTGACTATTGCGGATCTTTACTAACTAATAGCTTTGTGCACCTGGAAACTAATATAGTAGCTCTTAAAACAAAACTTGGGTGGACACTTCAAGGCCCAATTAATAATATTTGTTTTCCTCTTATTACTACAGTTTTATCTAATTTACAAATTCCAGCATTATGGGAATTAGATGCGATTGGAATAAAAGACCCTGTGGTAAATATAACTAAAGCTAAGGAAACATCTGATGCAATGGTTAATTTTTATTAGAGATTCCGTAGTAATAAATAAAGAAGGACGATATGAAGTTAAATTGCTATTGAAATTAAACCATAATGATTTACTTAACAATAAACATCTAGCTGAGAAGAGGCTTGTGTCAACTACTAAAAGGCTATTACAATTAAATGAATTTGATAATTATAGTAAAATATTTTCGAATGGCTTGAAGAAGGTATTATAGAAGTTGATATAAAAGATCAGAATATAAGTGAACATTATTTACCTCATCACGCGGTTATAAAACATTCTAGCCAAACTACAAGAATACGTCCTGTATTTGATGAATCAGCACGTGATTATAACAGTAATTCAATAAATTCATTATTGAATAAAGGTGAAAATTATATAGAATTAATACCAAAGTTACTAATAAAATTTAGAAAACATGCTATTGGAATTTCTGCTGATATCAAAAAAGCTTTTCTGCAAATATCATTAACCGAAAGAGATAGAAACTATTTAAAGTTTATCTGGTGGAAGAATAATAAATGAGAAGAAATAGTAACTTACCGGCATTGTCGAGTAGTTTTCGGTTTATCATGTAGTCCTTTTTTACTCGCGGCGACTATACTATATCATTTGGAAAATAGAGCAGAAGAATATAAAAGAACCACCGATATATTAAAAGATTCCTTTTATGTCGATAACTGCATCACTAGTTTGGAGACTAAAGAAGAAACAAATGATTTTATAATGGAATCCAAAATAATAATGAATAGTGCTAAATTTGATTTACGAGGATGGACAACGTCACCTATTCTAAACAACTTTGTATCCGATACTGAATATTTATCTGTCTTAGGAGTGATATGGGATGTTAAAAATGATGAATTATTTTGCAATGTAAATATTAGCCATGAAATTAATTATAAGATAACTAAACGGGAACTTTTGTCTATAACACAAAAAATATTTGATCCTATTGGATTATGTAGCCCTACAACACTTATACCCAAGTTATTAATTCAGAAAACTTGGGGTTTGTGTTCTAAACATAAGTGGGATGAAGAACTTCCAGATAATTTATGTAAAGAATTTAATGCATGGTTTAAGCATGTACATTTATTGAATAAATGTAGAATTCCAAGACGGATCACAAAAGGACCATTAAATTTATCTGAAAACTCTATTTTCAGTGATGCTAGCAAAGTTTCTTATGCAACTTGTATATATTTAAGAAGTGTATATAATAACATAGTTAATGTACAGTTATTACAAGTTAAGTCAAGAGTTGCACCGATAAAAGAAATTTCAATTCCTCGTTTGGAGTTGTTGGCGGCACTAATAGGAACTCGTCTGTATGTCGAAACAAAAGAGGCGCTAGATCTACCTAATTACAAAGTATTTTTCTGGTCAGATTCTAATGTTGTCTTAACTTGGATAACGATTGAAAAGAATTGAAGCGTATTTGTTAAAAATAGAGTACAAGAAATACGTCAACATACTAACATCAGTGATTGGTTTCATATATCAGGCATTTACGATCCGGCCGATCTACCATCGCGGGGATGCAATGCTAAACAATTGTTAGAAAGTCGATGGTGGGAGAGTCCTAATTGGTTAAAGGAAAAAGATGTTGATTGGCCTAAATCTGAATTTAAAATAGATTATGATGAAGTTAATAAAGAGAAAATGAAGAAGCTAATAATAAATAACTATTCTAATATAAATAAACCTAATTTTCTATCTACATTAACCTACTTTTCTTAATACACTAAAATAATAAGGATGGTAGGATGGATAAATATACCACAAATAACTGCAAAAAGGATAAAATAATAAAAGGGGTACTTACCTGTGAAGAATATCGAAATTCAGAGAAACTAATTTTAAAGCTAATCCAAGAAGAAACAAAATGTAATAAGGAAATTAAGATAAATAATTTAACTACATTTGAAGATAGTGAAGGTATAATAAGAGTACGTACCAGATTGTTGCTAAGTGATGAGCCCGAAAGTTTTGTTAATCCTATATTTATAAAAGGTAAACATATAATAATAGAAAGGCTTGTCATAGATAAACATCGTTTATTACATCACGCTGGTAATACATTAATATCCAACCTTCGTGAAACATATTGGATATCTGGTATCAGAAAACTTGCAAAATCAGTTATATCCAAATGCGATATAAAGCTAAGCCAGCACAAACAATTACACCTCCACTACCTCTGGATCGAGTGAAGCCAGCTGCCGTCTTTGAAATTACAGACACTGATTTGGCTGGTCCACTTTTTTTGTTATCTGAAGAGAAGGTGTGGATAGTTTTATACACATGCGCAGTTTATCGTGCCATACACTTGGAATTAACTCAGGTCTCAGTCCACTGAAGCTTTTCTTAAGACGTTAAGAAGATTTATTGCCAGACGTGGAAGAGTCAAAATTATTTATACTGACAATAGCACTAATTTCCATGGAGCAAGGAATCATTTACAATCCCTGGAATGGAATGAAATTCAAACACATTCCAATATTAAAAACATTAGATGGAACTTTAATCCTCCAGCTGCACCATGGTGGGGCGGATGGTGGGAGCGCCTTGTTAGGTCTGTTAAAGAACTATTAAGGAGAAATTTAGGCAAGTATACAGTCACATATGAAGAATTACAAACCCTATTGTGTGATTGTGAAGCTACAATAAATTCTCGACCTCTAACATATATTACTGATGATACGGAGAAACTAATACCCCTAACTCCGGCTTGTTTCTTGTACGGACTCTCTGGTGGTGATGTTTCAGATCTGGACAAGATTGACGAAGTTAATTTAAATAAAAGACTGAGATATATACAGAAAGTTAGAGAAGGCATAAGAACAAGATTCAGAAGTGAATATCTATCCATGTTGATACATAGCGGCAAAAAGAAGGTTGTAAATAATTTGAAATCTGGTGTCATAGTCTTAATTGAATCGGAAGACAAAAGATCAAATTGGCCTCTGACTTCCAGAGGCCAATATTGTAGAAATGTATACTGGAAAAGATGGTGAAGCGAGAGTAGCTAAAATAAGAACCAATCGTGGAGAATTTATAAGACCTTTTCAGAGACTGTACCCACTTGAAATTTCTCAAAATGATATGCCAGTAACTAAAATTACAAATAAGGATGATCACTCAACTACATGCGGCAAAGTTATTTAGACACCGCAAATATTAGAACGCACAACTAGATGCGGAAGAATTGTTAAGACATCGCAAAAGTTTAATTTGTGATTGTGTGAAGTGGAGTGTTTAGTGTTTTAGTATAAAACCCAAAAGGTGGAAGGATGTTGAGGATCTGGAGTCCTTGGCCGAACCTCAACTGTCAGTGGCGTTTAAAAAGAAAAACTTGGTTTGAATAATTATGTAAAAATATAAAAACAGTCTTAATAATATTAATAATAATAATATGTAGGACAAATTACACATATTGCTCTGATCACAAACTAAGCTCTAGGCTTGTACTATGTGTACCAGAAGCAACTATATAATACATATTATATTTTATAAACACCCAGACCATGACAAACTGTACAGAAAAAACGTACTAATATTTTTTTGCCATGGGTGGGAATTGAACCCACGACCCCCGGATACAACGCCAAAGGCGCAACCACTAGTCTACGGAGGCTGTCAAATGTAAATTTCAAAGTGTAAAATACGGATAAAATATACCTTTAATAAACTAATAAAGCACATTAGTATAATCTTATTCCAGCCATAATAAATTCCATCGTCGGAACCTTAACACCTTGGAATCCTATAGGTCTCTGTATGTGGCCACAGAGGTTGGCCCATATATTGTCCACGTACAAAGTACCGAAGAGAACCCTGCAGCTGGCACTACCCTACATCCCCTTAAATTTGGAGCCCTTTTACATCAACTCAACTTTAAATCTATCCTTCAAGATGGAATAATAAAAAATAGGGCGCAATCGCCTTGAGGTAGGCTTTCTTGATTACACGGAGGCTAACAATTTCATCTCAAGCAAAGTTTGGCCAAACAAAGGTTACAAAAAGTTACTATTCCTACCTATAACATAACGCGTATGGGTGTGATAAGGGATGTCCCAACTGAATGGACTCATGATGAAATCATCATAAAAATCAAAGTTCCTGAAGGTTATGGTAATATTATAAGGACTCTTCGAGTTAGTAAAAAGGTGGCTGGGGTCCAATCTGGAAGCCCACCCAAACTGTTATATGTACTTTTGATGGGCAAAAACTGCCTAGCAAGGTTTATGGTTATTTTACATCTCTCCCTGTCGAGCAATATATATATATCCAACTGTACAGTGCATCATGTGCTGTCGGTTTAGACACACTAGGGTACAATGCAGATCCAAAACCCGCTGCTTTAAATGCTCAGAAGACCATGACTACAAAACCTGTGACACAGAAGTAACAAATGCTAAATGTCCTCTTTGCTCAGGAAAGCATTTTGGCTTATTCAAATCCTGCCCTGCATATATACGGGAAAGAAATAAAAAGTCAGATGGCATATTTTAATATATCCTACTCAGAAGCAAATAACAATGTACCAATAGCTAAAGCCTCATACGCTGAGGTCACCAGCAACACCAGTCCAATCATTACTCCCACTAATACTCCTCCTAAGCCCGCAAATCATGCACACACATCGTATAGAAAGACAGTGATTCTTCCACCCCCCCCCCCCCGTCACCCTCATATGCCCCAAGATCCTCACTTCCTACAATATAAGAAAATCATGAGTGATTACAACACCCCCCATAGTCAAAATGGATTTGGGTACCCTCTTCCCTCAGACTCTCAAAATTTCCAAGCTTCCAGCCAGATAGCTGCTACATTCTCTTTAATAACAACTACTACCTCACATAAATTCAACCTGATTGCAGCTCGCATCAATAATATTACATATGTCTCTTTTTTTACATACCAAAAAAGGATGACACCATTATACCTATTCTTAAAAACATCTGCCAAAACCCACCATCTCCAATAATACTTCTAGGTGATTTTAACTCACACCACCCCCTTTGGGGGGCCCCTTCCAGCGATCATTTTGGAGAAAAATTGGTTAATCTAATAGATGATCTTGACATGTGTGTTATCAACAATGGGTCCCCCACCAGGAAACCAGTCCCTGGCATTAATGATAGCCATGTTGATTTGACCTTTTGCAGTACAAACCTATTCAAAGTCAAAATCATTTATTTCATGTAAATCTTTACTTTAACTTATAAATAGTCGAAAAAAAAAAAACGTTTAAAATGAGGTCTTAGAGTGCGTTTGGTTAGGCAGTATTCATTAACAAAAAAACGACAAATATTTATTATAAGTCGATATCAGATTTAGAACTTAAACACGAATGGAAATTTTAATATGAAAAATACTACCGAACCGAACACACACTACATAACCAACTAGTGTAAGACTAGGTGGTTAGCTGATTCCATTGACCTGTCAATTATTATCTGCCATACAAGAGAGCCACCAAGGCGACCATCTTCACCGACCATATCCTCGCCTTAAATGTTTATTGTAAATAAAAGGTAAGTAAGCAATCACATATAAGTAAAGGTATAAGGATCGGTATGTTTAAGGGCGTAAACATTAACTGTAAAGTCGATCCCCTCAGAGACCCCCCCGGAGAAAAAGAAACCAGCAAGTAAAAAACTCTAGTGCTTCACACAAACTAAAAAAGGAGCACTGCTATTGATTGGCTTATGCTATATAGCATCTATACTAATATTATAAAGCTGAAGAGTTTGTTTATTTGTTTGAACGCGCTAATCTCCGAAACTACTGGTTCGAATTGAATAATTCTTTTTGTGTTGGATAGTCAAGTTATCGAGGAAGGCTATAGGCTATATAACACGACCAATAGGAGCAAAGATATAGTGGTAAATGTGTAAAAAACGGGAGAAATTATTTCATCTTTGAAGCCTTCCGTTGCGTGCGCCGTGAAAACGGTTCAAGATAAACAAAAAATATGTATTAAAGAATAATCTAAATATATATAACTCAAAGGTGACTGACTGACATAGTGATCTATCAACGCACAGCCCAAACCACTAGACGGATCGGGCTGAAATTTGGCATGCAGGTAGATGTTATGACGTAGGCATCCGCTAAGAAAGGATTTTGATAAATTCTACCCCCAAGGGGATAAAATAGGGGATGAAAGTTTATATGATAAAAAAATAACTATTCCACGTGGACGAAGTCGCGAGCACAGCTAGTATATATATATTAGCATACTCAAGGTGCACCTCACTGATCAGAATGCGTAAAACACCCTATGACAGATTATTTGTTACTGTACCAATGTACAGAGCTACACAGTATAATGTAGTATAAATTAAGTATAAATAGGTAAGTAACCATCAATTACCTTATCCAAAGACAAAATTTACATGATGTAATGAAAATAAATTATGTAATATTAAATTATTACAGTATCAATATATAATATTATATATAGTATAGTATATAATTTGACAGCCTCCGTAGACTAGTGGTTTCGCCTTTGGCGTTGAATCCGGAGGTCGTGGGTTCGATTCCCACCCATGGCAAATAAATATTAGTACATTTTTCTGTATAGTTTGTCATGGTCTGGGTGTTTATAAAATATAATATGTACAATATCATTGTTTCTGATGCACATAGTACAAGCCTAGAGCTTAGTTTGTGGCCAGAGCAATTTGTGTAAATTGTCCTACATATTAAAAAAAAATTTTTTGCAGTCTAAACTTTGGTAAATCGATTTTATCTATTTTGTTTTAGTTTAAATTATGTCTATCGCTATTTTTAGTAAACATATTTAAGTTTTTCCTGACGTACAATAAATTCTCATAAATATATTGAGATGGTAGTGTCAGTACCTCAATCATAGGAAGATTTCTCGAAGAGAATCACGAGCTTTCATGTTATATATTGCCCGAATGGCCCTCTTTTGTAGAATAAATATAGTATCAAAATCAGCCGCAGATCCCCACATTATAAGACCATATGTCATTATACTGAGAAAATAGGCGAAGTACACTAGTCTGGCTGTTGCAACATCAGTTAACTTTCTGATTTTTCTGACTGCATATGCAGCAGAGCTCAGTCTATTGGATAAAGAAGTAGGGTGAGCTTTCCACTGTAGTTTGGAATCGACTGTGATCCCTAAAAACACAGTGGAGTCAACAAATTCCAGGTCAGTACCACCTATCTTCACTGTGGAATTAATACTAGTTACGTTGGGGAGCGTAAATTTTAGACACTTAGTCTTCTTAGCATTTAAAACTAAATTATTCGCCGTGAACCATTTCGAAACCATTTCCAGAGTGTCATTTGCTGATAATAGTATTATCTTTTCTACTAACTTTAAACAGTAGAGATGTATCATCAGCAAATAGCACTATCTGCGCCATCTCCTGAACCATATGAGGAAGGTCATTGATGTATACTAGGAAGAGGTATGGTCCTAAAATTGAGCCTTGCGAAACACCCATCTTTACAAGGGCCCCTTCGGATAGACAGCCATCAATATTAACACCTTGAGTTCTATTGAAAAGGTAAGATTTTAATAGATTTAAAGCTAAGTCGCGAATACCATAAAATTATCTAACAAAATTTGATGATTAACACAATCAAACGCCTTAGATAGATCACAGGAAACACCAACGAGGTCCTGAGAATTTTCCCAAGCATCGATTATTTCCGCAATCAAACTTTTTCCGGCATTAGTTGTGTTTCTTCCTTTTGTAAACCCGTATTGTTGATCATGCAACAATTTATTTATATTAAAATGACTTAACAGTTGACCGAGAATTATTTTATCGAAAATTTTACTTAAGGATGGTAGGACAGAAACAGAGGCTCTACCATGGGTTTACGCATTGTAGAAACGTAACGTATTCATTTACGTAAACGTGAGCAACAATCAATAGGATCGCTTTATTTTTGGTAACAGGATTGAATAAAGCGATGCTATTGGTTGTTGCTCACGTTTACGTAAATGAATACGTTACGTTTCAACAATGCGCAAACCCATGGTAGAGCCTCAGGACGATAATTATTTCTGTCTGTCTTACAACCTTGACGGACTTGAATATCGGAACTATTTTACTGTGTTTCATAAGGTCGGGAAAAAATCCTTCATTAATTAACACGCCCATTATAAATATCAGCAAGTACCGGTCCTATAGTATTAATGATTGGTTCTATAGCTTTGACCGACAACCCCCATAAATCTTCAGTTTGCTTCTTATTTAACATTTTAAAGTGTTTAAGAATATCCTCATCTGTGACATATTTAAAAGTAAAATTAGGTATTTTTGGTATTTTAATATATTGTTTTAAAAATTCCTTAGCTAGTATAAGCTGATGATTTAATACTGTTCGTGATTTGTAATGGAATATTAGTAAAAAAATCTTCGAATAATTCAGCAACTTGTTTATTGTCCGATATCATAACTCCATTATGTCTAATTGCCTCTTGTCCCAGCCTCATATCGTCCTATAGCCCTTTCCTCATGTACCTCCAAACTCCGACTAGAATGGTTTTTAGAACATCACAATAGATTTTTATGCAAATGCAGACAATATAACAACCATCGAATATTCATAAATTAAAACTACAAAATGAATGCTGCCTTAAAAAACAATATTGGCATAAAAAGACCATCCCCTGTCTAATCAACAGTATAGCCCCATGACCTTTGACTTCCACCATCAGTAAAACTGTACTTTAGCACCCGCTGATTTGAGAGGGGGGGACTACCCCCCCCTCGTCGGAGATGCTTGTTTTCAGAGATATTCAAGGTTGAAGTTTTGAGGTTATGTCTGTATAAGTGTACTTTAGCACCCGCTAATTTGAGGGTGAGGGGAAGTAGGCGGTGGGGGAGGGGAGTGGATACCCCCCGGCGCCCCTCCCTCTCATCGGAGATACTTAAGGGTAACTTGGGTACTTAAGTGTGTTGCGTGGTAATAAAAAAATAACCTAATGCCGAAGGTGAGGCAGAAAGCTTAGCTCCGCTCGCTTCCTGCACACTTTTTAAACCTAACCCATCCAATTCGGTTTTGGGTATATATCCATTCGCTCGCTTCGCTCGCTCCTGTAAATTTAGGCTTTGGGTACTATTTTTTTTTTGCGGTTATAAAAAAAATAACCTAATGCCGAAGGTGAGGTAGGAAGCTTCGCTCCGCTCGCTTCCTGCACACCTTCTAAACCTAACCCATTCAATTCGGTTTTGGGTACTTACCCATTCGCTCGCTTCGCTCGCTCCTGCCTAATTTGAAAACTTTGGGTAATCGTAAATCGCCCAATAATGAATTTCAATAATTAATTTCTGGAAAACTAGGAATTTTCGACGTAAAATATTAACGCTCAAATCAGCGGGTGCTAATGTACAGTTTAGCCCGATTATCACTGACTAGTGCAAGAACTACATACATATCATCACGGGTGCCTTACGGCGCCCGAGACCGCCTAGACGGCCCCAGGGTACCCAGCGGAGGGGTTTTAATCCCACCTCGTCGTAGCCGATGGTATGAGTCTACACCAAACAAGTGTGCGAGAACTACAGTGCCTTCTTTTTCAGATATTTAAAAGTAACCACATTTGTTTTGCTTCACATTAATAAACAACATCCTGAACCAAACACTGATAGAAGACCATCTATCTATTCAGAAGCTACCTAAGCACCGATATTTCATCTATGGGTGAAGGCAAAAACGGAACGGCCCAACAATTTAAAATAAATTAATCTTATTGGTCATTCAAAAAGTGACCTGCTGGTTCAGCAGCCTTCGATAGCCCAGCAGTGGATTATAGGCGATGAGGAACCTGATTGCACCTCAGCAGTATAAAGACAATCCTACCAGTGATTAATGAAATTCACTTACTTGGTCTTATATTGGATTATCCTCCACGTAGCTTTGCAGCACTCTAGATTTCCTCAGTGTCTTCAGGTTCGGCGATGATGCGGTGGTAAGCGGTGATGTGGCGGAGCGGTTTTTGCGTAAGCAAAAGCGGAGCGTTTACAAATGTCTGTCTTGACAGACAGACAGACGCATGGATTAAAGTGAGTATCACTATACAGCGGAGCGGACACAAAAATAATAGCGGAGCGAATCTTGACTTTCTTAGTCCATTGCTTGTGTGTCAATGATTTAGCGGTGGCGTACTGCGCCATCTGTCGCGGAGTCTGTGTTAGCTCGTCAGAGATAAATCAATATTAAGCTAACAAAGTAAATCTCATTAAATTCACTAGATGGCGTTGTCTTTACAGTACTGCGGCGCAAACACTTATTATTCTGTTTTTTTTATATTTTTTTAGGTAATCCTGTGGAATTTATTAATATACCTAGTTACATACTATTATATTTGATTTATAAATTAACTACTCCATAATTTCTTTAAAAAGCACTGGTTAAATATAAAAATTAACTAATTCTAGAAATGAAAGTCATTTATACAAATACAAGAAACAGCACAATGTAAAAAGTTGTCTAAGCACCTTTGATTGGTAACATTAATTAATTAACTTATAAAACATAAAATAGGAAAATAAATAACTAAATAAATTAATACCTATATAATATAAAAAAAGAACACTCCTAAAACAAAAATGAATACCTACAATAAAAATTAAACCTACCAAAGAAAATATATAAAAATAATATATATTATTCATTGTCCACCAAATCCAAACCCCGTCCCGGTCCGAAAGTACCCATAACACAAGGCAGCATTACCTCGTTGAACTGCCAGTGAAATACGTTGTTTAAAAAAGTAATTGGACCGACAATCACCAGAGGCCTCGTTTAGACGAGCACATAACGTCTTCCCAAAGACCACGGCTTCGGATCCCCAAACCCCAGTCGTCTCCACAGCAAATGGGACAAATAAATATTCAGGTTTCAAATTTTGATAGTTTAGAGGCTGCTTCAGCAGCTGCCCCTGACGAGCCCACACAGGCTTGTAAATGTGATGCCGCAAATGTATCGACGCAAGTTGCATCCCAGATAAGACAACGTCCTTTCTGCCATGGTATTAGCGTCAATCCATCTGGGCGTTTTCCATCTACTCTACTTAGCCCATGGGGCTCGAGAATACTAGGGACATTTGCTGAAGACAGAGCACGGCACGGAACAATATCATTGAGGTTATGGTGTCGAGACAATCGCCCTGCACTTCTACTGCAACTTAATCCATGATGACCATTCGCTAAGACTTACCATACTAATAATTGCATACCGCATACACAAAGGTGAGGTTGGCATATATTTGCGCCTATCCTTAATGCCATAGCAATTCTTAACGATTGGTCATCTAGGAATGTCCCTAGCGAAGGAGAGGGAAGTGCCTCTAACCATAACCCAGACTCAGGTGTTATTGCGGCCTTAAAACGAGCTAAATCAGAACCGGACAAAGTTTCCAAAATTATTTTTTGTGAGTTTTTAATATTTATTGTGTCCCATTGACGTTGTGAAGACAACTGAATGGCAGGAAGAAGGTTAGATATCGCCTTAAAAGCCTCTTACTGATTCTGATAAATATGGGATCTCAGATATTGCACCTAAATTAGGTAAAATAGTAGTGACTAAATCTGAGACCCCATAACATGAAGCAATAAAGGCTGGTAAGCCGACATCTAAAACTCTACGGATACCTGTGCCTCCAGACTTAATGGGAAGAGTAGCTTGACACCATTGAGATTCAGATAAGCGAATATTTAAAACTGATTCTGCACATAATTTAATACTGTTATCTATTAAAGAAACCAAGGCTGGAAATTTCCAAATTGGTGTAGTCCGTATTATGTATGTAAATTTGAGTATCGAAAAACAAAATTTTTATAAAGTGTAAGCAATATGTGAATGAAGATATGGTAAATGATTATGAATTTATGCATTTTTATAAATTCCTTTTTATAGGATAATCTTATATTAAATTTTTAAAGATAAAAATGCAATGAAAAAATTCCTGGTGGCGGGACTCGAACCCACGAACCTCGCTATCGCGGCAAGGCGCTCAACCGCTGAGCCAACCAGGTTCCAATCAGCCCTCACGAATTTTGTCATTGCTTGTTATCTACTTATATACAGACGCCCTCTATTAGCTTTCTTTTAATAACTCTTATACGAGTGAAGTTAAAAGTCCTAGCTTTTGATACTAGATGGCAGAGGAGTCTGTTTTTTGTTTTTACTTTTTTCAGTATTTTATATTTATGCATTTTTATAAATTCCTTTTTATAGGATAATCTTATATTAAATTTTTAAAGATAAAAATGCAATGAAAAAATTCCTGGTGGCGGGACTCGAACCCACGAACCTCGCTATCGCGGCAAGGCGCTCAACCGCTGAGCCAACCAGGTTCCAATCAGCCCTCACGAATTTTGTCATTGCTTGTTATCTACTTATATACAGACGCCCTCTATTAGCTTTCTTTTAATAACTCTTATACGAGTGAAGTTAAAAGTCCTAGCTTTTGATACTAGATGGCAGAGGAGTCTGTTTTTATAAGATTATCCTATAAAAAGGAATTTATAAAAATGCATAAATATAAAATACTGAAAAAAGTAAAAACAAAAAACAGATTCCTCTGCCATCTAGTATCAAAAGCTAGGACTTTTAACTTCACTCGTATAAGAGTTATTAAAAGAAAGCTAATAGAGGGCGTCTGTATATAAGTAGATAACAAGCAATGACAAAATTCGTGAGGGCTGATTGGAACCTGGTTGGCTCAGCGGTTGAGCGCCTTGCCGCGATAGCGAGGTTCGTGGGTTCGAGTCCCGCCACCAGGAATTTTTTCATTGCATTTTTATCTTTAAAAATTTAGTAAATGATTATGAAGAATTTTTAATTGTAAAAGTTTATTGTTGATAATTTTATTAACACATTCTAACGTAATAGGTGCCCCTAAAAGTTCAAAATGTTGGTTATTAACAATTTTGATGTCCGGAAAAAACTGTTTAATGTGGTCGTTATTTGAATCACTGCAACTATAGATTTCGGATTTAGCAAAATTTATATCCAAACCTATGTTTGAAAAAGAAGGTAAGTTTTTCAAAATCTGAAGTAACAGTATTTATATCTCCTCCAAGTGTACCATCATCCAAGTACCAAATATTGAGATCGGAATTTAAAGACCTGATAATTGATTGAATACCTAAACTAAATAATAAAGGTCCTAAAGGATCGCCCTGCTGTACACCTTCACTAGAATTTAGAATATTATCATTATAAAAAAGAAAAGTATTAATAGAATAACATTGAAATATAAAGGGATATAGATGTGGAATAGTTTCTTTTATTTGTTGGAGAATTTGAGTGCGTCCTATACAGTTGAAAGCGTTCTTTATATCTAATTTTAAAACAATTTTATCCGAATTGGAATTGTTTAATATAAATTTTCTGGTCGCGTGTATTGCAACTTCACATCCCTGGGAGGTGCCAAAACCTAATTGTGTAGGTCTAAGATAATTACCTATTACTTGACGCACATGTTTACAGCAGATTTTGGCTATAAGGCGCCTGAAAACATTTCCTACAGCAATTGGCCTAATACCTCCATCTTTTTTGTCAGGGCACATAAATTCGCACCGTATAAATAAGGACATATATCAGAGTTCAGTTTACCTTGAAGCAAAAAATTACACAAACGTCTTAATGATGAAATTAAACTGAGGATTGTCCAATTAATTATTTTAAATGATTAGGTCTTAAGCCATCAATTCCACCTGCCGAACCATTTTTGAAACTATTAATAACATCAACGATATCATTATCATGAATTTTAGGAAAATTTATGTTAGTAGGTGGATCTTGTGAAAGAATTAAATTCGTAGGTGGAGGATGTTTTGATATTAAGGATTGGAGAGTGTCATCATTGTTAGGAGCTAAAGAACATTCTGATGTTAATAAACGAACAGCTCCTTTGATATCTCCATCACACACCTTAGCTTCGGCTCTCTTATAAATATTAAACTTATTAAAACTAAATCTATGAAGGGTGCTTGAGACATTATTATTAAAAAGTGAAGTATTCTCTTTTTCTAATGAAGTTAAATTTTTGTTTTTATTTGCTTTAGGTAAATGTAGTGCTATGTAAGGAAAAGATAATAAAGCAAACCAACTTGTAGAATTATTAAATATAATGGCATCATTTACCAAACTAATAAGTTTTTCTGCTACGACAGGACGTGAGCCTTTGGGTATATGTTTGAGAACCCTATTGTATTTTTTTTAATTTAAGAAAGTTTCTTTTGTGTGCTCATTATTTGGTTTTTGGATGTTTAATGGAGCGCTATGATCAATCGTAGATATAGGGATCTGTGTTAAAATTCTGTGAATTTTTGATTTATGTATGTTTAAGCCGTGTGCTCCTCTAAAGAATCTAGTGGAGCCTGGACACAGTGGACATGCTAACATACAAGGCTGGGAGTTATTCCTATCCATAAATTAAAATAATATAAATAAATTACCTAAATAACAAAAAAAAAACTAAAATAAAATATAGAACTTAACAAATAAATGATATACAGAATACTAAAACATATGGGTTTCTGTAGCTTGTTCTAGCTTTTCATTCTCCTTTTACACATCTTTTAAATAAAAATTCTTCAATAAAATCAATTTAAATTTTGGGTACTCCTCTTTTTTCTATTAATTGTTTATTATATTTGATTGATTACACAATAAAATTAATTGCATTATTTTTATTACTATTTTTTACTTTTCCTTTATTATAAATATATTATATGGGTACCTATTGTGTATTACAACTAGCTGACTGGACTCGCTTTGCATAGGTATTGAAGCATTGTTTTAAATTAAATTTTAATAGGAATGTACTTATCTATTTTTTTATTATGGGCATTCAGAACAAGAATATCAGTGTGCAATGCGGGTCCGGACACTTATTAGGTAAGCTATAGCCAGGCATTTGTGCTTACACTTGTACCACTTACCCTAGTTTTGTATACATTTTGTACATATTAGTTACCTAGGCTGAGGTTGATTTTGTACTAGAATTTGGTAGTTTTTGTTCTATATTAACAAATTTAGAAACACTGCTTTGTTCGATAAAAATATAAAAAGCTCTAGATTTGTACTATGTATACCCTCCTGCCTACTTTTGTACTTCGTACAGTACTTAAAGAATAAATAATTATATCTTGCTTTTTTTTACCGTAATTCTTTAAGTATTTTTACTAATGGCAATATTGATTTATTAAAAATTGTAAATTAAAAAGCAAAATCAAGTGTATTTGTTACCATATTTTGTCACTTGTATGTATCTACTCTATATTTTTGCACTCTATAACCTATAGTAGATACCCTATCAAGAAAAACTTCGTAAAAAGACCAAGAAATCTTAATTTAATTACTTACTAAATGATATTTAAAAGAAAAAATATTACTTAAGTTGGTGGCGTAAGGCAAAGTGTGCTCAGGATATTTTAGAATTATACGAACTTACCTGGTGAAGTTCGATTCTAATTATACGAGTATCACGAAGAAGATTAAGATTACATTACAAGCAGCAGTACGTTGTATGGTGCCGGTCGTTGTCACATTTTTACAGAACAGAGACAAACAGAAAAAAGGTGTCTGTCTCGCTCACACCCGCTCCTTACCGATGCCGTAGCGCCCCCGCATCATTACGTTTAAAGTTTATTCTAAAATTTCAAAATTTTGAAAAAATAAAATAATGGGTAAAAATAAATATTAAAGGGTTGGGAGGGAACTAGGTAATCGTCTTCTTCGTGATACTCGTATAATTAGAATCGAACTTCACCAGGTAAGTTCGTTTAATTCTAAATTATACTTCGTATCCCTCCGAAGACGATTACATTACAAGCAGATGTTTAAAGTTACTATATTGATTTTCAATCGAAACAATGTAGTTACCTAAAACTTTCGTTCCACAGACCAAGTTTCAGGAAAATAATGTTATTAAAAAATCCGCGTTTTCTGTAACCTCTCTATTATAATATTTTAAAAATATGTTTGAGGAATCACTCCAGCCCGCAGTCCTCCGAACCACTTGTAAACTAATTCCTTTCCTACGCGCTGCAGAAGTATACGCCTGGCGAGTACTGTGTGCACCAAATATTAAAGTGTCTATACCACTGTTTTGTAAGTTTTACCCTTTTTGTGAGGTTTTCTAAAGCTTATAATCAAATTATTAGTAGAGTCTGTTCTAAGATATTTTAAGAGCTAGAGCCGGGCATATATTTGGGTTTTCTTTTATGTAAGGCAGTTTAACAAGTAGTTGAAAGGACCCAGGCCTAGAAGTCTTTATGAGGTCATCAACCCTAATTATTATGTTAGATTCATTAATAGTTATATTTGTAACTTTAATAAGACTCAGAGTCTGCATTTTTTGTGCAGAAGCAATAGCCAAAAGTGTTATGGTTTTATATGATAAGTCCTGTAGAGTTACATTATCATATGGATAGTATTGGCTCAAGTAATTAATAACAATAATGGTATCCCAAGTAATGTCCTATTTGGGAGTAGATGGCCTTAGCCTGAATACTCCTTTTAATAATCTAGTAATACAGTCATTAGATGTTACATTTGTGCCTAAAACCAATGCTAGAGCCGATCTAGAGGTATTTAAGGTGCTGTAGCTAGCTCCAGATTCAAAACTTTCTGTAAAGTATGATATTACTTGGGTTATATTTGCATTACAATAATCAAACCTGTTATTTTCGCAAAAATCCACCAAGATTTAAGGGCAAAATTATATTGACTTAATGTTGTTTTCGATAGGGATGCCATAAGTAAATTTAGAGACGAATTTGGGACACCTCGCTTTTCGAATGACTGCCTAATAATCTCGCTGCCACCAGGGTAAGATCTGCATGGAGTGGGTGAGATTCTCTGAAAGGAGAAAGTAACAAATTTGGTTGAGGGTGTAAATATAACACCTGTGAAATTATATGCTTTCGGTATAGTGGGAACCATGATTGGGAAGGCCAATATGGAACTACTAAAATACCTTCAGCATTATCAGTTATATATTTATGTACCACCTTAGTAATAAGACTGAATGGTGGGAAGGCATAAAATTTTAACTCTTTCCAATTAAAGGTAAATGCAGCCACAACTTCAGATTGGGGATCAAGCTTCCACGAAGCATACCTCTCACATTTGTGATTCTGTATGCTTGCGAAGAGATCAAAATTTGGTGTGCGAAATGTGTATGTTATTTGTTTAAATGCATAATCTGCAAGAGCCCACTCCGTGCCCGATGAGAGTTTTCGCGAGGCCTGGTCAGCAACAACATTATCAGCGGATCTTATATAAGAAGCAAAAATAAATATATTGCAGTCTTCACACCACTGCCATATGTCACGTGACAATTTATTTAGGTGAGTATTATTAAACCACCATTTAAAGTCTATAGTCAGATGAGGACCTAGACATTTTCTTGTTGTAATTATCAGTGTAGTTAAGTGCCAAAAACTTTTCTCTTTCCAACAGCTTGGTATAAACCAAACCATAAATCATAGCTGGACATGCTGAGGTAAGAATACCAGTAAATTGAGCCAGCTGTCTGATAGTACATTTTTTATTTTTATTTTGAGAAATAAACATTTTGCCCATATTTAATTCTTATTTTCTTTTCTTGTAGTAAATAAATTGTCATGTTGGAAGTATTAAACATAAATCCAGGAAATTTACAATATGTCCCTCGTACAAATTATGGAATTCCATAAGAAACATAACTTCTTTCTATCAGCTTTATTAACTGATAATAGGAAGTAAGCATCTTTAAGATCTAAGGTAGTCATATAATTCTTGTAGTTTAATAGTTTCAAAGCCATACGGTAATCTTCCATTTTAAAATGTATATTTGTAATGAATTCATTTTTTTTATTTAATCTGTGAGTTCTATTCGGCTTTGGAACTGTAAAAAATTGGGAAACATACTGCTCAGCACAAGGTACATTTAGAGATATACTCTAGTTTAAGATATTCACTTACACATTTATCAAAATAGTACAATCAGCCTCTGAATGATTTACATTTTTAGGTATATAGCACTGAATGGGTTCTTTTTCAAAAGGAATCTTACATCCCTTGATCCATAATAGTATTGTGTGATCATTAGTTATCTCCTGCCACCTCTTATAGAAATTTTGTAATCTACCAGCTAATTTTATATTATTTACCTGGGTCAATATCTCCTCGGGCGGAATTGCACTGGCCTGTTTTGGCGAGTCAGGTCTGGTTGACGCTGGGGTTGGCGCTGAGGCTGCCGCCGTGCTACGGGGTTCACTCGCTGCTCAGCGGCTACCCGTAAAGTCCCCCGTATGTTTAAAGTTGCTCGAGGAGTAAATTAAGTGGCTATAGGTCTTTTGAGGGCCATTGCCGTAGCTGGTGGTTGAGGCCTGAGGTCCTTGTAATAGCCTTTGCAGACTTTAATTGTTCCGATAAATCGGACCCAATGAGGTAATCATCCATTTTTGTGTTTTTTACAGTTTCCCTTTCTTCGTTGGATATTGTGTTTATTATGGCATATCTTCTTTTTGTTAATGTCAGTCAAAGCTGCCTTAATTTCTAGATTTAATTTGGGCGGGTTGATAGATGTACAATTTTCTGGTGTTATATTTTTTTTCAAAAGATCTGACTTAGAGTCCTTACTAAGGCCATTAAGTAAAATATACTTCCATCTAGAAGTTAAATCTTTATGTATATTCTCCCCAAGGGTTCTATCATTTGACAAGTCCTTATGTCCAACAAATCAGTACAGTACAGATGGTACCTCATCATTAGTATAAATATATGATATAATAACCACATTTTAGACATTTGTGGGCTGCTTGGCCATGATTTAATTGTTTACAATGAAATAGGTAAATATTTATTAAAAATATTGGGTAACATGTTTTAATTGTTTACATTGTATTTAATTGTATAAGCAAAACAAAACCATTTAGATTTCTTTTTAGGCAATTTTATCCATTTAGAATAAAATGTAATTGTATAAGCAAAACAAAACCATTTAGATTTCTTTTTAGGCAATTTTATCCATTTAGAATAAAATGTAATTGTATAAGCAAAACAAAACCATTTAGATTTCTTTTTAGGCAATTTTATCCATTTAGAATAAAATGTAATTGTATAAGCAAAACAAAACCATTTAGATTTCTTTTTAGGCAATTTTATTCATTTAGAATAAAATGTAATTGTATAAGCAAAACAAAACCATTTAGATTTCTTTTTAGGCAATTTTATCCATTTAGAATAAAATATATTTAATTGAATAAGCAAAACAAAACCATTTAGATTTCTTTTTAGGCAATTTTATCCATTTAGAATAAAATATATTGTTCACAAACGGTTTACGCTAGGTAACAACGAAAAATTAACTATTTTTGAGGTATCCTTTTAGAATACCTACATATAATGCTAATAAACGATTTACGTTTAACTATGACAAGTAGGTAGATACTAAAAACTAATTAAAGTACAATAAATACTCCATGAGAGGAACCTTTCCTCCTTTATTCGTTTTTGGATAAATAAAATGAAATACACGATTTACGTGTACATAAAAAGGCAATAAGAATTGTATAACCGAATTGCATATAGCAAACTTAGCGTTAAATACTGATAAAAATATATTATGTGCTATCGAAAACACAGCGTCGTTATGAAGAAGGAATATGAATTACTCACCATTTTAATGCTTTATTACATCTTAAATGTTACCTGGATTACTACAGTGCTTCCATCCTTTTAAATTTCCCGCTGTGTTTTGTAGTTCTTTCACCACTAGATGTGTATGGTCATGGCGTGTGTTTTACTCAACCAAATTACACGTATTTCGTAAAACAAATATAATTTTATTAATAATCTTTAAAATTTCGCATTTTATAAGATGTCCACTAACAAAAAGTGTCTCTAAGATAATGTGAAAGATAGTAATAGAGACGAAATGGAAGATCCAGCACCGAAATTCTACGAATAATTTTTGGGGGAGGGTTCGTCCTCTACTCCAGACAGTAATTATTTCACAGACTCGATTAGACTCTGATCTACGAAGTACATTAATTATCAAACATTATACAAAAACCCCAACTCAAACAATACTGAACGTCACGTCGCTAGACGAATTTATTTCAGAATCTTTTATAAACTTGGCAATATTGTTACAAAATATAACAGAAGTCCAGGTAAGAAATTGGATTTAATCATTTATAAACTCTTGAGAATATACTGTAAACGAACAGAGTGCTTGGAAATAGCAAAAGACCAAGGTTAAAATTTAATAACAAAGCAAGGTGTAGAGGGAAGAATCATTCATTTCGCCCCTCAGACCACAAACACTGAAGGAAACACAGCTACTGCATTTAAAGAAAATTGTTTAAAATATAAAGTGGAAAGTAATGAGCTAAAAAAATTTTGCATTATATCCATAATACCAGATATCGTTCAACAACAACCCTCAATTTTTATTACTGCTAACAATTATATGTCAATAACATCAGCATCATGACTGAACAAATCGACAATTTAATAAAATGAAATATATTGGAAAAAGTCAAGAATTATTCTCCAAGTTATATTTCTAATATATATATTTATTTCAAATTAGACTTTCAACCTGAATATAGGTTGAAGAATTGGCAGGGATTAAATAGGTATGTATTTACACAGAATTTTAACTTGTGGCACTAGGAACAGTCCTAAATTCTTACAGAAAGGGACTGGGCTATATACATACATTTATCTCAGAAATATTTTAATATTCCTATTTCTAAAACTCACAGACCCTCCTTGAGATTAATTTACAACAAGGAAATATTGCAAATGATGATCCTTTGCTTATCATCTGCCCTATTCTATCTGTTCTTTCTGCTTTATTCTTAGCAATCACTTGCTGAGATCTTATAGAATAAAAGTATTTTATTTTTAATATACAATACTGATCAGACAACTGTAATGTCATGCCTCTGAGACAGTAAAATTGTTACAATTATTGAGGTGGTTTATCAAATAAAATAATAATAACAACTTAACTTAAAGTCTTGCAACCAACACAAGATTTGGATTTTTTTGGTTTATGAATGAAATCAGTGTTAAACCTAGTAAACTTACCAATGAACAAACAAATAACTAAGGGAAAGTACTTGCGGAAAGTAGTAAATCAAAAAGAAATAATAATAATATGTAAGATAATTTACACATATTGCCCTGGTCACAAACTAAGCTCTAGGCTTGTACTATGTGTACCAGAAACAACAATATTTTTGCTATGGGTGAGAATTGAACCCAAATTCTCCGGGTACAACGCCAAGGCGGAACCACTACTCTACGGAGGCGGTCTAACTAAGTGTTGTGTGCTCTAACTGCAACAACTTTTGGGTTACTTAAGTTATGTCCATTATGCCATTCCAGGACAGTTGACATCACTGTCAAACTTTACAAATATTACCAAGAAGTATTAACTTTCCTACACTAAAACAAAAACAAACTGCCCACAATAAAACTGCTCAAGATTTAGTATAGAAGCTTGAAACTTTAAACACAGGTGCCTACTTTAATGATATAACCTGTAACCCATTTTCTGACCATGCCTCAGACATGGGTTGGAGAGCCCTACTTAACTGATGACTACTTACAACTTACTATTACTTGGCCCTATTAAACCTAAATTTCCAACGGCTGATTCTATCAATCAAATTGGACATAGTTATATCTACACAGTATTTCTCGGGGAGATACTACAACTTACACAACAACTTAGTATTACTTGGCCCTATCAAACCTAACTTACCAACGGCTGATTCAATCAATCAAGTTGGACATAGTGATATCTACACAGTATTTCTCGGGGAGATACTTACTATTATTTGGCCATATTAAACCTAACTTTCCAACTGCTGATTCTATCAATCAAGTTGGACATAGTGAAATCTGCACAGTATTTCTCGGGGAGATACAATAGTAGCAGACTGTCTCGGAGACAAAGATAACATAATGCACCTCTTATCCCAATCAACTTCAATAACCTTAAAATAATAGGTGAAACCTCAAATAGACCTATTTACATCAAACAGATCAGCATTTGTGGTCAACTATATATATATATATATAATGCATTCAATCTTCACAGATGTTTTCAGACAGATACGTGATAATAAGCTATTTTCTATTTGGTTGGGAGGCATTTTTACCTCCCAATTCGATACCTAGAGTACCGGCCCACCTAAGCCAAGCCCGTGATACATTCCTGATGGTAGCTCCAGCCTGGCAACAGTCATTCTGAATAGCCGACCTCTGGAGAGAGCCATTAAGTTCCTTACCTTAATGATTCGCTGATAGACCTATCTACTTCCACCCAATGTGGACTGGTTTTTCCTGAAAGTTTGGGATAGTTGGAGGTGAAAAGGCGGAAGAGCTGCTTGGTCCTCCGAAGAAATAAAGTTACTGAAGAAAAGTTGGAGAAGCTCCACTATAATTATATAATTTCTAAGTAATGTTTTCTTAAATAAAACCAATCATGCATCATAATGCTAGTAACCTACACAAGTCTACCATTTCTACATTCTTGGAAAATCTGATTCTATCCATTAAATTTAGTAAATCAAGTACTTAAAGCTATCTTAAATTTAAAACCAAGAAACTTAATAACCAATCACATGGGAACAAGCTATTGGTAATAGATTGGCTGAAATAGACCCTTCAAAAGATGCATATTTTGACATTTTAAGAAGAACAGCAACTATATATTAACTTGTTATAAGACTCAGGATGTAGGATTGGACATGACCTTACATCACAAAAACAATAATAAATCTTTATTTGCCAAGAATACCATATTCTTAATGCAAGGATTTTTAATTTTTTTAAATTTATTTTTTTGCTTAGGTTCACATATTTTACTGTATTTTACACTATGATTTTAGAGTAAACATAAATTAGATTTTCAGTTTAAGATTACATTTATAGATTACAAAAACAAATACATACCCAATTATAAATTAGTTCAACATTATTAATTTAGCAAAATTTACAATAACATATTATTTAAATACAATATGAACCCTTCAAAATTAAGGGTACCTACGAAAAATAATAACACCTAATAATATCACTAAAAACTTCAGATTTTTATCTGCAGTTAGGCATTTTTTTTTTATATTCATAGAAAACTAACAACAAAAATGAATTTTCACAGACAAAATATAAGGAAGGTAGGTATATAAATTATCATACAGACATGGACAAACACATTGATTTATGGCCGATATTTGGATGACACAGGCTGGACCTCAGCGACAATCAAGTTTAAAACTGTTTTGAAAGTTAGATAAGAGCCTGGGGCCTGTATATTGGACTCAACAGCTCTCTGACATTTCAAGTTTAAGCAGATTATAAAATGATAGTTTCATAGCCTTCTTATTACTATTATGTAGTCTTAGGAACATTATCTAAACCAATGCTAGATATAGGCATAGCAGCTATCTGCTGCTCGCCTATTATTCAATTACCGATTAAATCTAAGTTAAAACCTGCCTCTCGAAGTAGGGGGGTGGGTAAGAACGAAGAAGAAAGAAGTATTTTCAATTCACTGGGCAGGTTCAGATCAGCCTTGGCATCCATGGCATGGGTTGAAATTAGACCAATGTAAGAATTACTAAATTAAGATAACTGGAGACCTGAATATACTTTTAGAACATATTATAAAGGTATTCCATCACAAACATATTGTGATGTTCATCTAAATAATAATTTGGTACACTTTAAAACATGTAGGTATGCTTCTTATTTAATTTTTAATATAGCCTTTTCAAGTATAATTGTTTTAGGTTGTACTATTATATTAGTGATCAAATGGCGTGTACTTTATTTATTTCACCAGCAGATAACAAACAAATCTTCATAACGACGCTGTGTTTTCGATAGCACATAATATTGCCGTTTTACACTGCAATAAAACGGTTATTATGTGTGAAGAAAAAACAGCGTCGCAGGAAGTTCTTCCTGGTGATGAAGACACCATGACCATACACATCTAGTGGTGAAAGAACTACAAAAAACAGCGGGAAATTTAAAAGGATGGAAGCACTGTAGTAATCCAGGTAACATTTAAGATGTAATAAAGCATTAAAATGGTGAGTAATTCATATTCCTTCTTCATAACGACGCTGTGTTTTCTTCACACATAATAACCGTTTTATTGCAGTGTAAAACGGCAATATTAAATTTTAACCCTGGTTAGGTATCTACAAAAAAACTTACCTTCGGGAAATATTTCGTCACAACTAGTTGTAACAATCCGTGTATTAACATGTATAAATATAACATACTTTTCTATTATATACCAACTAAACATATTGTCTTAATACATAATTGCGTATCTACCTAATAATGTTCAAAGTCAGGAATTAAGAATGTCCCAATTTTAGTCACTAGATGTCGCATGAGTAGCGTTTGGCCACCGTTGCTTATATCTTTGGTTGAAGACAGCTGGCGAAGAGAGGGAAGTCAGTCGGGTCGCCGCCATTGTTGTGCTATAACATGTCTATATTCTTAATATATCAAATGAGAATAAACTAGTATCTCAACGTAAATAAGTGTTTTCTTTTTATTAACAAAAGTCTACGGAGTAGTTCAATTACATATCAGAAATGGTATATCGCTGTTATTTTGATTTAACAGTGAAATCTTGCCCACAAAATCTGCAACAAAGTGTAAGTATTGGAACTTTTTTTTTGAAAAGAGATATTTTTACAGTCTTTAACATTATTCTAGAAATCCTATTGTGTTTAAGCTGCAATTCAAGTTTAGTTGTTATGTTAAGTAGTTTCGTAGTATTTTATTCAGTGAAAATTTCTTTTTTTTATCATTATGGTTATTAAAATTTGACTTATTTTATGAAAAATTGTGTCTATATTAAAGTAAATTCTCAAATCAGTAAATGTCAATTTTAAAGTAAATTTTAATTAAAGCAATAGTTATTAATTATTTTTAAATACAAATAACACGCGTATTTTTTTTGGGTTTTGTTTTCGAGAGAGATGGATCCAGAACGAAGCAGTTGTCGTAAACACCTGAACGTAGACTGCGTCGAGAGAGATACGCGGTGGCAGGAGCGGTGCCAGGACGAACGAGAGCGTCGTCGGCTAAGTACTTACACCGTTGGCAGAATCAAGAGGGGATTCTCGACTAGGCCCCAGGGGATCTAAAAAGGCCACATTGTGCAATTCATCTAAAAAGAATTCATTTCCTGAATTCCTAGCAGATCCGTAGCGATTCATATAATTATCGTAAAATGGTCGCGCGTTTCCGGAATTCATACTCAATTCATTTCATAAGCAGATTCATATTTGGTGTTTAGATTGCTATACAAAAAAAATAAAAACCGGAATATTATCGAGTCATTATCTATCCATTTTTTTATATTTAAAGAAGGTATTCTTCAAGTATTTCTTTAATAATAGTGGACTATTTAATAAAAAGTACTTAAATGTATTAAATCGACCGCTAGGAAATTAATAAACATTACTTTTTTCTTCACTGGCAATAAAAATTGTAAAATCAGCTGATTTATTTGACTTTGACCACGTAGTACTCTATTTAATCTGTGCTTTGACCTCAAACATAAACAATAACAAAACCAAAACATTTAGAAACACTTGTAACACTTTACACAATAAATCTTAAGTGGAATTTTAGGTTCAACACGTTTAAAATTAATGTTTTTATTTATACACACCAAATATACCCTTATCGCATTCGTGGTGTGGAGGGGCTGCTGCTATTTTTTAACAAAGCAAGGTTTCAATTAATCAAACAACTACTTATGAACTTATTTGGTGCTTTGTTTTATTTAATTAATTTTAAAGTAAGTACCTACGAGAAACCTTTTTTTTGAGAATATATTATATACTTGTAGGTAATGAAAGTTTTAAAGATATTTAAATTTGTGTCTTATTTAAAGAAATGAAAAAACGCCCAGCTAGAGTATCCGAGGCTCAGTAGACTATTCTGCTTGATTTCCTAGAGCGCTACCCCAACCTGGCTCGAACTTACAATAATAGTGCTCGGGAGCTGAATCTTCACAACTTTGGCAGGAGGTGGCAAATTTGCTTAATGCAGAGGGGTTCGGCACCACAAAAAGTCCATACGAGTGGTCTGTTGTAAGTACTTAGATAAATAATTATTATGACCTGATTTTATTAGCCTAAAATAACTTTATAATAAATTTAAAAATATTGTTTACAGTATGTCAGCAATTACAAAAGAAAGCTGAAAAAGACAGTTGCTGATATAAACACTGATCTTGTTGGACCTGGTGGAGGATCTCCCAGAGGAAGCTCTTTGTCCAATATGGTTTTTGGCTATCCTGGGGCCAGGATATGCCAGTTATCTCAGTATGTAGTAATAATGATATAAAGCATATGAATTTATAGATTTAAAATCTAATTTATTTAGGCCATCCACTGGCTGCGCTTGATGAGGCTCGGATAAAATATCATAGGTAGTATGCAGAGAGCGGCAGCTGATGCTGCTACTGCTTGTGCTCTTGACCTGATTGCACCGAACCTTGCACGAATTGCAGAAGCAGCAGAAAGATATTTATCATGTTCTGGCTCTCAATAAAGGAGTAGGTATGTCTGGTAATTTTTTATTAAGTAATAGATATATTAATTAAAAAGACTTTATTAAAAATATAATCAAATACAAAAACTTATCAAAATTTAATAATAACAAAATACTTAAAACTACTTATATTATCGGGCTGACCAAAGCCGCTCTATTAGAGCATTTCTTGTAATTTCACCAGCAGCTAGATTATCATTTCTCCTTGGTATTTCATTATGTATCTGAAACATATATTTATTATATTAAATTAGGTTGCCTACTTAGATTATAAATTTAAATTAGTGGATATAGAAAATTAATTTCATTGCTAAATTGAAAAAAGAAGAATTTTGCTCATGTTAAACAGATTGTAAGCGAGACTTAAGCACCCCAATGCAGCGCTCCACTGTATTCCGGACACTGCAATGCAGTTCGGTATAGTGCCGCTGAGGGGAGTCAGGCTCAGTGTTTAGTACCGGTGTCATCAGAGTTGACCGTAGGGGATAGCCTGAATCACCTGAAACAGATTCTGATGAGATTCCTAAAAAAATAATAATAATATAATATTGTTAATATAGGAATCTACATGAACTTACCTAAGAACCAAACTGTTTCATTTTCAGATTGGTGAAGTTGTTCGAGGTGGGACTTAAGCGGATGGTGGTTCCACACAAATGAGTCATGGTTTGCCCCACCATTGCTAGCATCAACGCTTAAAATATTTAAGTCAGAATCACATACCTGAAAATAAAAGATTATGTTACTGTATAAATGCTGGATGTGTTGGCATACATATGGGTGACAGATTTGCAGCACCATTTGGAAATGTAACTTGGCGCTCCTAGCACTTATTCAGAGAAATTTTACTAATTCCCAGGGAATAAGTATTTTTTCTCTTTCTACAAAAGAGAAGACACATACCTACTCCTTCCTTGGTTTAATTAAACTATTACCATAAATACATTACATAAATTTAAGTTTTTATTATTGAATTATTAAATATATAATTGTATGTAAATTATTATTTTTATTTAGCCTTAAATTAGTCTTCCTCACAATAAAATATTTTTTGTACATAAACAATATTTATACTTACTATTTGAGCATTTAGTGAATGATACCGCTTCCAATTAAAAAACCTCTCTTCATATTCTGCAGGCCTAACTATTGCAATATGGGTACCATCAATACATCCCAAAACGCCAGGCATGCCGAACTTCTGGTAAAATCTGAAAATATAAGTAATACATATTTATCAATGGATGGAATATAAGTAATACATATTTATGAATGGATGATAGTGACAGGTTGCAAGCCCATAGCCTTGATTATTCATACATATTATAATGTAATAATAATTATTATTAGATCCTATACATTTTGTATTTAAACTAAAATAAATATTTCTTTGTACTGTGGTTAATAAAGTATTTATTTATTATTTTTCTAACTTACCCATATTTTATTTGGTTTCGTAGTACCGAGTTTGTGGAAAATGAATATATTTTCTTCTAAAATGCTCATTATTTAGAGCCAGTGTGACAGCCCTTACACAGTTGGAGACACTTACTTGGTGTATCTTGTGGTGTGCACTGGCCCCTATAAATCTCTGGTATGAACCCGATGCATAAAAGCTCAGTGCACTTAATACCTAAAACGAAAATATAACATATAAGTATACAATGATGCATATTTATGGCAGTTTGTTTACATTAGTGAATGTAAACAATCCGCCATAAATATGCATAGATTGGATTGACATCTATTAACTACTTATTAAAGTTAAGTACCTAATGCAATATAATGTAAATACATTATGTTCTTTTACTTACCTTGGAGATTGTACTTATTCCACCTCGGATGGTTGGTAAATAAGCTCCTGTATGAGATCGCGACACACACTTTTATTTAGTCTATATAGGCCTATAAACTCGCCATCCGGCATTTCAAATGCTATCTTCATTTTACGAAGAGCTTGACTTCGCCGGCGATATAAAATACTCTCCATGACACGCGCATGCTCTACAAAATTTTCGTAAAGGCCTAAGTCTGCCATTATAAACTTATTTTCGAAAATATTTAACAAAATGAATTGTAAGATGTTGCTCATGAGTAACTTCTTATGATTCTGCTATTTGACACTTAACCAAATCATATTAAGTGGGCCATTTTACGAATCTTCATAGAAAACTGTCAAAACGGATGAATTCATGATGAATTCAGATTATGAATCGTCTTATGAATTGTGATAAATGTGGCGATTTTGTGATTTCAAATGTGAATCATATTAGGATCCTAATATGATTCATTCATAGTGGACTTTTTAGATCCCCAGGTATTTGAAAAGTTTCTCGCCGCGATGAAGAATGGTGGTCGCTCTGGTGAAAGCGACCGCTTCCCAGCCCTCAGTAGTGTCAACCCGGAATTCGGCCCCCTCTCTCAGAAGAACAATCTATCGATGATGCCTGGATTCACAAAGTTGAAGAATATACCACTGGGACGATAAACACATCACTACTTTTCCCGTGGTCCGAATGGAAGTTTAAACATTTCGAAATAATTATGCAGAAATGCTAACAGAAATACTAAGTAAGAAAGTTTGATTTTGAGAGTTGTACGATATGTATCGCTACGATATGATTAATTTACTAACTCAATGTAATATCGGAGGTGCAAAAGCAGTTGATTATCTTATTTTTGGCATTAAAGATAGAAGAGTTAAGCTAGGCGCTCAGGCCGCAAGTTTACTCAGCCGGAACAAGTATTATTATTTTCCAAGTCTGTTAAAGCAGGTCATGATTAAGACAAACTTTTTTTACTACATGATTAAGACAAGTTTTATCACTTATAACAATAATAATTTTAATAGTCAATCACAGACAAGCAATAATATTAAACAAAATTCAAATTACAGCCAAGTGGTGTGCTTTAATCTGTACTGTAATTTTGTAGGTCACCAATCTTCTGATTGTCCGAAGTTAAAGTATAGGGTTGAGGACAATAAACCTAAAACATTGTATAACTAGAGAACACGGGCTACCGAGTTCTTCTATAACTCTGTAACTACTACACACGATACTTTCTTAAATAATAAAAAAAAAAATGCAAAAACAGATTAATATATTATATTTTGACTGTTTAGTCGATTTAGGTAGCGAAGGTATTTTGATTTGTAGTGATACTCTTCGGGTACAACCAGGGGTGTGCTTCTCCGCGCTTTAGGCATGACTAGTATAGTGTTTTACTTTAGAGGGCTGACGCGCATCGGCCGAGTCGCACGTTTGTTTCATACTTACTAACCCACCGCGTCGCGATTTTAATATTAACTAAAATAAGGTCTAAAACTTATTGTATCGCATTCGGCTGCTTAAATAATAGTAACAAGGACCTCAGGTTTTCATACTTCCAAAGGACCTCGATCTATAGGTTAATTTTAGGCTGGTACATTAAAACAAAATATATATATATATATCAAAACGTGTGTCTAGTAAGAATGCCAATTTTCATTATTCACCACCTTTGCTATCTACCAAATGTTGATAGTTATTTATGTCTCTCGTATTTACGTATTTTGTTAGATATTTAATTACCTACTATAGTATAGCTAGGTATTTATAACTACTATTCTGTTTACAAGGTCAGGTTTAGTTTTGATAAGTATACGTAGGAGCACTACAATGCACTAACTATTACTAGAAATACTATGCAGTTTTGATAAGTATTTACTTATTTATTTGCCCAATTAGATATGTAGGTTGCGTAATAATTAATAACATAGACTAGGCAATGTTTTTGTAAGCTTGTCTTTGAACGTAGTAGATACAATCGGTTTCCTTTAAAGATATTCTACGAAGTTCAGTAGGAAATGAATGAATCACAAATACCTACCTACTTATTACATAATAGACCGAAAAGCGATATTAGACAATATTAGACAATGTAGTGTGCCGTATGGCTTACGTATCTTCTTAGGTTAAAGTACCTTTACAGTAGACAACCTAAATAAAAATTGATTTATGATCTGCATGCTACTAAGTACCAAACCTAGGTTTCTTTAAAAGAAGACAACCCTAACGTCGTCAGGAAAAAATTACGCAATAGATGATGAGATGGCAACGACGATTATGGTGATGATGGTTATGATAAGGTGATGATGGTTATGATAAGGCGATGATAAAGAAGATGATGATGGTGATGAAGATGATGACGATGATAATGATGAGGACAACGACGATGATGGTGATGAAGATGATGACGGTGATGATAATGATGAGGACAACGACGATGATGGTTATGATAAATAAGATGATGATGGTGATGAAGATAATGACAAAGACGAATAATAATTATTGCATAGTTAATGTAAGCTACTATATAATGAGGACGACGACGACGACGACGACGATGATGATGGTGATGATAATGATTGACAAAGACGAATATTAATTATTGCATAGTTAATCTAAGCTACTATAACCGAAAATGTAGTAAACTTATATTATCCATTATTCAGAACGCACGCAAAATTATTTAGAAATATTATAGTAATCAAATTTTTAGCAAACTGTCAAGGTCTTCGGACAGAAATAGGAACTATCCGAGGTTACGGATCAGTTAGGAATCTGTCCAATGTCTACGGACAGCAATAGGAACTGTCCGAGGTTACGGATCAGTTAGGAATCTGTCCAATGTCTACGGACAGCAATAGGAACTGTCCGAGGTTACGGATCAGTTAGGAATCTGTCCAATGTCTACGGACAGCAATAGGAACTGTCCGAGGTTACGGATCAGTTAGGAATCTGTCCAATGACTACGGACAGCAATAGGAACTGACCGAGGTTACGGATCAGTTAGGAATCTGTCCAACGACTACGGGCAGCAATAGGAACTGTCCGAGGTTACGGATCAGTTAGGGCACTGTCCGAGGTTACGGAACAGTTAGGGCACTGTCCGAGGTTACGGAACAGTTAGGGCACTGTCCGAGGTTACGGAACAGTTAGGGCACTGTCCGAGGTTACGGAACAGTTAGGGCACTGTCCGAGGTTACGGAACAGTTAGGGCACTGTCCGAGGTTACGGAACAGTTAGGGCACTGTCCGAGGTTACGGGACAGTTAGGAATCTGTCCAACGGGACAGGACTGTCCGAAGTTACGGAATAGTTATCTAGATATTGGTCCAAGAATAGAAATAAAGAAACTAAAATGTTAAGATTTATTTTATTAGTATGTACCTATGATATTGTTAACGTTTGTCATGCTATACTATTTATTAAAATGATTTGTTGAAATATTAATTCTTAATGGCAATTATCATCCAGGGAGGAAATGTTGCGAGTATTTTAGGGACCTTGGGCCAACAGAGTAGCTGGAATATTATAATATTAAATTAAATTAAGTTTTAGTTAAAAAAAAAAAAGTTTTGTAAGTTCTAATATTATAAAGAGAAAAGATTTGATTGTTTGTTTATTCTTAATTTGTGAATAAGGACATTATATCACTTTTATTATTCCACTTTATACATTATATGTTGTACTGGTATCCAATATTAATTTTATGTGGTTATTATGGTTTACAAAAGTTGTTATATTAAAGTATTTAGTTCTACATATTCTACCAACATGGGGTGTGCAAAATATAATTAAAATCCCTTTATTATATATTCAAATTATAAAAACCCGTAACATTTCAACATAACAAATAAATAAGCACATTAGAACAAGAAACTCTAATAGGACGACATCTACAGCGCAGAAGATAAAATTTGCATTATAATCACAAACATTACCTAAATAATTAAATGAAATAATAAATACCACTTAATTTAACAAAAAATAAAACATTTAAAATTAATAACGATTCATTAAACTATTAATTATTTATGTTAAAAGCGGAGGTCTCGCAAAATTGTCAAATAGACTGGCGCGGGTACAAATGTTATAGTGCGCACAAAACACTATAGCATCGGGGGGCTATAATGTTTTGTGATTCTGTACCTACTTCTATATTGTAAAATGGTTTATCTGCTATGGGGTGTTCTACTCGTGCTCTTCAGCACGATTAGGATAATTTGTCATATGCTATGATCATAAGCTAGTAAATAAGCATATCTCCTGATGGTCAGGTACATATGTGGAACGCCAGAGTTTTTTACTTGCTGGTACCTTTTTTCTCCGGGGTGTCTCTGGGAGGACCAACATGCGGCCAGTGTTTGCGCCCTGATTGATACATTTTTGTACTTTTATATTAATTTTTACTTATAGTGGATATTTGGGGTGTTAATATAGTCTGTTAGGTTGATCGCCTCGGTGGCACCTTTGCAGGACAGATAACGATGGACAGGTCAATGGAACCAGCTAACCACCTAGTCTTACACTGGTTGGTTATGTGGTGTGTGTTCGGTTTGGTTTCTATTTATTTTTATGTATGCTTGAGCCTAACCAAGCGCACGCTTAGAACTTATAATAAACTAGCGGCCCGTCCCGGCTTCGCACGGCTCAGAAACGATACTTTTCCCCCGTTTTTAAAACATTTTTGGTTACTGCTCCACAACTATAGGACCTAGCGTGATATTATATAGCCTATGTTACTTCTGAATAATGCAGCTTTCTAATGGTGAAAAAATTATTGCAATCGGTCCAGTAGTTTTTGAGTTTATTCATTACAAACATACAAAAATACAAATCTTTCCTCTTTATAATATTAGTATAGATAGTATAGATATAGATTAGTATAGATAGTATAGATATACTTTTTTTTGTCTATGCATCTGTAAAGGTTTACATGAAATAAATATTTTTGACTTTGAAATTATGTTACAATGTAATTATAAGAAAATGTTAAATAAAATGAAATTATAAGAAAATGTTAAATAAAATGTCAAGTTATGTTTGCTAAGTAATTATTTTAAAATATTATTGCAAATTCAAAAATATTACAATAAATAGTAATGTCCTCTATTATAACAAGTTTGTAAATAACTTTAAATACCAATAGGTAATATAATGTCAAACTAATTTTCAATCGAATTGAATGTCCATCTATTAAATTGATAGTAAGTAGAATTGTAATTAGAGATTATGTCAAAATAGGATTATATATTATAACTACTTTTTTTATTTATATATGAATACTAACCATTAATGATTGTGTAAAATTAATTTGTTTATTTATCCATTTAATTTTTAAGTACCTACACAAGTAGTACTGCTTTAATTTTTTTTTTTACACCTTAAAGAAAGAAAAAGATAAATTCATTACTATAAAACTATAGCCAAATTCATACTTAGGTTGTCGCTATAATTAAGGTATTTGACTCCTTTATGAAACCCGTTTTATATGATTCTCCATTACATAATAATCACACTACATTGATATTTCCGGGATGACAACTCTAATATTAATAAAAATCAAAGTTAATGTTTAAATTTCCACAATGGCGCTAAAAATGCGGTTTTGCAGTCTATGTCAAGTGTGACGTCACCAGTCATCAACCAATCAAAGATGTTTTTGTTATAAATATTCAATTTTATTTCGTGTAATCTAAAAAAAATATACATAATTTAGTTTAAAATAAACTGAAATATGTTTTTTTTACGCCATTGTCTGATAGGATGACCACAATTTATAGTATATTTTTAATGTAGTCAAATAGCATATTATATAAATGTACTTTTGTAAACATTGGATTGTCAACGAGAGGACTCGTTACATTCATAAAGGATGGCCGAGTTGTAACAATCCGTGTATTAACATGTATAAATATAACATACTTTTCTATTATATACCAACTAAACATATTGTCTTAATACATAATTGCGTATCTACCTAATAATGTTCAAAGTCAGGAATTAAGAATGTCCCAATTTTAGTCACTAGATGTCGCATGAGTAGCGTTTGGCCACCGTTGCTTATATCTTTGGTTGAAGACAGCTGGCGAAGAGAGGGAAGTCAGTCGGGTCGCCGCCATTGTTGTGCTATAACATGTCTATATTCTTAATATATCAAATGAGAATAAACTAGTATCTCAACGTAAATAAGTGTTTTCTTTTTATTAACAAAAGTCTACGGAGTAGTTCAATTACATATTGTTTTCGGAATCGGATTTGAAATCCTGCCGATTCTTTACCTTTCTCTCGAGTTTCTTAATTTTTTTCATTATATTCTCGTAGTTGCCTTCTTTTGATGTCTTTCTTTTTCTCATAGCTTTTATAATAAAACAAAATGGCGGAAAAAGAAACCCACGCTAGTTTTAATTCGCGAGAATAAAAATCACTCAACAAGCGCATGCGACCTTGACCGCACACAAAAACGTAATGATGCGGGGGCGCTACGGCATCGGTAAGGAGCGGGTGTGAGCGAGACAGACACCTTTTTTCTGTTTGTCTCTGTTCTGTAAAAATGTGACAACGACTGGCACCATACAACGTACTGCTGCTTGTAATGTAATCGTCTTCGGAGGGATACGAAGTATAATAGTGTATATACTAAACAATGTTAAGTAAATTTTATAAATTATTCGTATAAAGGTATTTACTTTCCTATTTACCCTAAATTTTGGGTGTATTTTATATGTTACCACTGTCTGATTTGACAGATTTTGTAGATAGCGACTAAACGCCATCTGTTGCGTTAAATAATAACTACTGGAAAACTCTTCATTGTGGCAGTGATTGAAACTAACAAAAAAAAAATAACTTTTTTAATATTATACCTAATACCTACAAGGCTACAACAAATATTATTACCCACAACAGAAATATTTTTGTGTACAATTACGAACATAAAAAAATGTATAGACTACTTATTTGTTCAGTGCTATAGACCAAGACAGTGTCAATTCGACTCCAGGCACAGAAGAAATAATAGTACAAGTACTCCAGGGTCCTTAAGGTGGCTAAATATATGATCACGTAGATCAGTGCAGATGCTTTCTTGTCTTTATAACATTCTTTAATCCTAATAACCCTTCTTACCAAAAATCTCTATTTATTTTCCTCTGTGATTCTCACGATCATCCTCTTCGCTCCTCTAATAACCAATTAAAGATCCTATCGCACACCTCCACCAAATGTTCCGGTTCTTTTACTGTGTCAGTTTCTCATCAATGGAATTAGTTTCCTATGTCTTTAAGACAGGCTCCAACCATCGGTGTATTCAAACATTAAACCTATTTTTCCTTTAGCATTTTCTGTTTTGGTATGGTAATATTGATATGTACTATATGTATTATATAGTATGATTCATATAAGTAGTATATGTATTGTGTGTATATTTAAGTATTTACATGTAATATTTAAGTAGTATATATAGTTTTTGCTATAGGTATGTCCCTGAAATTGTCATTCTTATTTGCTTTTGCACCCTATGCATATCTTTCCTCAAAGGTTAGGTGGAAGATAATGTCTGAGGCATTAAGTTTGCCTGTGCTGTGTACAATAAAGTATTTTAAATAAACCATAGGCCTCTTACACCACACAACATTTCACAAAATTAGCATTATGTCAGAATTGCATAATATCAATTAAAGTTTTGCTTAGCATTGTTAATAATTATATTAGCGCATAATCATCCAGCAGCTCTAAAATCTTTACATGTCAAAAAAAAAACTGGGCAAAAATGTATAAAGCCGGGAGAGATACATTTTTGCCCACCAACAGAGATGAGATCACTTTGAATACTTGTACTTTAATAAGTATTAAGATATAAACTCATTTTTGTGTAGAATCCATAGGGTTATTTTGGCATAAATATTTTTCTACTACTTTAAATATACTTATTTCTGAGAAAAATCTGACTGACTGGGAGAGTATCAGAGTGAGAGAGGGGTGGACAGTGTTGTACAAACAAAGGTCTCATCTATTGTTTACTGTTGTTTTAAATATGGATCTACTGTGGTTTTAAGATATGAATCTACTGTTACAATAAAAATTTAAAGACTACCATTTGGTTGGTAAAGTTTGGTCTTTTTAGATTAAACATTTTTTTCTGTAATGGATATTTTCTAAAGCTGGTTCACATACATCGCGTTCTGTGCTTAGCATCGCTGCCACGGATTGCTGGTTTTTTTAGCCAAGGTCGGTTCACCGTGCAGAAATGTTAGCAATTCAAGTTACCATCAATCGTTCCGCGACCAGAAATTTTAACACGAAAAGTTAGCACGGCTACATTTTGACAGATGTTTGTTTACATGTGAATATCTATCTACAAATTGGAATTTAATTATTTTATATATTCATATCTGTTTTAGTTTTAAAAGTTCGATTAAACCTAAAATATTAATATCGTGTAACTAAATTCAGCTTTGGTATGTTTAGTTTGAGGTTGTTAATTAAAAAATATTGATTTATTATATAATGTAAGGTAGTAATATTTTTAATTTCAATTATTTAATTCAAATAGTGCTTCTTGTCATAAATTGGTATCAAAAATCAACACCGATCGTTTCCGAGCTGCATTTTAGCATCGCTAAAAAAAATGACATGGCTGTGTTGAAACGGGAGGTCGCGCTGGTTTTTGAAGTCAGCACGAGAAACTGCCCGCGTTAGCTCTCGGAACGCAGGGATAGTAACAATTTAAGTAAAAAGAGAATCCTTTACAATGACATTACTCTGTTGGCTGTAACTGGGACCTATTTGACCATGGTCCTCTGAGAATTTCAAAGATTAAAAACTCTGGTTTCATAAACTTTAAATTTGGAATGGATATTCATGTGAACTAGAAGTATTATCAAAAAATGGTGGACATCAAATTCAATGTGACATGAGGGACAGCTGAGCAGCGGGCATGACAGGCGGGCCAGCCCACAAACCCAGTATTTGTGCATTAGCGGTCTGTGCTTACCGAATCCAACACTTCGGGCTCATTGGCATACCAGCTGTTGGAACTATTTAACTTAGGATATACTTTTCCTGTTGACATAACACAATCACATCAAATAGTAGTTTCCTACTTAACTTTGGTGTGTGATTGAATAAAAAAGCACCCATACATATAACTTAGTATAATTTACTTATGGTAACAGAACAGTTATTCTACGCGAGATTGATGGCGGGCTGTGTGGCTTCAGTCCTCCTTGACCTCGGGGAACTTGCCGCCGTAGAAGGGGATCTTGGTGACGAAAACCTTCCAGTCGGTGAAGTACAGCAGCGTCAGGAAGCTCGCAGCTCCGAACGAGGCCGCCGTGCCAGCGAACGACGCCGCGATCTCCACATGCTTTTTACCAATTTTATTTAACATTTCTCTTAATACACAACAATTTAAGTTTTTACTCAAGAGTCAAGCGATTACGTAAAGCGCGACAGCGCGAGATCGAAAATATAGGACACTTAAGGACACGAAAAAGAATCGATACTTTGTGGTATCGAGTACTATTCCCTTCGATGCCGATACTTTTGTACTCGATACTTTTACACAATGAGTACTTTTTGGCAAGTATCTCGAATAAATATTTTTTAACTGAAGACATAAAACATAGGATTTGTTGACCTACCTACGCTGATGAAATAGCTAAATGGGCTAGATCTCTTTACCACCACCACTGAACAAATAAGTAACTACCAATACGATAGAAATCGATTTGTATTGCCCGAAAACCTTCGATCATATTACCAATGGATTGAACATTAGCAAGCTTTCCCCTCTGCCAAAATACATGGTCATAATGACCATATGCAATATATAAAACAGTTCACGTTCAATCGGCGTCATTTGGTATCGTTTGATGTCGCAAAAATGTTCTCCACTAACTCAAAAAATAATGGATAATGAGTCTGACCGATAGGTTTGAAAATAACAATAAAACACACATAGCATAAGAGCTATGGTTATGTGCTGACAATAGTTTTTGTTTAATTAAAATCGATGTAGTATTTCCAAAGTTATTAATGCCGAAAGTTATGGTCGCTATTTAAATTTTCAAGTTCGCGCCAGCCATTTGGATGACGTCACATATTGATGCATTTTGTGTCGTACATACATGCGTTCTGTGTAGCTTAAGTTATATTGTTTAATTGCTTTATAAATATAATAATGTAGCAAGGATTTCAACGGGGTTAATAAGATAACTTACCAAATGTGGAGAGTTTTATGGTGGCTCAGTATTTATCCGAAAATAGTAATTATATAGCCCATCTTTAACAAAAATCGATGGTCAGACCCATTGTGCAGTTACACTATGTCTAAGACGATCTCTCACTTCAAATTTGCGGAACCATGGTGTCTCCTATCACTTGTGAGTATAATTTTCATTAAATATAATTGTATTCAAATCTGAATTTTACTTTTATAAGTACGTAAACGATAGAAATAAAAAGTAGTAATACGTGATACGGGGGAGAAAACTTGACAGATTGCGTAGTGCGGTTATAAAGATTAGCGATTCGATCACTATTTCGATACAATTACTTGTCGCTACTAAATTAGAGCTGGGAAAAGTTTATTTTAAAAAAAAATCTATATTATTTTTAATCATTATATTATTTTGCATTTATTAAATTTCGAGTATATTTTCTTGTTTTACCGCAATAATTAAGGTATTATATGTTGCGATATTTTTATGACTTTATTTCTTTTATTTAATCAAATAATATTTTTTTCTACAAACATATGAATATTGTTTTTTTTAAAGATTTCATATTGATCCCATCACTAAAGAAAAGTAGATTGATGCAGCGGGAAAAAATTGGAACGTGAAAAATATTTAATATAATGTTATGACAACTTTACTTCATTCTTTCTTAAATACCTACTTTTTTTAATAGTAAGTTTTTTTTTTAAAGAGCTGGGCATGTGACTTCACATCTACCTGATCGAAACCAGTATGAATAAAGGTCCAAGAACAAATGCAACCAACAATTAGGATCTACGTAACCGTTGTTGATTGCACTGTATTGATTGAAGGAGGAATGAGATGAAAAATTTCTTCAGAGCACTCTCCATGATAAAGGCGATAAAACACGCTCAACGACGCATCATCCGTGAGCCCTTTGCTCTCGATAACTCTCGATGCACGCTTCTGCAGACTATCGAGAGCTTGCAGCAAGTATTTGGCAGATCTACCCCAAAGATGCGAACAATATTCCACACATGGCTGGATCTTATTGTATATATACATTTAGGGCTACAGACTAGGTCAAAACTATGTAAAATGAAATTTGTAAATATAATGTTTGTAATCCGTTGTATATTTCATTAAATAAATAAATAAATCTGAACTTTATAAATCAAATTCCTGAGTCGAGAAGTGTTGAAAAGCCGTAATCTAACTGGCCAACTTTATAAGTTTTATTTTAATAGGTTGTCATGGTTTGTTTGTTTGAAATCTGTCACTGAATATACGTTAGAATACGTTAGAAAAAGTATTTTTCTGTATATTATTCCACTTTAGTTTTTCAGGACATTATAGGGTATAAGTATTTATACATAGTTTCATCAGGTTATGGGCCCAGTAAAATTGTGAAATATTTTTATAATGTCGAACGAAAATACTAGTAATGTAAAAATGTCAGCCGGAAATAGTTCCGGGGATTCAGGACGAATCTTGATACAGGCTTCCTCTCTACCAAATATAAAGAAGTTGCAAGGACGGGAGAATTATGCTAGTTGGAAATTTGCTATGATGATGTGTCTGAAGTTGGATGGGTTATGGTACTATGTGGAGAATGGACTTGAACCTGGCGCTAATCAGATAAGTATTGAAAATGATAGCAAAGCATTAGCAAAAATATGTTTATTTGTTAAACCTGTATGTTATGTCCATGTATGTAAAATTAAAACTGCTAAGGAAGCTTGGCAAAGCCTACAGTCGGCTTTTGAAGCCAAATCTATTGGCGTTGGCGAAGCAAATTTGAATATTAATGTAAATGGATTAAATAAAACTAATATTATAAGTAATGTCATATGTGTTCCTGAACTGACAACTAATCTTATGTCAGTGAGTAAAATGACACAGAATGGTTACTCTGTTGTATTTGACGAATTTAAATGTACAATGTATAACTCAAGTGAGTTTTCAGCAAGTGGTAACATCTTAGGTACAATGAATAATGATCTTTATACATTAAATCTAAGTAAAGATAATGCATATGCTACTAATGTTGACGATGTCAGTGCATACACATTATGGCACAGGAGATTAGGGCATCTTAGTCGAGCACAAATGATTAAATTGAAAGACCTTGTAGATGGTATGACATTTAAAAATGTAAATAAGAATCCATGTGTTACATGCTTGAATGGTAAACAATGTGTTTTAAAATTTCCCACCAAAAGCCGCAATAGGGCTAATGACTTATTAGAATTGGTTCACACTGACATAACTAGTCCAATTGGAATGTCATGGTGAGGTTCAAAATATTGTTTAATATTTGTTGACGATTATTCTCGCAAGATATTTGGCTACTTCTTGTTAAAAAAAAAAGACTCAGGTATTACAGAAGTTTAAAGAATTTAAAAGTTTAGTCGAGAATGAAACAAATAAAAAGATCAAAGTTTTAAGAAGCGATAATGGTACTGAATATACCAATCAGGCTTTCCAGGATTTTCTAAAAATCACGGTATTCGTCACCAGACGACTATACCGTATTCCCCGCAACAGAATGGGGTAGCGGAGAGGTGTAATAGAACTTTAATTAATATGTACAGAATACAGATGTATGTTGTCAGAAGCTAATATAAGTAAAGAGTTTTGGGCTGAAGCAATTTGTACAGCCATTTATTTAAAAAACCGTTCTCCTACTATGGCGGTAAATACTGTTCCGGAAGAAATATGGACAGGTAAAAAGATTAATTTATCTAATTTAAAGGTTTTCGGGTGTATTGCGTAAGCTCATATTCCTAAACAATTACGAAAGAAATTAGATGAAAAATCCAAGAGATTGGTTATGGTTGAATACTGTGAGAATAGTAAAGGTTATCGTCTAATTAATATAGATAGACCGCAGAATATTATAAAGGCTAGAAATGTAGTATTTATTGAATCTGAAAAGTATAAATCTAAAATTAATAAAGAAGTTATTGATAATTCTAGTTTTGATGTACATATGAATTCGAATAATATGAATTGTCTAAATTCTGGAGAGTTAGTAAGATCTGAAGAGGTAGAGATATTCAGAGAGGTTGAGCCTAATAATGTTTATAATTCTATTGATATTATAGTAAAAGGAAATGTATGTACACTAATGAAGAAGATATTAATGTGGTTGAAAATATAGCTATAGAAGATGTACAAATTGAAAGGCGGTATCCTCTAAGAAATAGAAAACCAGTAATAAGGTATAGTGATTCAGATTACAACTTTTTTGTAAGCAACAATGTTGATCCTACATCGATGAAAGACGCTATGTCTAGGACAGTTAAAAGTCTGTGGTATAATGCAATGGTTGAAGAATATAAATCATTGTCTGATAATGATACATGGAAACTTGTAGATAGACCACCAGACATAAATGTAGTTAAATGTAAATGGATATTTAAGTTTAAAATGGGAGCTGATGGTTCTGTTCAATGTCTCAAGGCCAGACTAGTTGCAAAAGGGTTCTCCCAGCAATATGGAGAAGATTATTATGAAACTTTTGCTCCTGTCGTCAAATTGTCATCAATTCGATTATTATTTGGATTATCTGTTGAAATAAATTTAAAAATCAGTCATATTGATGTGATGACTGCCTTCCTGAATGGAGATTTGTCAGAACATATTTTTATGGAACAGCCAGAAAATTTTATTAATGCTGGTGATGTAAATAAAGTTTGTCGACTAAAAAAGGCCATTTATGGATTGAAACAGGCAGCAAATTGTTGGAATAAGAAAGTCCATGAATTTCTTGTAAATATTGATATGACGAGATCGAACTATGATCCGTGTGTATATCTCATGAAGAGAGAAAGTTTATTTTTAGCTATAGGTCTTTATGTTGATGATTTTTATATATTTTCTAACAGTGAAGTGGAAACTAAAAAGTTGATTAATAACATTGGTGGAAAGTTTAAAATAAAAGATCTAAGTGAAGCTAAAGAATGTTTATGAGGATTAAGAGGAGAGATAATATGCTATTTATTGATTAGGAGAGGTATGTATTAAACTTGCTCAATAAAAATGGTATGGAGGATTGTAATCCAGTTGCCACGCCTCTTACACCTAACATTAAATTAGAAAAAGGTCCGAATATTGTGGATTATTCTTACCAAGAAATAATAGGTTCACTTACGTATTTATCTATATGTACACGTCCAGATATCTCTTTCGCAGTTAGCTACCTAAGCCAATTTAATTCATGCTGGAGTATCGAACATATGGCTGCAGTCAAAAGGTTTTTAAGATATCTAAAGGGGACAAGTAATTATTCTTTATGTTTCAAGAAAACTTCTAAAAGTATTACAGTGTATACTGATGCTGACTGGGCGAGTAGCAGTGATGATGGACATTCATACACAGGTTATGCTATAATTTTTGCTGGTGTGGCTATCCAATGGCAATCACGTAAACAAAGATGTGTGGCACTCAGTACAGCTGAAGCTTCACATATTGCAATATGTGAAGCTGCTGCAGAAATATAGATAAAATTGATATACCAAAGTTTAGACTGCAAAAAACTAATAAATGTTTTGTCATTAACAGTATAAGGTTATTTAATAAATTACCTAAAAGTATTATAGATTACAGTGAAATAAAGTTTAAAAATTGTATAAAACAAACATTAATCCATAGGGCATACTATAGAGTTAATGACTATATTAATGATAAAGATGTCTGGACCCGTTCTGGGGGTTAATTACGGATGTGTCTTCACGATAGCAATTACTATCGTGAGTGCGATTTTACTTGTCAAACGCTGAATCCGAATCATGAATGCTCCCATAATTATGAATGCGATAAGAACGAACTAAACTCCAAAATTTCTCATACATTACGCAAAAATCGGTATCATGAAACGGTTTTGGCAATAGAGTTTCGCCACGGGGACTGTCAAATGATGTTAATAACTCGAGAGTCAACTTGATGGGGTCGGACGCGGTCCGAATCACGCCAAACTTGCGTTCATTGTGTCCCGTCTCATTTAACTAGACGAAAACGAACGAGACAAAACATAATGAAAGCGCGTAAAGTAAATCGGACCGCGGGAATATTTTCTTGTAATTTTTAGACATGGGCGTTTTCGTATTTTTTTGGCATCGATGCGCATCGTTGTCATCAAATCGGCATCCGATGCCGGCATCGTTTTTTAGTTTTATTGCTACAGCATGAATGGACAAAAAACGCTTCTTAAAGCCTGAAGGGAATTTTATTATTTCCTAACAATAAAAAAAAAATGTGGGGGGGGGCAGCCCCCTATTTTTGATATGAGATATGAGTACCTAGACTAAATTAATATAGTATTTTTCTTTTTTTTAAGGGGGGAGGGGGGTGACTCCCTCCCCTCCTGAAATGTACGAAATAGGAGTAGTATAAATTAATACATAATTTTTCTTTTTGTAGGTTTTGACCCCCCCCTCCTGAAATTGAAATAATAATAAATATTTAATGTACGACGGACATGGGCACATTATAATATAGTAAAATAAATAAAAAATACATGACATCAAAAACATGATTTTTTAATAAATACGTACCCAATAGGAGTTGAATAAAATAAACAACTAATTAACATTATTAATAAAAAAAACAAACTAATTAATATTTTGTGAGTCAAAACAAAACACGAGATCTTGCACCGATGCCGATGCCCATGGTAGTTGCGGTGCCGTACGTTCGGAAACGAAACGCGAGATGTTGCGCCGATGCCGGTGCCGATGCCGCGGTCGATGCGCTGTGCTGTGGTACGCTTGGAAACGAAACGCGAGATGTTGCGCCCGATGCCGGTGCCGCGGTCGATGCGGTGCGGTCGCTCGAAAACGAAACGCGAGTTGCGCCGATGCCGATGCCGGGGACGATGCGATGCGGCATCCGTTTTCTCGGCACCGAAACTGGAAGTCAACCCGCATCGTTGCGCGGCATCTCTTACTGGCATCCGATGCCGGCATCGTTGATTGAAAAACGCCCACCTCTAGTAATTTTAGGTTATTTTGTCGAAATAGGTTTTAACTTTTTTGAAAATTTTATGTTTTTTGTTCTATAGGATCTGTGATTGTTAATTATTTTTCATTTAAGTGATTAGTAAAGTAATTTAGACAACTAAAAATAATATTTTTGTAAATGGTTATAAAATTCATGACTATCTAATCATCGGCTTTCTAAAGAATGTTATGCACTATGTGTTCGGAATAAATATAAAATTAATGCAGTAATAAGTACTACTAATAGTAGCGGCCGAGAACTTTTGCGTTTTGTGGCCCAGGAGCGCCATAAAATGTTCAAAATAGAGGCAAGAAGGGTATCTACCCTACTATCCTTAGATCAAACGGATGTGATGTATCTTCAATATGAAAAGTTAGATCACAGTCTTGGGGTGATGTTGGATAAGTTTCTGAAAAGTAGCTGAAGGACCATGTTTTGTATGGAAAGGAGCTAAGGTAGACTTTACTTTAGGTGTACCTTTACCTTTTGGTGTACTTTACTTTATAACAAATATTTTTTTCAGATTTAAGTAAACATTTTATATATTTGAATGCAGTTTAATCATTCGGTGGTGCATGCATGTCATGTTTGAAGCAAAGTCCCATAAAAGCATAGGTACTTAAAATAAATAGTAGGAGAAATATATTAACTTAAATATTATATGTCTGAGTTTATTAATTCTTTTGTTTTAGGTACTTGTCTGTGCTCAGTGTTCATGGCAGTTTGGTGCAGTCAAAACGCGTCTGTGTTTTAGACTTCTTATTTTTTCCTTTTTAATGACTTCCCGAATTTGATCTGTAAATACGAGTCTTGGTCGGCCACTTAATCCACTATCATTCTGTATTTTTACTTTATATATTTGTTTTGTCTTTCGTTTATCATCCATATGCTCAACGTGGCCGAACCACCTTAACATACCTCTTTAAATCTTCGACACTACATCATCATCTCTTCCACTTCTTTTTATCTGTACACTATTTTTAGCTCTAAATAAGCTGATAACTATGGCTGGCCAAAGACAATTGAGCATAGGTTCATTTTATTAATTGCTTGTATATTCATCAAGATGTCAATTAATATAATAGTGTCTTTGTTTTTCTTTTATGTTTTATTCTGTAATAGGGTGCAAGTGCATCCCAAGTTTAAATCTGATACTACAAGGAATAGCAAAAACTACATAAAGAGTCAACAGCATTTTATTGACATTCTATAATACCTTACTATTATATACTAATAATATTACTATATATTTTCTTGCTCATTCTCTGGTATTTATGTAACTGTGAAGTTACATATACAAGACTGTGGGTTAAAAGCCTTATTGTATTATGGTACTTCATAAAAAAAAGGGAATTTCATGTTTGTTGAGGATTTTTGTCTTAATAATTTTTATTGATAATTTCAGGTTGTTTATTTAATACACTGGATATAGTGTGCACATTTAAATCCCAGCCCTATATATGTATATACCATTATAATAGCACATTCTTTGGGAGAGCAACATTTGTGTGTGAATCATTAAAGGGTATGAAAAAGAAAAAAAAATCTATATATAGCATCAATGGTGAAATAATAGTAAATATAAAATTTAATAATAGGAATAGTTTTGCACCCTAGGCATATTTCACTCTCTCAAAGGTTAGGTTAGAAAATGCCTAAGGCATTATTAATTTCGCCTAAGTACAATTTTGTGCAATAAAGAATTTTTAATAAAATTAAATAGTGTTATTTTTTTGATCCCGCCTAGGAAATTTTAATTCTCATATGTCATTAGATTTGACTCTATGGTTTCGAATTTTGTCTTATAACCCGCTTGAAAAATTCACTCCATACATATTTTAAATTCATGAATAGGGATAACTAATACAATTTTCTTTGTTAACAGTTTTGATCCTTTCTGTTATGCCAGCTAAATTATTTAGCTTTGAAACGGGGTTTAGATAAAGTTGAATTTTCATTAGTATTAATATTCGTGAATAATTGCTTATTTATCATTAAGTCCACCGCGAGTTTCGTAACCACACGCAGAGACTAGAATACTACTGCAGTTTTATGGCAAATTCATAAAAGCTATTGAGTCCTTGAATACTTTAATTAAAATAGGTTTAGCATCTTACGCACATTCATTTTGTTGCAAAAAAATTACAAAACCAATCTATAACTAAAGTGTTTTATTTTTCTGTGATGTTTGTATCTAACTAATGGTAGGCAGACCTACAAAGGCCATGAATGTGCTTGATTAATACATTGTTAACAATATTCATCGCTCCCACTATGCCGGGGGGCTAATTAGCGATGTGCCCTCACGATAGTAATTGCTATGCTCTAGAGGTGAGCGTTACGTAACGTAGATAGTTACAATAAAGTCGATATTTCTTAAATAACTAAAAACGGTTATTATATTTGTAATAACTATTTAATTAAAAAAACGTAATTAAGAAATAAAGACATAATATTGATTTTTGAGGTCGTAAGCCTATCGTGTTTGTACTATTATTTGAGTACAAACACGATAGGCTTACGACCGACGGTTGACGAGATAAATTGAAAAAACATTTTCGACCTTAATGACATTTATCGAGTACCTTTTTTTTATTTCATTCGACTTATTAGATGGCATACCATCGAATTCTATCAAAAAAATGCAATTGTCAATAAGGTTGAAAATCCTTTAACAAAGCTGAAATTACTTTCATTGGCTAGATATCATCGATACCTATCGTTTAAGTACATACAATTTGGGTCTAGGGCCTATTAATAAGTTATAATAAAAAAACGTTTTGACATGACATTTCGACGGATTACACCAATACCATAACTATGAGTCCAAAAACAAAATATAAGCCATGTGGATATAAGAGTTATTATCAAAACAAAAATTTAATACTTTTATTTAAAAAAAAACAAATTAAAAACTAAAACAAGATAATTTTTAAATACAACTACAAAAAACCTAGAAAGAATGCGTCACGGAACGTAGCGCAACCAATCACCGCAATAGCGTGAACATCATTAACCACCTCGTCGGAGTGCAACGACGATATTTTAAAAACCGATACAAGAAAAAGAAACTAAAACGAGGATAGCAACAATAACTCAAAAAAAAACACAACGTCAAAAAACGAATGTGCAACCAATCACGAAAAAACTACTATAACAAAAATCACTAAATATCACAATCACGTGAAGTAACAATAACCACCGCGTTACAAGAGTTTCCATCGTTACAAGTTACAACCGTTTCAACAGTGATATCCATATAGAAAGGTACATTTGTTCCGTCCGTTTCAATCACAAGTTGTGGAATGTCGGCGAGCAGCGACATAGCGCAAAGCGGTGATATAATGAACTAAGTAAACCAATTTATAACAACTACTACAGAGAGATGGCGCTAATAAATTAAATAATGCAGAATATAAGTAGTTTGTGGTCAATAAAACTTTATTTGTCTTTTGTATGTTAAAGTTAAAAATTGATGTTCTGTGGTTGTTAAGTTATTTAGATAGAATAGAATCATGTCGCCATTAAAAAATTAAAATAGATAGAAAATTTTAAATAAAGAAAATTTGTTAGATAAGTCACAGAAGAAATAATTGTACAATGTAGATAAGTTTTCTGACTGCTATTCTAGTGAATAAGTTTTTATATTAAAAAATCATTGGTACACGGGCTAAGTAAAAAAAATATTTAAAACAATTATTTATTTGAGAGTAAAGTAGGTACATAAAATTAAAATTATTTTCGAGGCACTACGCTTGTTTTTTATTTTTTTTTATTTTATTTATTAATTTTTTTTTTGCTTATAATTAGATTTTTTAATAATAACTATAAATTGTTACATAACGGGTGATTAACAAAAAGAAACGTAGCCGTTACGTTACAATGAAATCACGTAACGACCCACCACTACTATGGTCAACACGATTGTAATTTCTATGGCCATCAAAATCGGTATTATGGATCATTATTATCATCGATGGTGAGCGTATGGTGAACTAAAGAACGAAAACAATTGCGTTTGGGGTTTTCCAATTTATTGCAACAAATAGCACTAATAAAATATAATTTTAAACAATAAACCGCTTCTATTTTTTAATAATTAGGTCTTAAATTAGTTATTTTAATATTATAAACATTTAGCATACTGCAAATTTCTTTAATATTATTATAAAGAATGTTCCTGATTAAAAATATTTTGCACTATAGAAACGCATCACGAATCGTTTGATTGCACAGATTATTAATTAATCTGTGTGATTCAGATATGTAAACAAAAAAGTAGGAAAAACCGGCGGGAACCTTGAGATTGAAAAGGCGCCTATTTTAAACAAAAAAATAGTAAATTATTTAATTATAGTTTTAGGTAAAACTTCTACTCTTAACAATGATTAAAGTTGTTAAGGTGAAGAAAAGAAAACGAAAACGTGGAAATACGGAGCAACGAGATGAAAAAGAGGCCACTGAAAATATTGGTACTGATTCTTCGTCTTCTAATATTGAAGAAGAGATTGAAATAGATGGGGATCAAGATAAGTACAAACCCTTTTTCTTAAAAAATTACACTAGAGCTTACCCAGAAAACTCGGTCGACCCCGAGTTCATAGTTTTTGTCCACAGTTCAGATGAGAATAATCCAATAGGCAACAGGGACCTTATGTATTTATCTAATATTTTCAAAAGAAACATCAAGGGAATCAAGCAATTCAAAAGAATAAATAGGTACAAATTTGGAATAATATTTGATAAACCTTCCATGGCAAACGCATTACTGTCGAACACAATTTTTTTAAATTTGCATTCATTAAAAGCCTCTATACCAGCTGCAATTTCCGAACAAATAGGAGTCATATCCAATGTACCAGTAAAATATAGCAATGCTAAACTTTATCTAAATCTTACTTCTTCTAAAAAAATTATATCAATTAGGAGATTTATGAAGAAAGTAAGATCGGAGACTGGTTTTTTTTTGGAACCCACCCAAAGTATATCAATAACTTTTGCCGCAACAACTTTGCCTGAAACAGTAGAACTAAACTCTTGGATTTTCCATCTTAAAAAATTCATACCCCCAGTTAAACAGTGCTATAAGTGCCTTATATACAACCATACTGCAGCATTCTGTAAAAATAATCAGCGGTGTTCAATATGTACAGAGAATCATTGTTTCAAGGAATGTACAGTAAATCCTAAAGATGCAATCTGTTACCATTGCAAAGGCAATCATATTGCTATATCCGGTGTCTGCCCGGTTAAACAACAAAAAATTCAGGAAAATAGGAGGAAGTTTATTAATTCCACCCCATTATCCAATATTGTTTTAAATAATAAAAATTTTCCTCAGCTACCTACAAACAAAAGTAAAAATGAAAACATATTTAGTTTACTACAAGATGACAAGGTATTGGACATACTAGTCCAATGTCTAGTTAAAATCAAGTCAGCGGGTTCAACAACAACACCTATAATTAAAGAAATTTTACAAGGTGTAATGAAGTCAACATTTACAAAAAAAAATGGCCCTTAGAGTAGTCCAATGGAACTCTCAGAGCATACAATGCAACAAACTCCAATTTACTCACTTCTTATATAATAATCAAATAGACATAGCTCTCATTAGTGAAACTTGGTTAAGACCTGAAGTTAAATTTTCAATTTCAGGTTATCAAGTTATTAGATTAGACTCAGGAAATCATCACAATGGCATAGCAATAATCATTAGAAATGGAATCACATATAAAAAAGTAACAACTGTTAGTGATAATTCTCTACAAAATATTGCAATACAAATAAAATTTAAAAATAAATATTTAACATTTATAAGTATATATTGTCCAACAAATAGTACACCCAGATTCAATAAATCTAAACTGGACTCCTTAATTAAAAATATACCAGCACCAGTGATTGTTGCAGGTGACTTTAATGCCCATAATACCCTTTGGGGATGTAATAAAACAGATGCTCGTGGTAGAGATATATTAGAGATAATAGAAAATTATGATCTAGTCATACTAAATGACGGGCAGCCTACTACAGTAGGGTCCGATATCTGGAGACCAAGTGCAATTGATATTACATTTGTTTCTTCAACTATTTCCTTATCTTGCAGTTGGAATGTCTATGAAGACTCCTTGGGCAGTTATCACTTGCCTACAGTCACTACAATAAAAATAAATAACACTAGTATTCCTTCTACCTCAACTAATATACAATTTCAATACAATTTAAAGCAGATTAATTGGAAGACATACTGTACTCTAATGGATTACAGACTGACTAACATTATATTTGATGATCCCTTAACTTCATATAACAGTTTTTATGATATCATGAATAGTGCGGTAATTGATTCTTTGCCAAAAAAATATATTAAAAATAAAAATGTATATCCAATGAAATTATCTGTCCCATGGTGGAACAATACTTGCACGAAAGCTGTAGAATCATCCAAAAAAGCATATTGTATATTTAAGAATAATTCCACATTAGAAAATTATATAAATTTTAAACGCATACAGGCACGTAAAAAGATGATATTAAAAACTGAAAGAAAACAAAGCTGGCAGCAGCTATGTGAAACTTTCAATCGGACCACCCCTTTAAGTAGAATCTGGAACTACATGCGAAAATTTAATAAAAGCCAGTTTTATTCTAAAAGCTTTGATAACACATGGGTATCTCAATTTTTAGAAAAATATACATCCAATATTTACCCTGTAAATCATAATTTAATATTAGGCAACATCCTTAATAACAACAATAACTATATTGTAACTGCTTTCAATCTGCAAGAACTAAAAGCTGCAATAAAATCAAGACGTGATACAGCATGTGGCCTTGATAAAATTACCTACAGTATGTTAAAAAACCTTAGTAACACCTCATTAATTATATTTTTAAATATTTTGAACTCACTTTGGCTTAAAAATATAATACCTACTTCATGGAAAACTGATTGCATTATCCCTATATTAAAACCCAATAGACCTCAAAATTTAGTAGACTCTTACAGACCTATAGTCCTTTCATCTTGCATAGGTAAGATATTTGAACAATTAATAAAACACCGGTTAGAGTTTTTTGTTGAAAGTAATAATTTATTACCTAACAATCAGTTTGGTTTTCGTAGAGGTAAATCAGCAAGAGAAAGTTTTTCTCATTTACATTCAGATATTTATCAAGCTTTCTCAAAACACCAAGATACTATTTGTGTTTTCCTTGATATTGTAGGTGCTTTTAATAATATTGACCATCATATGCTTTGCTCTGAGCTTAACTCCATTGGATTACCTGCAAAATTAATTAATTGGATTTATAACTTATACAATGGTAGAGAAGTATATGTAAAATATGATTCTGAACTATTTGGCCCAAAATTATCATTCAAAGGATGTTGCCAGGGCAGCATCTTAAGTCCTTTGTTATTTATCTTGTATATAAGAAAACTTAATAATATATTAGGATCTAACATATCTAACCTACAGTTTGCCGATGATATAGTAATATATTGTTCTCATGTAAACAATGAAGAATCAGTAAAAATTATAAATAATTCTATAAATAAAATGAAAGAATATTTTAATCTATTACAATTATCCATAAGCACAGAAAAGAGTAAAGTAGTAATATTTTCAAAGAAAAAAAATGTAAATAATGTAAATATTTATTTTAACAATATAAGGTTAGATACCGTTAAAAACTTTAAATTTTTGGGCATAGATTTTTCCTCAAATCTGAATTTTAATCTGTACATTTCTAACATTTGTGATAAAGCTAACAGAGCTTATAATATTCTTCGATCATTAGCAAAAGTTTCCTGGGGTGCTGACCCAAAAATATTGAAAATTTTGTATAAATCACTAGTACGTAGTCATTTTGAATATGGATTCTTAATATATGCACAAGACACCTGTTTAGTAGAAAAACTTAACAAAATACAAAATAAATGTTTAAGATTGATATGTGGAGCAATGAACACTTCTCCAATAAACTCATTACAAATAGAATGTAACATAGAACCATTATTTTTACGCTTTCATCATCTAAAAGGTAAATTTTATCTAAAAAATATGTCAAACAGTACTAGTGATTTATACCCTATGTTACAAAGCCCAAATTTGTATGATCCTCCATATATTTATCAAAATATGGAACCCTTCAAAATGTATGATAATATTACTCATAAGTCTGCAGTATGGCCTTGTTACTGGGGTTCATATGATTGTAAATTTAATAGCCTAAGAATTGATATAGACAATAATATTACAACAAAAGAGGAGTTTTACTGTCATTTAGAAGAATGGTCGGGATATCATATTTTATATACAGATGGTTCAAAATCATCAACATCAACAGCTTTAGCCTTTTATAATCAGTCATTAAAACTTGGATTTGGAATGAAAATAAATACACACGCATCAATATTTACCGCTGAGGCTCATGCGATATTATATGCAATTAAATATATAGAAGAACAAGACCTTAATATACAGAAAAAGTGGTTAATAGTGTCAGACAGTCAGAGTGTTTTACTTGCCTTGCAGAATAATTGTTTTTCGGCCCACTCAAGCTATATTATAGAAACTATCAAAATTAAAATTGAATTTTTAAATAATTATCACAACATTGATATCAGTTTCCTATGGACACCGTCGCATATTGGAGTGATAGGAAACGAAAATGCAGACCATCTCGCAAAAACAATAACAAGTATTGACAGTTGTCCCGTAATTAGTGTTGCCATACCTGCCACTGATTTATATCCAAATTTAAGAAGCAAAATGATTAAAAAGTGGAATGAACATTGGGTTGATACTCTAAAAGAAAAGGGTTTGTGGTACGCAGCGATACAAAAAGAAATAAAAAAATCATGGTTTGACTATGGCCATTTTAAAAGCAGAGATTTTTTTACTACAATATGTAGATTAAGAATTGGCCATTGCCATTTTAAAAAACATTTACATCGGATGAAAATGAGCGATACTCCCATCTGCGAATATTGTAATGCCGAAGACCAAACAATAGATCATATCTTTTTTTATTGCTCATATTTTCAAGATCAGCAATCCATTTTACATACAGAACTAAAATTAAATTACAGGAAAAATGAAATAGTACCGCGCGATATCAGAACATTGTTACAACATCCCTGCAATTTTTATGCGATTTATAAATACATTAAAAATACAGTGAAGAAAATCTGACAAGTGTAAATAATGTAAATTAAATAAAATAGTATATGACTGGGCTGTATGGGCTATGATCCCTTTGCCCGTTCTTCGCAGGAAGAACAAAACAAAAATAAAAAAAAAAAACAAAAAAGTAGTTTTATTTTAATTTTAATTAATCATTCACTTTGCAGTTGACGTTTGTGGTTAACGCACACGTTGTGGAGTTTCTTTTAATTTTTCTCATAATTCTTTTCTAAAGTCATTAAGTGTTAATTTACTAACCTATGTGATCGTGTTGTGTTGTGGGTTTGTAATTTTTGTTCTATTTTTTCCTATTGTGTAATATGGAACCGATTCCCCCTAAACCTCCCGATCCTCCTCAGTCTTCCGAGATGGATTCCGACTCCTCCTTCCTGTCCCCAATAATGTTCTCACCTTTACAAGAAAACCATCCACCAAGTCGTAAAAGAATTTTAGACTCCTCTAACGACTCCCCTAATAAACCTAAAAAATTGATAATCGACCCAGAGAATACTCCGTCAGCTATCCAAACAATGTATTCCCATCCCAGCATCCAACCCGAAAATCGAAAATATTCTGATTCAGACAACGGTCCATTTATCATTCATGTCACGCGCGATGAGTCCTCGCCGGATTCTGGTTTGACTATTAATAGGATCAAATTTGGACAATTCCTAGTACACTCTAATGTTCAAAATGTAGTCTTGGGTGGAGTGAAAATGGTAGGTAGGAACAGAGTATCCATAGAATTTAGTACTCCAAAAGATGCCAACAAATTTTTAGTACTGCCGTCTCTCCAATCCCTTAATTATTCAGCTTCCATTCCTACCTTTCAAATATCCCGAATGGGGGTTATCCGAGAAGTGCCACAAGAAGTTCCCATGGAAGAATTAGTGGAAAATTTAATTCTACCCTCCAATTGTGGAATTGTTTTAAAAGCAAGGAGACTTAACAGAAAAACATTTGTAGATAATCAGCCGGTATGGACTCCTACACAAACTGTGGTGATTACTTTCAGAGGACAAATTCTCCCTGAAAAAGTATATTATTGCTATTCTTCCCTTCCAGTCTCCCCATACATATTGCCTACAATCCAATGTCTAAAGTGTTGCCGGTTTGGACATATCAAAGCGCAATGCCGTTCGAATCCCAGATGTTACAAATGTACCCAGCCCCATCTAGGAGAATCTTGTGACATATCAGTTGAAGAATTTGTTTGCATTTTATGCCGTGGATCGCATATGGCTACACTCAGGGACTGTCCTGAACATATTAGACAAAAGTCTATTAAAACCGTAATGTCTCAGGATAACATTCCTTATGCTGAGGCCACCGCCAAATTCCCTTTTCGAAGTTATGCTGATGCATCAAAAACTAATGTGCCCTTACCTGCAAATCCATCTATACCCACAAACATAAACTCTAAATCATCTTATAAGAAAACTTTTCTATTACCCCCTAGGTCTCATAAACCTTATCAATCTAAAGGTTATGATCAGGAGGCTCACAGATCCATCATTGGTTCCTATGACCCCCCCCCTCCTTCTAATGGTTGTGCTTTAAAGCCTAACAAGGAGGATTCTTCTATTGAAAACCTTCTACAAATCTTAATATCACTTCTAATAAGCATGTGCCACAATAAATTCAATAACAATTTACCGAACAATATCTCCAAAAAAATTAATGAACTTCTTTCTATAGTACAAAACGGCCCAGACACAAATTGTGCAGTGGAATACGAATAGTATCAGAAATAAAAAGTCTGATATTATTTATTTAATAAATAAATATAAAATTAGCATTTTGGCCATTTGCGAAACCTGGCTTAAGCCAGGATCCAGGTTTGCCCTGTCCGGGTTTCACAGTGTGAGAGAGGACAGGGCTGATGGCTACGGGGGTTCTTCTATTTTTATTAAAAAACATATTCCTTTCAATCAAATTAATCTACCTTTTCATCCCTCTGAGCTTAATATAGTCGCTATTAGAACACTAAATTTATCTATTGTCTCTCTTTATATCCCATATCCCAACTCCTCTCATATTCCTATCCTGGAGTCCCTATTTGCCTCTCTTCCCTCCCCCCTTCTAATTCTTGGGGATCTTAATTGCCATCATCCTCTTTGGGGCCCACGTTCAGCTGATAGTTTTGGTTTGGATCTTATGGACCTCATTGACACTAAGAATTTGGTTATTCTTAATGATGGTTCTCCAACACGGAGAGCTTACCCCAACCAACAATCTAGTGCTGTAGACCTTTCATTATGCTCTCCTTCCCTTGCTCCAAATTTTTCTTGGTCCGTCCTCTCAGAGTCCTATGGTAGTGACCACTTCCCCATCCTAATCTCATCTCATATTCCCTGCCCTACTAAAGTAGTCTTTGAACCTTTATTGAAATATAAGATTAATAAAGCTGATTGGTCGCTTTTCTCTTCTCTAACTGATCAAAAATCTAAGCTATTTACGGAAATTACTGATAATAATTATTTACAAAAGTATGATCTATTCCTGGCTTCTCTAGTGGCGTCAGCAGATGATTCCATACCCAAAAAAACCTTTCAAGTTCATAGAGTCTTGTCCCCCCCATGGTGGGATGCAGATTGTACTAAAAAGATTAAGGACCGTAAACATGCAGAAAGGCTTTACAACATCTCAATGACAATGGATAATTTTATTAATTATAAAAGAATAGCTGCAGAAACAAGAAGACTTCTATCATTTAAAAAAAAATCTGGTTGGAATAAGTTCTGTGAAAACCTCTCCCCTAATTACCCATCCTCAATGGTTTGGAAAAATATAAAAAAATTTCGTGGTTCATTGTCTTCTAGCACTTCTGTCTCTTCCAATATTTCTTCAGGCTGGTTGCTGCAGTTTGCAGATGCCATGTCCCCTCCTCATAACCCATCCCTGGATAACTTCACTCCTTTGCCAAGAAGTTTAAATCTCCATGACCCCTTGGATGACCCTTTTACTAGAGAGGAGCTAGTAGCTGTTTTTTCTAAGCTAAAGGATTCTTCCCCTGGTTGTGACGGTATTCCATATTCATTTATTATAAAATCTAGTCTCAATTTCCAAAATATTTTCCTTAAAATTTTAAACAAAATCTTTGTTAATGGTTTCCCTCCTACCTCATGGAAAAACCAAATTATTATACCTATTCCCAAACCCAATAAAGATCCTACCCTTCCATCATCCTACCGCCCCATTGCCCTCTCCTCAGTGCTCTGTAAAATACTAGAACATTTAATAAAAAATCGTCTGGAATGGTATGTTGAAAGCCGAAGTATTATTGACAGCTCCCAATTTGGGTTCCGTAAAGGCAAGGGTACATACGACAGTTTAGGTATTATATCAACAGACATCCGTAGTGCTTTCTCAAGGGGGGACTCTGTAGTGGGTGTCTTCCTTGATATAAGTTCGGCATATGACCACGTCATTCTTCCTCTGCTCAGGCAGAAAATGCTAAAGCTGAGCATTCCAGTGAGGACTGTTCAACTCATATCCAACTTATTATCTGCCCGTTCAATATCTATTAGATACCAGGGTCACCACCTCGCCCCGCGTACTATCTGGAGAGGCCTCCCTCAGGGTTCTGTGCTCAGCCCGCTTCTCTATAATATTTACACTTATGATCTTCACCTTACGGTTAAACCATTTTGTAATATTTTACAGTATGCCGACGATTTGGCTCTGTATTCACCAGTTGGAAATATTTTAGATTCCCAATCCCTCTTGAATAAAGCTTTGTATTATCTTTCCAATTGGCTCTCAGACCATGGTCTTTCTCTATCACCCGTGAAATGTGCTGTGGTTCCTTTTTCAAGAAAGTATAAAGTTCCTTCTCTAGATATTAGAATAAATAATCACCCCATTCCCCAACTCTCAGCCTTTAGATTTTTGGGAGCGGTCTTAGACTCTAGAATGACTGGCATCCCCCACTTTGATTATGTATCTGAAAAATGTGAAAAATCTATCAATGTCCTACGCTGTCTTTCTGGAGTTTGGTGGGGTTCACACCCTTACTCCCAAAAACTACTTTATAATTCTATTGTAAGAAGCAATCTAGATTATGCTTCGTTCTTCTTCGCCCCCTGTAATAAAGCATCCTTAAACAAATTAGACAGAATTCAAGCCAAGAGCATTCGAATCATCCTTGGAGCAATGAAATCAACTCCCATTCTTGCCCTGCAAAATGAATGTGCCGAACCTCCTTTATGCACAAGAAGACAATACCTATCAGACCGCTTTTTTTACAAAATCTCTCTATCCCCCTCTCATCCTCTTATGCATAAATTGGAATCATTATTAAATCTTTATACTTTATACCCATGCTCAGCATAATTTTAAATTTTAGAAGTCCCCCTCAAGCATCTATTTTCTCCGGGGAGTCTCTTGCTATTTTAGAAGCTGTAAAATATGTCCAATCCTACAATATTAAAAAATCCATAATATTCTCTGACTCTCAGAGTTGCTTGAAAGCACTTTCGGCCAACCCCTTCGGGGAAAACCTCCATCCCCTAACTCTGAAAATTAAGCACCAACTATGGCAATGCAGCTGTCTTGGACTGGACATTGTACTGGCGTGGATTCCAAGCCACTGTGGTATAGTGGGCAATGAGGCTGTTGACTTACTTGCCAAGGAGGCTTCATCCACTGGCTCAATGGACAATTTTGTTTTGTACCCGCAGGACTTGATCCCTATGGCTAGAAGGGATCAAGTTGCCTCATGGGAAAGTATATGGAATTCTGACCCCACTAAGGCTAAACATTATAGATCAATCCAACCTACCATTTTCACTAAACCTTGGTTTTTTACATTAAAACAATTTACTAGACAAATCACCTCTACTATCTGTCGACTTCGACTTGGCCATAATAGTCTACCTTGCCACCTACATAGAATCAGGGTTAGAGAGAGCCCCTTGTGTGACTGTGGGACAGATCTGGGAACATTAGAACACTCTCTATTTGGTTGTCCCAATCAGAATATTTCCCTATATGATATTCTTCCACCCATAATCCCTCGTCCAACCAATTCAACTACTCTCTTATCACTGCCCAATTATAATGGAATACTGGCTATAGCAAAATATTTAAAAAAGTTCAAATTAAGATTCTGATTATAAATATATTCCTATTATACTTCCTATGAATATTTATTTCTGGACCACTGGATCCGGTTTTTATTAGTTTCAGGGGCCCCTTGTATAAGTTTGTGCCTTAATATATAATAGAAGTTAAATTAAATTTTTAACTACTTTATATATCTAATATATGTTTCTTTTTCAGATCTGTGTGCCGTCCTGTATTGTCCACGGGCCCTTGTGTTCCCCTATGTTGAATTCTTTGTTTGTATTGTACTGTTTATACCTAGTGTTAAATGTTTAACCTAACTAATATTTATTGACTTATTTTTTTTTTTTTATAAAACAATAATATTTGTAATATCATATTTATACTCCTATGTGCCTTTTCAACAACTTGACATTGGCAGAGTTACGCGTCAAGCGAAAAGCCATGCACCAAAAATAATAATAATAATAATAATTAATCATTAACAAATAGTGATATAGCTGTTTGTTGCGTAAAAAGAAATAAACATAAGTATAAATTAATAAGTAAATTGGGTTTATCAAGCCAAAGACGGCGGCGATGCAAGTAAAAAGTACATTAACTTTTAGAATGGTATTCTATTAATAAATTAATTATTAATAACACATCTCCATGATAGTGCTCATTAAAATGAATATTATAGAATTTCCAAAGAGTGTGTGACGCTATAGGAACACGTTGTATAAAATAAATACGGTTTTCTAGGTTGGGACTTGTAACCTAAGTTTAGGTTATATGTGGCCTTGTGGAGTAGTAACATCCCAATGCCTTGTGGTTATATGTATTGTTAAATACAGCACTAAGTATTTATCCCTCACATAGTGTTAAGTAATTTATTTGTGGGGTCTGAAAGTGGTTTAACATTAAAAGCAGGCTGTTACTAACTTAGTATATATTTTTTCAGGTTGCCATAAGGCCAATTGTATTGACTCACCTCAATGGTCTGGACTATGGCCATGGAAGAGAATAGATTGGCAGTAAAGCATGAAACAAAGTAAAACAATAAAAATAAGTGAGATGTTTCCATCCCGGGATGTTTGGAAGTGTAATTCAAAATTACAGAGGCATTTCACACCAACTTGTAGTGACTTTCCATAATAAAGTATTAGACGCCAAGCATTAAAGAAGCCAGTGTCATTTTTATTTAAAATAAGCTGTAAATGAGACATCATTTACAGCTTATTTTACAACATTTATTTGGGCAGTAATTACTTTTATACAAAAGATTTTGAATATTAAGGAGCACACCAACAGACACCTTCCCATACAAACATAGTATAGTTTACATTCAATAATAGGAAAACTTTTTCCTTAAGGAGTTTTGTTCCTCCTTTGTCTCTTATAGTATTTAGAGATTCTTCAGAATTATAAGGAGGTATATTCATATACCTCCTTATAATTCTATAGAATATACCAAACAAGTGGTGAGCTTAGAATTTATATAAACTAAGTATAAGCTAAAGAAAGATATACTAATGTTTAAGTAACTGTGCAACTGATAACAAGGATGGGTAACAAGCTCACCATTTTTTAGGTGTTGCCTCTGAATACCATCTGCTAAATGAGGATGGGTTAATCCCTCTGCTGGGTAACTTGCTGAGGCTGTTTAAGGACTCTCGGGAGCCAAAACAATACCCGTGATGGTATTTATTATTATATCGCCTTCAGGGGTTTTCTTACCAAACCCCATTGCACCTCAAAAGTTAATTATAAAGCGCTAAGCTATTAAAATAAGCATTGCCCCTATCAAACTTTACCAAATGAGGTAATCAAATGCCTTTGAAAGTGTAACTTAATGAAGGGGAAACCCCTTCATGTTTTTAAGGGTTTTAAATGATACTGATATTATTGAATAATATATGTCATTTTAGCTTAAATATATTTCTTTGTCAGTGAAATGTTCAATGTTAATCAACTGCAATAACCATCAACTTATTTTTTTTCTCCCTCTCTCTTCAAAAAGAATTGCACCATAGTTTGCTGGCTATTGAGTAAGTCTTACAGGCTAATCTGTTAAACATAGGGGTTTCCTTTTTCATTGAATTGGGTAAGCAAGTTCATGGGGTAATTCGTAATAAGAGGTACACCGTTTAAAGACTTAAGCCGGGGAACAGGATAACAGATAAGCCGATGCCCACAACTATGTCTATGGAGGTGAATTTTAACATACACAATTACCCAACTTTGCTATATAGAACCCTGATTTCTAATTGGTGTATTTTAAAACCCTAGAGACTTAAATCACCAATGCCCTGTATATCTAAGGTCCCTGTAGGTATATCAATACATACATGCCTTATTTAACCCCCCGCGCTAATAGCTACTCACCAATAAAAAGCATAAAAATGATGTACCTATTGTAAGCTTTTTTTAGTAGTATTAAGTGATTAGTGCACAAGCAGAGAGAAATTCTAAAAATGTTAGATTAATGTCCTATAGCCTTTTTAAAGCCTATTACTCCATTTTTTTAAAAGTAAGTTTGTAGTTTTTTTCACTACACTAAATACTATTATAAAAAGAAAAAAAAATGTAATAAATAAACTCAAAAACTACCAATTTTTAAGAATCATTCACTACTAGAAAGCTATATTATCAGGGAGTAACTGGACAGCATTTTCTTTTAGCTAGTTTATATATAGATATACAATAGATAACTTGTATACATACATATCATCCACAGGTGCCATACGGCGCCCGAGGCCGCCTAGACGGCCCCACGGTACCCAGCAGAGGGGTTTTAATCCCACCTCGTCGTAGCCGATGGTATGAGTCTACACCAAACAAGTGGCTAGCTCGTCGCGATGTTTTGAATAGACTCAACAACCCATCTATAAACAGTTTCACAAGTTGGTACCTATAGTGAAACCGGGACCGACAGCTTAACGTGCTCTCCGAGGCACTATAGTGGTGTTGTCAAACAAATGTACATATTTTTTTTAATTAAAAACTTATTGGTTCACAGCGGGATTCGAACCAGGGACCTAAGTGTTTTTAAGCCCAAGGTCTAACCAACTCGGCCACCACGTATATACTATACGTATAATTTGTATATAGAAAGAATAATTTTGACAGTTCTTCATACAAGTTAACTGTCGAACTTGTCTGTGTGAACTTGTATCTGTTGATACTAATGATATACACAATATTTAAATCAAAACTAAACTTTGTATTGTATAGGAGGGTTGTGTTTCAGTATCCATTCGGGCATTCTTGAACTAATGAAACAAAATATTACTACATAAAAGATGTTTCTTTAACTACCTACCTATTTTAAAATAGAATTTTAACTGAAAACTTAATTTTTACGGTGATTTTAGCAACTTTATTGAATCTCAAATAAAAAACTTGGTATGTGGCATGCCACTATCCATCTCATTAAAACAAATACCATAAAATGAGGTTTGCCAACCCTTTAGGATTCCTTGCGTTTTCGAGAAAAGAAGAACTTTTTATGGATTTGTCTGTAAATTGCTTGGAATAGAAGTAAACCTTATGGTCTTGTCGTTTCTGGTGATTAATATCCAAATTGTTGGTATCCAAACTTGGTATCTACTTAGTTTAACATTAGGTGTATTCAGCGTTACCTACATTTTTTGGTATATAAACAAATAATTGGACAAAGATTTTAGTAGTTACAACCATGGTACTGACTGCCTGTAAATATACATATAACAAGAGATATTTTCAGGCGTTTTTTTTTACCTTTTAAATAATGCAAATAATGTTGTTTGACGACATTAGTGACACGTTAGGATACAAAAATGGGCCCTCAGTCAGAAGCTATTGTACAAAAAGTTTGTATATTTTATTCTTATGAATAACGCCCACAAAAAATATAACGGCAATAGCAATCACTTATAGAAGTTTTTAAGAAATACCTAACACCGGTAGGTATTCATAAAATCTTATTGTCCGACCGGATTCGTTTGAATGTTTATTAAACGCAATTAACTTAGCCGAGGTACATTTAATTACATATATCAACACAATAAGGCATGATAATGCCAAGCAAGAAATAATGAAATAAAACAAAATAATAATCAATGCACAGGACCAAACAATTTTAGGTAAGCAACCAATCTAGGCCAACTGGCGTTGTCCTGTATCTCTATGATCGGTTTCCTTCCATCTTACATTTACTTCATATTTAATAACTTAATTTATGTAAATATGAATGTATATACATATATATGAATTAATTTATAGTTATGTGACTGTGTATGAATGAATGTACGTATGTGACTGGTGTACCTATAGATTGAATTAGTGTTAAATGGTATGACTTAGTTTTGCTAAAAAAAAAACACATTTTAAAATTACACTGATTACTCATACAGGGTAACTGTGAAAGGTTGTACTTTGGGCTAATTGAGGTTCTGCTGATCAAATCGAACAACGCCTTTCATGAACCATGTGTCGCAAGTGAAAAAAAAATGTATGGGGAATCTAACATTTTTTTGCATTGACTGTGGGTTCACCGATTTTCCTGAGAGTATTGCATTGATTTCTTGTCGAAGTGGTGGTCTCCTTTTATGCTCGGTCACTGCTGCTGTGAGCAAGGCCAAGGCCGCCCGCTCGATGGTCCGGTCTCAAGTCTAAATTACCACTCGGTGTCGGTCTACAAGACTTTCATTCGTGACAAATTCAGTTATGCGGCCCCAACTTCTGTCGGCCACAAACAAAGCCCGGCTCCAGCGCCAGCAGAACATCTCTCTGCGTATGGGGACTGCCATTAAACTTACTTAAAACCTTCTATTTTGTAATTATTACATAGTTAATAGTTATTACAAAAGCTTGTGAAAAGGCTCGCTCTAGAGCGAAGTTAGTTAACTAGAAGTTAATCCTGGATCAGCCCCTGTTTAGCCGGCATAGTGGGAGCGATGAATATTGTTAACAATGTATTAATCAAGCACATTCATAACCTTTGTAGATCTGCCTACCAGCATTTAGATACAAAGTCAAAGAAAAAATAAAACACTTCAGTTATACATAGGTTTTGTAATTTTTTTTGCAACAAAATGAATGTGCGTAAGATGCAAAACCTATTTTAATTAAAGTATTCTTCAAGGACTCAATTGCTTGAGCAAGAAAATAATAGTAAGGTATTAATTATAGAATGTGAATAAAATGCTGATATGACTCTTATGTATTTTTTCCTATTCCTTGTAGTATCAGATTTAAACTTGATGCACTTGAAAACATCACCATATTACAGAATAAATAATAAAACGAAAAACAAAGTCAGTATTATATTAATTGACATCTTAATGAATATACAAGCAATTAATAAAATTAACCTATGCTCAATTGTATTTGGCCAGCCATAGTTTTCAGCTTATTTAGAGCTAAAAATAGTGTAGGTCCTACTAAGAAAAAGAAGTGGAACAGATGATGATGTAGTGTCGAAGATTTAAAGAAGTATGTTAAGGTGGTTCGGCAACATTGAGAGTATGGATGATGAACGAAAGACAAAACAATATAAAGTAAAAATACAGAATGATAGTGGATTAAGTAGCAGACCAAGGCACGTCTTTACAGATCAAATTCGAGAAGACCTTAAAAAAGGACAAACAAGAAGTCTAAAACACAGACGTGCCTCAATGAATTGGTGCATTGATGTGGAGGAAGCTAGGGAAGTATGTAAAGACAGTGTGAAGTGGCGAACATTACTCTCGGCTTACCCTTAACAGGGATATAGGGGTGATGGTATGTATGTATATATTTAGAGCTACATGTTATGAACCATTATCTCAGCTATAGCAATACTTTATCATTGACTATATAATGTAATGTATATAATGTTGTGGCGATACTTGGGGGAGGTTATTCATAGTTAATATTTATCTTCCTGGCTTTAACTAGACTATAGAATAGCACCATGTGTGCCAAAATAATCCGCAGACATGACTTCAAGAAATATTTCAATTCTTTTTATTGTTCCAAACTCAGTGCTACAATGTAGTAATATTCTTGAATGTTTTGTCCTGCACCAAACTGCCATGAACACGGAGCACAAACATGTACCTAAAACAAAATAATTCATAAACTCAGACATATAATATTTAAGTTATATAAAATGTTTAATTAAATCTGAAAAATTGATTTGTTATAAAGTAAAGTACACTAATTGTCTACCTTAGCTCCTTTCCATACAAAATGACCCATGGTCCTTTAGCTGCTTTTCAGAAACTTACTCAACATCACCCCAAGACTGCGATCTAACTTTTCATATTGAAGATACATCACATCCGTTTGATCTAAGGATAGTAGGGTAGATACCATTCTTGCCTCTATTTTGAACATTTTATGGCGCTCCTGGGCCACAAAACGCAAAAGTTCTCGGCCGCTACTATTAGTAGTACTTATTACTGCATTAATTTTATATTTATTCCGAACACATAGTGGATAACATTCTTTAGAAAGCCGATGATTAGATAGTCATGAATTTTATAACCATTTACAAAAATATTATTTTTAGTTGTCTAAATTACTTTACTAATCACTTAAATGAAAAATAATTAACAATCACAGATCCTATAGAACAAAAAACATAAAATTTTCAAAAAAGTTAAAACCTATTTCGACAAAATAACCTAAAATTACAAGAAAATATTCCCGCGGTCCGATTTACTTTACGCGCTTTCATTATGTTTTGTCTCGTTCGTTTTCGTCTAGTTAAATGAGACGGGACACAATGAACGCAAGTTTGGCGTGATTCGGACCGCGTCCGACACCATCAAGTTGACTCTTGAGTTATTAACATCATTTGACAGTTTCCATGGCGTAACTCTATCATTTGACCTGCCAAAACCGTTTCATGATACCGATTTTTGCCCAATGTATGAGGAATTTTGGAGTTTAGTTCGTTCTTATCGCGTTCATAAATAAGGGAGCATTCATAATTCGGATTCAGCGTTTTACAAGTAAAATCGCATTCACGGTGGTAATTGCTATCGTCAGGGCACATCGCTAATTAGCCCCCAGGGGCGGAACCAGGATTAACTCCTAGTTAATTAAACTTAACTATGTAATAATTACAAAATTTTAAGTAAGTTTTGGGGGCATGGCAGTCCCCATACGCAGAGAGATGTTCTGCTGGCGCTGGAGCCGGGCTTTGTTCATAGACGACAGAAGTTGGTGCCACGCTGGGGCCGCATAACTGAATTTGGGACGAATGAAAGTCTTGTAGACCGACACCGAGTGGTAATTTAGATTTGAGACCGGGCGGAGCATCGAGCGGGCGGCCTTAGCCTTGCTCACAGCAGCAGTGACCGAGCATGAAAGGAGACCGCCACTTCGACAAGAAATCAATGCAATACTCTCAGGAAAATCGGTGAACCCACAGACAATGAAAAAAAATTTTGGATTCCCCATACAAATTGGTCATTTGATTTTTTTCATTTGCGACACATGGTTCCATGGGAGGGGTTGTTCGATTTGATCAGCAGAACCTCAATTGGCCCAAAGTACATCCTTTCACAGTCACCCTGTATAATGTGTATGTCTATTGAAATATAGTAATCAGTGTAATTTTAAAATGTGTTTTTTTTTAGCAAAACTAAGTCATACCATTTAACACTTAACTCAATCTATAGGTACGCCAGTCACATACGTACATTCATTCATACATACACACTCACATAACCATACATTCATTCATACATATATACATTCATATTTACAAATTAAGTTATATTATTAAATATTAAGTAAATGTAAGAGGGAAGGAAACCGATCACCGAGATACAGGACAACGCCAGTTGGCCTAGTTTGGTTGCTTACCTAAAATTGTTTAGTCCTGTGCATTAATACCGGTAGGTGTTAAATATTTCTTAAAAACATAATTTAATAAAATTTATTTGTGTAATACTGTTTCACATCGAGTTTTAAATCGTGTCACATGTCATCATTCCGCTAAACCATACTATTGCCCACGGAATAGAAAAAACAAGTGGAAATGCTATAAAGCACCAAATGTATTAGAACCAGTGTCGCCAAAATCATATATCCACGGAATAGAAAAAACAAGTGGAAATGCTATAAAGCACCAAATGTATTAGAACCGGTGTCGCCAAAATCATATATCTATAAGTATAGAATCTATAACCACTTCGTCCTGATTGGTTGCAAATATACACAGCAATTTTAAACACTATTATCCAAATAATTAGATTTAAATTCATATAAAAAAATAAACATGCCATCTATCATAAAGTAGTAAGAACCTCCTATAATATTTGTTCTGCTATTCCAACACAGATGGCGTGATTACTACAACATTCGAATAAATGTTTTGTTCAGTCGACATAAGGCATATTATCTTTTATATAAAAAAGTATTTTAGTTTATTCTAGAACTTTCCTTGCATAAAAATATAATAATTCAAAGGCGGCGACATAATAAAATATTTAAAGTATCGATATCGATGCTTTTTTAAAATATAAATTGTGCTCTATATATTTAAACGCAGATGGAAGGGAAAACTTTTTATAAAACATAGCTATAAAACTTTTAGAAAATATAAAGGCTTAAACACTGATTTTTGAGATAAGTATATTTTTTTAAGTTGAGTTGGGTGACGTTTTTGTGACGTGAGCACGAAACAAAACTTTGGGACGCAATCTTAATATAACTAGTATTTTTGTAATAAAAATAAAGAAATTAGGCAAAATAAAGAAATTATTTTTAACATTATTTTATAAAAATATTTTTTATCGTTATTTAAAAAAAATGAGTTTTTAGTCGCAATGGTACAGACCCCAATTTTGTTTGTGCATATGATGACGAAGGTTAGAAAGTTGGTTAAGTTCTTATTGATGACCTTTCAATGATTTTAATGAAATTATATATAAACCGCTCATTATAACAATATGGTAAATAGTAAGTAATGGTAATGGTAAGTAATTGTAACAATGGTAGCCTAATAAATTTTGATTATTCAATTTTATAAACTATTAATTTCAATTTCTTTTTACAAACAACTGTTACTGTGTCTAAATATGAACACAATTCTTCATAATAGAGAATAGCTGCTGCGCTATAAATATTTTTTTATGTATGTGGTAAACCAACCAAATTGTGCTGACTTCTACGTATAGGGAGTTTATCGTTATAAAGAGTTTACACGTACATTTTATTATTCTAAGCCCACACTATTAAAAAATTGTATGCGATACAATATGAATTAATATTAAAAAAAATATGTAAGTATATAATTTTGTATAACTGCCGAAACTGTTCCTTCTTTTCTTTAAATAAATAAGTTATATCGATAAGCACCCACTACAACACTAACCGAGTAGCAAGAACTTTTGAAATCCAAATTTCAATCTAAAGTATTCTTTATTACAATTACATAAGGTTGATTTTAACTTCATTTAAACTACAATTATTAGTAAACTAAAATAAGCTAAGGTTTTTAAAGAATACTAACAAAATCGTACTTACCGATGATACGAAACACCTCCATTACGAAGATTTTTTCTCCTACTATCGTTTTTGCACTCCAGAATGCAACAATACGGCATATTTACAATAATTATGCGGAAAAATCAGGAACGACGCGAGACTACCAACTCGAAGCGATTTTAGACACGACTGATAACGACTGGGATCAAATAAGCGTAGCTACGCTTAATTGTGCCACACTAAACACGCCTACTTTGCACTTCCACTTGTTTTTTCTATTCCGTGCATATATCTATAAGTATTGAATCTATAACCACTTCGTCCTGATTGGTTGCAAATATACACAGCAATTTTAAACACTATTCTCCAAATAATTAGATTTAAATTCATATAAAAAAATAATCATGCCATCTATCATAAAGTAGCAAGAACCACTGAACAAATAAGTAAGAACCTCCTATAAAAGGTTCTGCTATTCTTACACAGATGGCGTGATTACTACAACATTCGATTAAATGTTTTGTTCAGTCGACATAAGGCATATTATCTTTTATATAAAAAAAGTATTTTAGTTTATTCTAGAACTTTCCTTGCATAAAAATATAATAATTCAAAGGCGGCGACATAATAAAATATTTAAAGTATCGATATCGATGTTTTTTTTAAATATAAATGTGCTTTATATATTTAAACGCAGATGGAAGGGAAAACTTTTTAGAAAACATAGCTATAAAACTTTTAGAAAATATAAAGGCTTAAAAACTGATTTTTGAGATAAGTATATTTTTTTTAAGTTGAGTTAGGTGACGTTGTCGTGACGTGAGCACGAAACAAAACTTTGGGACGCAATCTTAATATAACTAGTATTTTTGTAATAAAAATAAAGAAATTAGGCAAAATGAAGAAATTATTTATGCCTGGAATATTCATTATTTTATAAAAATATTTTTTATCGTTATTTAAAAAAAAAGAGATTTTAGTCGCAATGGTACAGATCCCAATTTTGTTTGTGCATATGACGTGACGAGTCTTAATTAAATATACATGGTGAATTTAAATGGGTGTACTTTGGGCTAATATGATGTTCTACTGATCAATACGAACAACTTTTCCCATGGAACCATGTATCGCAAATGAAAAAAAAAATTGCCTTCTCCATACAAACTAGTAAAGGTAAAATGACCAATTTGTATGGGGAAGCCATATTTCTTTTTCATTTGCGACACATGGTTCCATGGGAAAAGTTGTTCGTATTGACCAGTAGAACATCATATTAGCCCAAAGTACACCCATTCAAATTCACCCTGTATATCTCAGAAACCATTTTTTTTATTTTAAAAAAAAAAATTAGGTATATTCACAAGAAAGGAAATCTTTTTTGGAAGCCCATTGATTTGTTAAATTTTCATGCATCCTGCCGATAACATCGGCAGGATGCATGAAAATTTAACAATGTGCAACTTTTTTGCTCTACATTGTGTTAGAGCAAAAAGTTATTTATAAAAAGTATTTTGCATTAGGCGGCCGGTTTAATTTACAATAAAACAAATATAGTATATTTCTTAGTATATTTCACACAATATATCACTTTGTTTGTTTGTTATAACACAAGTCTTTGATTTTTTGTTTGTAATAGTTTTATTTTTAGGCTTTGCTTTTTAATTTTGCTTTGGCAAAATCTTGGTTGGCCTTTGAGTTTCTTCTTTCTCGGTGTTAAAGAATGTGAAATGGCTGTTGGTTCTATATTTTTAACTTCATCATCTCTTTCTGGCTGAATTATACTGTCAGCGGAATGTTGTTGCACAGGAAACTGTTCAAGTTGTTCTATAATATCTTTATGAAGTCGATTCTTCTTTTTCGGCTGTACCTTAAACTCGGAACTCTCCAAACCACCTTGCCTTTTTGAAGAATTTGCAGCGTTCATTTGTGTCTGAAACCAAAATGAAAAACAATATAACAAAAACAATGAACAGGAGGAAAACTAAATTTAAAATAGTGTGAAATAGATTTGATATTTAGTCAACAAAATACTCTTTTTATCGGTTATCTCATTCTTATAGACTATTATGAAACATTTTAATATCATATCATAAACACTTCCAATGCCTCTATGTATGTAGTAATAAAAAAAACACGGTAAATTACTTGATTAAAAAGCTTAACGATTTTCAAAGTTGGAAATGCTGTTAGTTTTGTATATTTGTATCCTTTATTTGATATTAAAATATCATCTTCTATAAAATGTTCAGAACATATGGTGCTTGATTTTGTTGGCATCCAATTTATTCTACCTGTAGCATCAATCCATTTCTTTTTGACAGTGGCGTCTTTGGGAAACCTAAAAATATTTTAAATGAAGGTTAGAAAGTTGGTTAAGTTCTTATTGATGACATTTCAATGATTTTAATGAAATTATATATAAACCGCTCATTGTAACAATATGGTAAATGGTTAGTAATGGTAATGGTAAGTAATTGTAACAATGGTAGCCTACTAAATTTTAATTACTCAATTTTATAAACTATTAATTTCAATTTCTTTTTACAAACAACTGTTACTTTGTCTAAATATGAACACAATTCTTCGTAATATAAAATGGCTGCTGCGCTATAAAGATTTTGTTATGTATGTGTTTTAAGGTAAACCAACCAAATTGTGCTGACTTCTACGTATAGAGAGTTTATCGTTATAAAGAGTTTACACGTACATTTTATTATTCTAAGCCCACACTATTAAAAAATTGTATGCGATACAATATGAATAAATATTTAAAAAAATATGTAAGTATATAATTTTGTATAACTGCCGAAACTGTTCCTTCTTTTCTTTAAATAAATAAGTTATATCGATAAGCACCCACTACAACACTAACCGAGTAGCAAGAACTTTTGAAATCTAAATTTCAATCTAAAGTATTCTTTATTACAATTACGTAAGGTTGATTTTAACTTCATTCAAACTACAATTATTAGTAAACTAAAATAAGCTAAGGTTTTTAAAGAATACTAACAAAATCGTACTTACCGATGATACGAAACACCTCCATTACGAAGATTTTTTCTCCTACTATCGTTTTTGCACTCCAGAATGCAACAATACGGCATATTTACAATAATTATGCGGAAAAATCAGGAACGACGCGAGACTACCAACTCGAAGCGATGTTAGACACGACTGATAACGATTGGGATCAAATAAGCGTAGCTACGCTTAATTGTGCCACACTAAACACGCCTACTTTGCACTTCCACTTGTTTTTTCTATTCCGTGCTATTGCCCAATGAATGACTTCTATAAGCTATTGCTGTTGCCGTTATATTTTTTGTGGGCGTTATTCATAAGAATAAAATATATAAACTTTTTGTACAATAGCTTCTGACTGAGGGCCCATTTTTGTATCCTAATGGGTCACTAATATCGTCAGACAACATTATATAAAAATAAAAATAAAAGCCTGAAAAATTTATGTCATATCTCTTGTTATATTTACAGGCAGTCAGTACCATGGTTGTAACTACTAAAATCTTTGTCCAATTATTTGTTCATTATTAGGTAATATTAATTTAATTTGTATAAATTAATTAAGCTATTATTTTAACTTAATATTATCTTTCAAAGAAAATTCTAGAAAACAAAGAAGTATCATATTTTATTATTATTAACTTAAATTAATGGCCTCTACGCGTGAGCGTAATTATGCCAGTGTCGAGTGGGTAGATTTAAAAAAAACTTTAATTTTCAGTAAAAGAGGGATAATAGGATGGAAAGGAATTGGGAAAGTACTAGGGTGGAGAAAGGAATGGCGACATGACCGTATGCAAACATACGGTATAGTCCTGTCAATGTCGAGTGAAGAAGAAGGAAAAATCTACAGTAAAATGGGTACCGCCATTTTACTGAAGATTGTGGGATTATTTGAGATAACACAAACACCGAGATCACTGCGTAAATGCTACACTTCTCACACTTAATATTACTATACGAATGCTTATTCTACAAAATTAGTACACTTTTGCACAATAATATTCAATAAAATTAAATTTGAAAAATATAATATAAACACGCGTCTACAGTGTTCGGGCTACCGTCAAAGAATCATCATATTTTATATTCCTTTGTCAAAAGTCCATACAAAAAGTTGGCCTTATATAGAGGCCTACTACCCTATTATCACATACCGAAAAAAATTATACACCTAATGTTAAACTAAGTAGATACCAAGTTTGGAACCAATAATTTGGATATTAATCTCCAGAAACGTGAAGACCATAAGGCCTACTTCTATTCCAAGTAATTTACAGACAAATCTATAAAAGGTTCTGCTTTTCTTGAAAACGCAAGGAATCCTAAAGGGTTGGCAAACCTCATTTTATGGTATTTGTTTTAATGAGCTGGATAGTGGCATGCCACATACCAAGTTTTTTATTTGAGGTTTTCAAGGAAGTTGCTAAAATCACCGTAAAAATTAAGTTTTCAGTTAGAATTCAATTTTAAAATAGATAGGTAGTTAAAATAATATCTTTTGTGTAAATGTGGTAATATTTTGTTTCATTAGTTCAAGAATCATCGAATAGATACTGAAACACCACCCTTCTATACATTACATAGTTTAGTTTTGATTTAAGTATTGTGTATATCATTAGTATCATGACACGTATATCAACAGATAAAGTTTTTCGACAGTTAACTTGTATGAAAAACTGTCAAATTTATTATTTCTCCATACAAGTTATCTATTGAAAAAAATTGTCTGACGATTGAAAAATCGGCCCTTATACATATAAATAAACTAGATAAAATGGTGTCCAGTTACTCCCTGATAATGTAGCTTCCTAATAGTGAAATATTCTTAAAAATTGGTCCAGTAGTTTTTGAGTTTATTTATTACAAACAAAAATACAAATCTTAACTTTTTATAATATTAGTGTAGATAGTGAAATAGATAAGGAAAAAGTTTTCCTATTATTGGATGTAAACTATACTATGTTTGTATGGGAGGGTTTCTGTTGGTAAATCTTTTTTATAAAAGTAATTAGGTAGGTACTTCCCATTTTGTAAAATAAGCTGTAAATGAGACAAAATAAAAATGACACTGGCTTTAATGCTTGGCATCTAATACTTTATTATGCGAAGTCACAACAAGTCGGAGTGAAATGCCTCTGTAATTTTGCATTCCACCTCCAAACATCCCGGTTTCACTTATTGTTATTGTTTTACTTTGTTTCATGCTTTACTACCAATCTATTCTCTTCCATGGCCACAGTCCAGACCATTGAGGTGGGTCAGTACAATTCAATGGCAACCTGAAAAAATATATAGTTACTAAGTTAGTAACAGCCTGCTTTTAATGTTAAACCACTTTCAGACCCCACAAATAAATTACTTAACACTATGTGAGGGATAAATACTTAGTGCTGTATTTAACAATACATATAACCACAAGGTATTGGGATGTTACTACTCCACAAGGCCACATATAACCTAAACTTAGGTTACAAGTCCCAACCTAGAAAACCGTATTTATTTTATACAACGTGTTCCTATAGCGTCACATACTCTTTGGAAATTCTATAATATTCATTTTAATGCGCACTATCATGGAGATGTGTTATTAATAATTAATTTATTAATAGAATACCATTCTAAAAGTTAATGTACTTTTTACTTGCATCGCCGCCGTCTTTGGCTTGATAAACCCAATTTACTTATTAATTTATACTTATGTTTATTTCTTTTTACGCAACAAACAGCTATATCACTATTTGTTAATGATTAATTAAAATTAAAATACAACTACTTTTTTGTTTACATATCTGAATCACACAGATTAATTAATAATAGGTTCTACCATGGGTTTGCGCATTGTGGTAACGTAACGTATTCATTTACGTAAACGTGAGCAACAACCAATAGGATCGCTTTATTCAATCCGGTTACCAAAAATAAAGCGGCCCTATTGGTTGTTGCTCACGTATACGTAAATGAATACGTTACGTTTCTACAATGCGCAAACCCATGGTAGAGCCTCTGTGCAATCAAACGATTCGTGATGCGTTTCTATAGTGCAAAATATTTTTAATCAGGAACATTCTTTATAATAATATTAATGAAATTTGCAGTATGCTAAATGTTTATAATATTAAAATAACTAATTTACGACCTAATTATTAAAAAATAGAAGCGGTTTATTGTTTAAAATTATATTTTATTAGTGCTATTTGTTGCTATAAATTGGAAAATCCAAAACGCAGTTATTTTCGTTCTTTAGTTCACCATAAGCTCACCATCGATGATAATAATGATCCATAATACCGATTTTGATGGCGAAAAAAATTACAATCGTGAAGTTGACCATAGCAATTACTATCGTGAGGGCAGATCGCTAATTAGCCCCCTGATCTGCAATTGAGGTCTCACAACTAGTATTGCCTTTTCAAATGAGTACCCTAGTAGGTATGTTAAATCTGATATTGTAATAACTTATTACTTAATTTATTTTTTATTATATTGAAATTTTATCTTTGGATAAAGTATAATCTTATGATTACTTATTTATATTTACAGTATTATATATTATTATTTAGTGAAGTACTCTTTAGTATTTGCAGTTCTGTACATTGGTACAGCAACCAATTGCTAAACTGTTAAATAATCTGCCATAGGGTGTTTTGCGCATGCTTTTAGTAGGGTTAGAGCATTTTATGTATGCTGCGATATGCATATCGGTAACTCAATGACTATGTTCCTCTGTTAGTTTGTGTGAAGCACCAGAGTTTTTTACTTGCTAGTTCCTTTTTCTCCGTGGTGTCTCCGGAGGGATCGACTTTACAACTTAGTGTTTACGCCCTTAAAGATACCGATCCATATAACTATGTTAATGCGATTGATGGTCATTTAAAAATATCTACAGACAATTTAATAATAATATAAGAACTAATATTTAAGGCGTGGATACGGTTGGTGAGGTCGGTCGCCTCGGTGGCACCATTGTATGGCAGATGATAATCGGAAGGTCAATGGAATCCGCTAACCACCTAGTCTTACACTAGTTGGTTATGTAGCGTGCGTTCGGTTGGTTGTTTTTTTTTTAATACTTTTATTTAATGACACCTTTTATTAATCTATAATGGTTATATATATATAGCAGCCTAACCAAATGCACTCTAGACCTTATTGTTAAAACTTTTGTTATCTTTTCTTTTTTTTTTGACTTTTCATAAATATCTGTAAAGATTTACATGAAATAAATAATATTTGATTTGATATTTGATTTGATTTGCTAAAGAGGTTACATGTATTAAAGGACTGTTCAGTGAGTTATGCGGTTCTAATAATGTAGTAACTATTTTTAGTGATAGTCAAAGTGCATCTAAGTTGGTTTATACTCCTGTTATTCATAGACGCTCAAAACATATCTCAATTAAATATCATTACATTCGTGAGTTAGTTCATGATGGAGAAATATGTATTGAGTATCTAACGTACTAATGAAATGTTAGCAGATGTCCTGACCAAGTCTGTGGCTAAACCTAAACATGTATATTGTGTAGCTGGGTTAGGAGTTTATAAGTTGGGTTAGATTAAGGGAGGGTGTTGAAAAGCCGTAATCTAACTGGCCAACTTTATAAGTTTTATTTTAATAGGTTGTCATGGTTTGTTTGTTTGAAATCTGTCACTGAATATACGTTAAAAAACACAAGTATTTTCCTGTATATTATTCCACTTTAGTTTTTCAGGACATTATAGGGTATAAGTATTTATACACAGTTTCATCAAGAAGTAAAATACCATCGCACCTTATAAAGGACGCCGAGCTTCCTACTTGCTGTTTTTGCAATGCTCTCAAAATAGTTGCGGTGGTTTAGGTCGGAGCGTATTTCTAATATTAGGATATCGAGAGTTGGCGACAATGGTAATTGTGTGCTCTGAAGGGAGGGTAAGCGAGAAAAGTGGTCTTTTTTGCCGTCAAATCGCAAGCCTGGGTTTTCTGGAATTAAAGTGGAAAAGATTAAGAGAATCCTAGTTTGAAATTGTTTCCAGGGGTTGGTCCAATTCATGTACCAAAGAACTCCAGTACTCCTCTGTTTCAACACGACTGGGGGGCTGACGCGTCTAGTATTGATCGTGGACAGTGCTATCGTCTGCATTACAATGTATGTTACTGAGAGATAACAAATCATTGATATGCAGCAAGAACAGAGTAGGAGATAGCACAGATCCTTGGGGTACCTCTGCGTTAATGGTTTCGCGACACGAGGTCATACCATCAACGAGGACTCGTATAGCCCGGTCTGATAAAAAACTTGAGAATACAATTGCAATGTCTAAAAATATTATTAAATGCTCGGGAAATAGGACCTTTGCTCCGTCCATTGTTATTTTGTCTGAGCCGAAAACCGATAAACCCACAGACTAAAAATTATGGGACAGTCTAAATTATAAAGATAACTTGAAGAAGCTGTTGAGGCGCTTTGCGGTAATGCTGGTAAATTGAGTCGTATACATTTATGTACTGATATTTATAATATGTAATTTGCCCGTGTTATACCTGACCCCAGCTATCCCTTTCTTTCTTGACCACTGGCCCATATACCTTACCTTTTCCTATAACTATCATTGGTCATTTTCGCTCGGTACCGATGAGTGTATGGGAGAAAAGAACGAGTCGTTTATGAGTTCGTGACGCAAGCAGTAGTGTATGCCTAACAAATCTCGAAATTCGATGTAAAAACCGCCGCTCTCGTTTTACACTACCGCTCCGGACTCCCACTATACCCGCTCGCGAGAATAATCGGAGAAGTCGACCAAACCCACAATCTTAAGTGCTATCACTCGTGCCTGGAACCCACGGATACGACTTACAAGGATTTGAACCCTGGACGTGCCTGGAGTGTTGAATACCGAGGTAGGTCCTTTCTTTCATCTCCTTAACCTTATTATATATTGTTTGTATCAGTGCATCTTTAGGTACGACCTATATATCTACCACAGCACCCGCATCTCGATTATACAGTCCACTTACGCGCAACCATCAATTTGGTCAATTCGAGCCAGGATTCTGGTTATCGTGAATCAGGATTAGGTTTTTATTCGTTAGTGTGTATTCAGTAGGTATATTTTAGTAAAATGGCACCCGTAGAAAGAACTGGGTTAGCATTAAAAAAGGTTAACGCGAAAATGGCGTCTCATTTTATTCAGTTACAATCGTGTTTCGATTGTATTACCAAAGATATCTTTAGTAATAAATTGCATTCAGATAACTTTTTGGCTAAAGCATCAGGTTTGGAGATAATCCGTGGTGAGTTCATCGCTATGTTAGATGAAAAGATCGACTTAGAATTCGCCGCGAACCCTGACTTTGAGCCAAATTATAATACCCTGAATTCTTTTCAGGACTTATATTCGCGGATTAAATATACAGAGAATTCTATTTTGGTACAAAACAGCACAGAACCCCCAAGGCACTCGATCGTAGGTACTAGTCGTGCTCACCATCTAAAACTACCTCGGTTGGAGTTATGTTCTTTCGGCGGAGATATTGAATCCTGGCCAATGTTTTATGAAAACTTTAGGACAGTTATTCACGAAAATGCTGACCTTTCTGATGGCGAGAGGGTTCAGTATTTAGTGGGTAAACTGACCGGAAAAGCGCAAAATATTTGCCACGGTTTCCTACCTACCGCCGAAAACTACACTGTTTTGTGGAACGCACTAGTTAATAAGTATAACGATAAACGCTTGTTGGCCTCGTCGTATTTTGAGAAGTTGTTAAACTTGCCAAATATTAATAACGCGAACGCACTCGAACTGGAAAATTACATCGACAGATTTTCATGTTTAATATCGGCGATCAAACAACTTAAATTTGATAACTTGCTAGACTTCTTATTTATTTATATAGGCTCTAAAACTCTAGACATCGAAACTGTAAAAGGGTTTGAATCTTCGATTCGCGAGTATACCAAACTACCCACCGTAGACGATTTTGTGGAGTTTGTGCGTGAGCAATCGCGTATATTGCAGCGCGCTGGTAATATAATAAAACCAGTTTCGAAAGCGCCCCCTAGCGGTAGGAATTTCAGTCAGCCTAAACCGTCTACTTCTAAAAGTTTTGTGAATTTAGACAATAGTAGCTTTATTTGTACCTTTTGCAATAATAGTGACCATTCGCACCTATATAAATGTGATAAATTTAATAGCTTGACGCCTCGTAGTCGGTATGATTTTGTAAAATCAAAAAATCTTTGTTTGAATTGTTTTAGTTCGTTACACCGATTAAATAAATGCAAATCTGAAAATAAATGTCGTACTTGTTTAGGTAACCATCATACCTCGCTTCATTTCGGTGGGAACGTCTCCGATGCGCGCGCCACTACGGACATATCGACTTCGCTTGCGCAGGAGGTTAATACTATCGCGCCGGCTTCCAGTACGGCTTCAACTGATAATAACGTGAGCGCTGTCTCATTGTGCGCCGTCAATGAACAGTGCGCCGCAGCGATGCCCGACTCGATTGGGGCGAACAATGGAACTGTGTTACTGGGCACCGCGTTATGTAATGTTATTGACAGGCGTGGGAATATTATTCAATTGCGTGTTTTGGTAGATAGTGCATCGCAACGAGACCTTATTACTACTGCTTGTTGCGACTTACTTGATCTGCAAATATTTCCCCCGGCTGTTAAGCATGTCGCGGGTGTTGGTGACATCGCCCACCCCATTGAGGGCACCACCTGTGTGACCCTCCGCTCTCGACTTGACGACACAGTTCGTTTTACTGTTCAGCCATTCGTAGTAACGCGTATTACGAATGAGCTGCCCACTACTTGTGTAGATATAGCGCGATTGGATTACCTAAAGGACCTGCCGCTAGCTGACCAGGAATTTCATAAGCCTTCAGCTGTCGACATGATTTTAGGCGCCGAAATTTTTGCTCGTATTTTACGCAGTAATTCTATCACTCGCGGACCCGGCGAGCCTGTAGCTATCGAGACTTTGTTAGGTTACATCGTCGTAGGCGAGGCGCCGGTCATACGGTCGAATATTGCCTTGGTTAGAACCTTTTGTACTACCGAAAACACATTTGAAACAAATATTAGTAAGTTTTTTGAATTGGAAGACGTCCCTGACGTCACCCCGCTCACGGTCGAGGAACAGGAGTGCGAGGCTATTTATTGTAGAACCACTACCCGGGACTCGGACGGTAGGTATACACTCACACTTCCGTTCAGACGCGATACCTCTTTATTGGGAGATAGTTTTAAATTCGCCGCGCGCAGATATTATTCTTTGGAACGCAAGTTGTTGTTAAACGCGTCTCTTAAAATGGAATATGACAACATTTTTAGAGATTATTTAGAGAAGGGGTATTTATCGCCGGTCGCGTTCGCCTCGGAGTTGGAGAACGATTATCAATACATCATACCCCATCACGCAGTAGTACGGTCGGATAAGACTACGACGAAGGTGCGAGTAGTATTGGACGCGAGTATGAAAACGTCCTCCGGGGTTTCGATTAATGACTTGTTGTTTACCGGCCCTAATTTACAAAATGACCTTTTTCGAATTTTATTAAATTTTCGTACGTTCGCTGTCGCTTTAAGCGCGGATATACGTCAAATGTACTTGCGCATAATTATTCAAGAGAGTTGTAGGCGCTTTCAAAGAATATTATACCGCTTTGATAAGAATGAACCTTTGCAGATTTTCGAAATGAACCGCGTACCATTTGGGTTATGTTGCAGCCCATATCTCGCTATTAGGACCGTTCGTCAACTCGCATCGGATGAAAAATCCCGATTTCCTGATGCTGCTTTAGTAGCCGAGAGAGACATATTTATGGATGATCTTGCCACAAGTTGTACCAGTATCGCCGAGGCTACCGACCTCGCCAAACAATTGATTGGAATGTTTTTGGCCGGAGGATTTGAGTTAGTCAAGTTCTCGAGTAACTCACCTGAGGTTATGGCTTCGATTCCGGTCTCTCATCGCGTGTCCGACGCTATCGAGTTTAGCCCGGATAGTCATTTAAAAATTCTAGGTATTCAATGGTTACCTGCCGAGGATTTGTTTACGTTTACTGTCAACTTAGAACCTCGTTCGTGTACCAAACGTAATATTCTGTCGGTAGTAGCCCGTTTATGGGATATTATAGGATTCGTAGCGCCAGTTACTTTATTAGCCAAGTTGATTATTAAAAATCTTTGGCAAAATAACATTGATTGGGATGAAACGCCGCCCCAAAATATAATCGCACTCTGGCAGAAAATTGAAATGGAGCTTCCACTTCTTCAGCGCATTAGACTTCCGCGACACGTAGGTATTTCGAAAGACTGCGTGGTTACTGTTTTAGGCTTCGCTGATGCGTCGGAGAGTGCGTACGGTGGCGTAGTTTATTTACACATTTTCGACCCTGCTTCTAATAACTACGTCATAAACTTGGTCTGTGCTAAGTCCAGAGTCGCGCCGCTTCGTACCGTTTCGCTCGCTAGACTAGAGCTGTGTGGTAACTTAGTTTTAGCTAAATTAATGCGCATTGTTATCGACACCTACTCCAAACGCTGTAACATTAATAATATTTTTGCTTTCACCGATAGCACGGTGGCGTTGGCTTGGATACATTCCGCGCCATCACGTTGGCAAACATTTGTGGCAAATAGGGTTGCAAAAATACAAGGATACCTTGATCCTTGTAATTTTTTTCACATTGCGGGAAAGGAGAATCCAGCCGATTGCCTTTCTCGTGGCTTGACCCCCGCACAGCTTATTGAGCATCCACTATGGTTTAGTGGACCCCATTTCGCTCACGCGTCTGTCCACTCATGGCCAGTGGATGAATTTGATGCCAATATCGTTAGTGAGGTTCCCGAAGCAAAATCCACCGTGCTGGTGAATATCGCCGCTCATGAACCATCGTTGCTATATACGCTTGCCTCCAGAATATCCTCTTGGAGTAAACTACTAAACATTGTTATTTACGTATTTCGTTTCATTAAGAAAATACCGCGTAAGTTTGAGGTATCTCAGTTAACTTTGGCGGAAATAGCAATAGTTAAGGAATTACAACTTGTGCATTTCTCACAAGAGTTTAAAAATGTCCAAACAGGGCGTTTATTATCTCCCGCTTTTCAAAAATTAAATGCGTTTATTGATAAAAATAATATATTTCGCGTCGGAGGACGTCTTTCTAATGCAGACTTGGATTACGAAAGTCGACACCCGATCTTACTACCGGGTCGCGATCATATTGTCAACTTGATAATAGACCATTTTCATAGAAAATATTTACATACTGGACCTCAACTATTAATGTCATTAATTAGACAACAATTTTGGATTTTGTCTGCTCGCAATATTGTTCGCAAAAGGGTCCAGTTATGTAACATATGTTTTCGTAACAAGCCTAAGTCAACTTTTCCATTGATGGCGGACTTGCCTGCTTGTCGCGTGCAGGAAGCCAAGGCTTTCTGTCATACCGGCGTTGACTACGCAGGGCCTTTACAAATCGTGCCTTATCGTCGTCGTGGCATACGCAGTATAAAGGCCTACATTTGCTTGTTTGTATGTTTGGTTACAAAGGCCGTACATTTGGAACTGGCTTCGGACTTGAGTACTGAATGTTTTCTTAACGCTTTTAAGCGTTTTTTATCGCGTCGCGGTCCAATTTCGGTAATGTACTCGGACTGTGGTACGAACTTCGTTGGTGCAAAAACTTGTCTTGATGATATGCACTACCTAACCACGTCCTCAGAGTATAAGGACCAGATTAACACCGAACTTCGTAACAACCGCATCGAATGGAAGCTCAACCCCCCCTCATCACCTCATTTTGGGGGTATTTGGGAGAGTAACATCCGTAGTGCTAAGACACACCTCGCTAAAATCGTCGGCAATCAGCTTCTCACGTATGAAGAGATGATCACGATTCTGACTCAAATAGAAGCTATTTTGAACTCGCGCCCGCTTTCAACTTTAAGTTCAGACCCCGCGGAACCTCTTGCATTAACACCCGCGCACTTTCTTACCCTAACACCGTTACAGTCGCTTCCCACTCAAGGTCCGCTTTCGGAAAATATTAATCTTTTTAATAGAAAACGCCTGGTAGACAATCTTGTTCATTCGTTCTGGAAAAGGTGGAAACTTGAGTACCTAAATACTTTGCAATCTCGGAACAAATGGACAAAATCTAGTCCTCAAATCGAAAAGGGTACTGTTGTGCTGCTAAAATCAGACAACACCGCACCGCTTAACTGGCCTCTCGGTATCGTAGAAGATACATTTCCCGGGACGGACGGCGTAGTACGCGTGGTAAGTGTTAGAACCAATTCTGGTCTTTATCGTAGACCGGTAGTTAAGATTTGCCCTTTACCATCGCAATAGTTGGTGGATTATTTATTTTAGTAGTTTAATTTTATAATGTTGTATACACCGCTATTATTTCATATTTCGTTTTTCATTTCGTCTATAATTTTATTACTATTCTATATTGTAATTGTTGCAATACATTACAATCGCTATAATATCACCAACGTTTCGTATAAATTTTCCAGTTCGGGTAAAATTTCGCTACTTTTTTGTTCGCTATTGTATAAGGTATATAATTTCGTATAATATTAGGTAATTTCGTGTATAATTTCGCTTTTACTTTCGTATACATTTAATATTTCGTGTAATTTCGCTATTATTTTCGTATATTTTTTTTATTTCGTGTATGATTTAGCTATTGTTTTCGTGTATGATTTAGCTATTGTTTTCGTGTATAATTTCGTTATTATTTTCGCATAAATTTGATATTTCGTATATAATTTAGCTGTTATTTTCGTGTATAATTTCGCTATTATTGTCGTGTATAATTTCTCTATTATTTTATATTTGTGTATTATTACGCTGCTATCTTTATTGATATTTCGCTTTTGAACTGAGTCAGTTCAAGCGGGGGGGCATGTTGAGGCGCTTTGCGGTAATGCTGGTAAATTGAGTCGTATACATTTATGTACTGATATTTATAATATGTAATTTGCCCGTGTTATACCTGACCCCAGCTATCCCTTTCTTTCTTGACCACTGGCCCATATACCTTACCTTTTCCTATAACTATCATTGGTCATTTTCGCTCGGTACCGATGAGTGTATGGGAGAAAAGAACGAGTCGTTTATGAGTTCGTGACGCAAGCAGTAGTGTATGCCTAACAAATCTCGAAATTCGATGTAAAAACCGCCGCTCTCGTTTTACACTACCGCTCCGGACTCCCACTATACCCGCTCGCGAGAATAATCGGAGAAGTCGACCAAACCCACAATCTTAAGTGCTATCACTCGTGCCTGGAACCCACGGATACGACTTACAAGGATTTGAACCCTGGACGTGCCTGGAGTGTTGAATACCGAGGTAGGTCCTTTCTTTCATCTCCTTAACCTTATTATATATTGTTTGTATCAGTGCATCTTTAGGTACGACCTATATATCTACCACAGCACCCGCATCTCGATTATACAGTCCACTTACGCGCAACCAGAAGCTAATACTTATGATAAGCATATTTGTTTTAATATAGGTACCTATATGTATAGTGTGATGATTTTATATAGGAAATTAATTCTTGGAAAGTTTTTTTTAAATTCACCTTCGTTATTAATATGGCTTTGCTAACAGTCATGGGAAAATACATTTTTCAATTGTTTACAATTTAGGACTCAATTAAAATTTGTTATGTATTAAATAAAGGCTATATTCTCTATTATATTTTTTTAGTTATAAGTTAATCATGACATGTAGTTGTGTGCGCACTAGGCCCTAAAAAATACTCGATACTTTGAGGTATCAATACTTTTGATTCGATACTTCTACGAGTATGAAACTTTTTATTCGATACTACTCATGAGTTTTACACAACATAATAAAAAACTTGTAAAACAAACATGATTTTTTAATAAATAGGTAACCAATAGGAGTTTAAAAAAAACGAATTAACATTTTGTTAGTCAAAACACGCGAGATCTTGCGCCGATGCCGATGCCAATGGTAGTTGCGGTGCCCCGTGCGGTACGTTCGGAAACGAAACGCGAGAAGTTGCGCCGATGCCATTGCCGCGGTCGATGCGGTGCTGTCGCTCGAAAACGAAACGCGAGATGTTGCGTCGATGCCGGGGACGATACGATGCGGCATCCGTTTTCTCGGCATTCGGTACCCAAACTAGAAGTCAACCCGCATCGACGCGCGGCATCGTTTATTAAAAAACGCCTACCTCTATTGGGTATTCACAACTCCGGAGTGGAGGCGCCTGCTGCACGTTAACGACTGTAGTTTTATTTACAATAAACAAGCCTAATCTCAAGGTGTACGATAATTTTATTAAGTGGTGAACGCCACAGATTCATTTAAATATCATTATTTAAATGGATAGGTGATCATTCACCTATGGACACTTCTCTGTGTTTTATTTCCACGGCAGTTTTGTTTTTCCTTCAGCCAGTGCTATTAAAAAAATGTCAGTGACACTGACAGAGCAAGCAAGATGTCATTGACACGTTTGCTCCGGTTGCGGCCGTTTGTGTCCACTGTTTCGGCTCGCAGCAGTGCTTGTTCCATAACCCCTCGAGAGCCTCCGAGAGTGACCTGCCGACGAGACATGTGGACCGTGGAGGAGCGCGGCGCCCCCTACGGGCCCGACTATAGGCTATACTTCCGTGAGTGTAACCTTTGACCGTGACCGGCCGCATAGATAGTGATCCCTTGTCCGTAAGAGTCAGCACGAGGTAGCGCAGTGCAGTAATGCAATATGATCGCTTGAGGCCACACCACACGCCGCCGATCCCGGGGACTGCTACACGAGTTAGTTCCAGTGATCCTGGGGCACTCAAAAATATTACACTACACAGCAGATTTATTAATCATGGACACATATTTTATTGCTAAAACTCCTTTAGGTAGTTATTAGAAAACAAACCTTATTCAGAATGATGAACTTTAGTAATGAGTTGTATTACTAATGTAAGGGAAAAAGAAAGTAACTGACCAAAATTGTATGTGGTAAATGATAATGTTTCATTAATTATTTAAAACTTGCAACTTGGTTACAAACTAAGCTCTAGGCTTATACTATAAATAAATATGTAGGACACATATTGCTCTGGTCACAAACTAAGCTCTAGGCTTGTATTATGAAACAACAACCATTATTATTATTTTTTAGTTGAATGGCTTTTTACTTAATGCATAACTCAGCTATGGTCTAGTTGAAAAACACTGGTTAACTAAGGTCATAAATTACACAAATCACCAACATGAATAGATACCTTACTTAAAAAAAAACAATCAACAACACCCTTATAAATGATACCTATTATTACTATTCTAGTGGCTTCATTCACAAGCGTCTAGACTCGAACGCATATAATTTTCCTGTGTTAGACAGAGATATATGTTGTTTACCCGCCAGTCGAGTTGTCTTCTCTCTTTTTGGACTACAAGAGGTGGGAGGTCAACTTGACTGGCTGCTAAAATTAAATTATAATTGTACATATATATACCTTACTTAAAAAAAAACAATCAACAACACCCTTATAAATGATACCTATTATTACTATTCTAGTGGCTTCATTCACAAGCGTCTAGACTCGAACGCATATAATTTTCCTGTGTTAGACAGAGATATATGTTGTTTACCCGCCAGTCGAGTTGTCTTCTCTCTTTTTGGACTACAAGAGGTGGGAGGTCAACTTGACTGGCTGCTAAAATTAAATTATAATTGTACATATATACCATCATGGGTGCCTTATATATTACACTGGTCTTTTATTGAAATTTTTTCTGTAAGGCATATTTATATATAATATTTAACCCTTAAATGTTATACCTTAAATTCTAGGGTATGCATAGCTTTTTGGCTTATATTAAAAGTCAAAAGTCAATTATTTATCAATAGTCCAAAAAAAAAGAAAAGTTTAACAATGAGGCCTTAGAGTGCATTTGGTTGGGCAGCTATTCATTAACAAAAGAATGACAAATATTTATTAAACCTTGATATCAGATTTAGAACTTAAACGCGATGGAATGGAAATAATAATATTAAAAATACTACCAAACCGAATACACAATATATAACCAACTAGTGTAAGACTAGGTGGTTAGCTATATGGACTTCACACCACTAGTTGTAATGCCTAGGTACAATAATATCCTCTAATTTTCAATTTTTTATAACTGATAAATTAAATAACTATCTTGTAAGAAATCAACACCAAATAATAATAGCATTTAAATCACAATTTTAACTTAAAATTAAAACATACAAATTCACTGCAACCTTGATTAGCAGTGAGGCCCAGTATGCAAGTACCACTATAGTATACATAGTGTGAGAGTAGCCGTGCTGGAGGTGATAAAGATATGAATGGACTGAGGTTCAAAGTCAAAGCCAAAAATATTTATTTCATGTAAACCTTTACAGGCATTTATGAAAAGTCAAAAAAAAAAAAGTATATATAAGGTCCTGTGTGCCTCCCACAGACAAATGTTGAGAATATAATACAAAATAAACAAATCGTAAACTATTATACTATTGTCCTTGCAGGAGAAAAAAAAAAAAAAAAACAACCCAACCGAACACACACTACATAACAAACCAGTTTAAGACTAGGTGGTTAGCTGGTTTCATTGACCTGTCAATCGTTGACTGCCTTGCAAAAGTGCCACCAAGGCGACCAACCCAACATACTACTTACTACATACTTCAACATAGGTAATCAAAAGGTTCGGGAGAATGTCCGGGTGTGTGCCCTTCACACTGATGCTTGCGGAACTGATAACAGTGTTTGTGTAGATAGTATAATAGAGAGAGATAATTTGTTTCCTACAATGATGATAACCAGCGGAGTGCACTCTAGCTGCACAATAAGCTATTGTAAGAAACCACTTGATTTTATGATAAATAAATAAGATTTTTATTTATATATAAATAAATAATAATATATATTATATTTCTTTATTTGCCAAAACATGCTAATAAATATAATGATATTTGAATTGTTATTTATTTACACAAACAGCACCCACTATGTATTTAACCAACAATTTATATCAAAAACAATTAATGAGAACTGAAGAACAGGGGCCTTATTCTACTAAATAAATTGGATATCAAAGGCAAAATTTTATAAATGCTGTATGGGAAATATGTAAAATTTTACACATAATACAGGGTGAATTTTTCAAGTGTGCCCTCAAGGCCAAATCCTAAACTACAAGAGATATCGAAAAATGCTCAAAGGAGTCCTGGGGCCGATTTTTATAAAAACAAACTGCATCATTAGATTTTTGAAAAAATAATTCTTCTAGCCGGGAATCAAACCGATTGATTTTGATAAAAAAAACTCATCCTGTTTTATTGCACCAGCTGATAATGCCGCTTATAAGGATCAAATTCTGGTAAGTAATATTAAACAGTAACTAAAGGACTTTCTTCATAAACACCGCAACAAGCTCGCCACTTGTTAGGTGTTGCCTCCGAATACCATCTGCGAAATGAGGATGGTTTAATCCCTCCGCTGGGACCCTGAGGCCGTTTAAACGGTTCTCGGGAGCCAAATAGGCACCCGTGATGGTATTTATTATTATTTATTAAAGGACTTTCCTTTAGTCTTTACGCTCATTTTTAATAAAATAATAATAATAAATATACTTGCGTCTACTTTATCAACTATATATATATCACGGGTGCCTTACGGCGCCCGAAACCGCCTAGACGGCCCCAGGGTACCCAGCGGAGGGTTTTTAATCCCACCTTATCGTAGCCGATGGTATGAGTCTACATCGAACAAGTGGCTAGCTCGTCGCGATGTTTTGAATAGACTCAATCCCATCTATAAACAGTTTCACAAGTTGGTATAGTGAAACCGGGACCGACAGCTTAAGCCGAAGGCAGGGGAATGAACTGCAGCGTTCCCGGACTTGAGACCGCGAAGTAGGTTTAAAGTAAAGATGAAACGGATAGTGGTTTGGCCGGATACCGGATATACGGCAAGCTACGAGGCCGGAGCGCCGGATATCCGGCTGCCGAATATTCGGCCATTTACATGACGGGATCAGTTGATTTGAATATAGGCGCGGTGAACGAGATCGGTAATTTTCGGGCGCGTTCGGGTATTACGGAGGCAAAATGACACGCGCGATAACACTTCAATGCCCCTATTGAAGTGTTATCGCTCGTGTCATTTTGCCTCCGTTCTCGGGAGCCAAATAGGCACCCGTGATGGTATTTATTATTATTTATTAAAGGACTTTCCTTTAGTCTTTACGCTCATTTTTAATAAAATAATAATAATAAATATACTTGCGTCTACTTTATCAACTATATATATATCACGGGTGCCTTACGGCGCCCGAAACCGCCTAGACGGCCCCAGGGTACCCAGCGGAGGGTTTTTAATCCCACCTTATCGTAGCCGATGGTATGAGTCTACATCGAACAAGTGGCTAGCTCGTCGCGATGTTTTGAATAGACTCAATCCCATCTATAAACAGTTTCACAAGTTGGTATAGTGAAACCGGGACCGACAGCTTAAGCCGAAGGCAGGGGAATGAACTGCAGCGTTCCCGGACTTGAGACCGCGAAGTAGGTTTAAAGTAAAGATGAAACGGATAGTGGTTTGGCCGGATACCGGATATACGGCAAGCTACGAGGCCGGAGCGCCGGATATCCGGCTGCCGAATATTCGGCCATTTACATGACGGGATCAGTTGATTTGAATATAGGCGCGGTGAACGAGATCGGTAATTTTCGGGCGCGTTCGGGTATTACGGAGGCAAAATGACACGCGCGATAACACTTCAATGCCCCTATTGAAGTGTTATCGCTCGTGTCATTTTGTGTTTGTTTCTAAGTTCTCATGTTTCTTTATCGATCGAATCGATAGCGAACACGACCCATACGTTTAGTGGTCAGTTAATTTGAATCAGTACCCGCAGTTGTCAAGGTTTGCTAGAATTTATCTTCCAGCACCTGGCAGTAGCGTTTACAGCGAAAGGCTATTATCAGAAGCTGGTCTGGCGAGGCGACATGTCGTGTCGCCTCAGACAAAAACGTATCGATTGTGACAGTGATAGTAGGCTTGATGTACGCTGTCACCTGTGTAAAGTCTATATAGTATACGCCCCTGAGCCGTGTTGGTAAACTAACACTTTTACACTGGGTAATGTCACTACACTATATGCATCTCTTGTTCTCTAAGCATTTTTCAATATTTTTATCGCACTCGTGACACTATCCAGTGTTAAAGTGTTACGTTTCCGAACACGGCCCTGGTATACGTTAATACGTAGCTAAGCGGAGTCGCCTCTTACCAACAAATGCAGAAAATTTCGTATTCATTCACGACAATTCGCCACTTGTTAATTTTGAGTACTAAATAATAAAACAATATTTTTTTACGTGCAATTATAAAAATAAACTTATTATGATTTGCATAGTGTAAAGTAATGATATTTTTTTCAAAGTTTTTAATATATTATCTTTAAAATTATCACTTTCCTTTAGTTTACCGTTTAATATTACTTACCAGATCTTGATACTTATATGAGTCACTATTAGCTGGTGTAATAATACAGTATGACTTATTTTTTCAAAATCAATTGGTTCGATTCCCGGCTAGGAGATTTAATTTTTTTTAAATCTCTTGATGCAGTTTTAGTTTTTATCATAATCGATCCCTTGAACAAACTAGTTAAAGCCTAATTCTCTTTTTTGCTTTCTTCACTTACTCGATTGATTGATTGTAGGTAACTACTACGAACTTGATTTTTTAATTAATATAGGTCCCAAAGGAAGAAAATTATAAAGTCTTTCGAATCATTAACATTTTGTTTGTTTATGGCCCCGGGGGGTCACTAGAATTTATTAAGTAAAGCGTATATATATATATGATATAGGCATGTCGTGTTGTGTCAGGTGACGAGGAGGGTCCCATCTCGCCGCTGCACGACATCCCGCTGTGGGCGGACCGCGCGGCCGGTGAGGCGCACATGGTGGTGGAGATCCCGCGCTGGACCAACGCCAAGATGGAGATCTGCATGTCCGAGCCGCTCAACCCCATCCGCCAGGACGTGAAGCGCGGCGCCTTGCGCTACGTGCACAACGTCTTCCCGCACCGCGGCTACATCTGGAACTACGGCGCGCTGCCCCAGACCTGGGAGGACCCCAAGCACATAGAGCCGGCCACCGGCGCGCGGGGAGACGACGACCCCGTCGACGTGCTCGAGGTAACGCGCTCTCTGCATGCTATACTGGTGGGGACCCCACCGGCGCGCGGGGCGACCACGTGCTCGAGGTAACGCGCTTTCTGCATGCTATACTGGTGGGGACCCCACCGGCGTGCGGGGCGACGACGTGCTCGAGGTAACGCGCTCTCTGCTTGCTATACTGGTGGGGAATCCACCGGCGCGCTGGGCGACGACGTGCTCGAGGTATCGCGCTCTCGTTAGGTGTAGTGTGTGCGTGTGTAGATCGGGGGTAGGGTGGCGGCGCGCGGGGAGGTGCTGGCGTGCGGCTCCCGGACGAGCGCTTTGTATATATGTGAGGTGTAGTGTGTGCGTGTGTAGATCGAGGGTCGGGTGGCGGCACGCGGGGAGGTACTGCGCGTGCGGCTGCCGGACGAGCGCGTTGTATATGTGTGAGGTGTAGTGTGTGCGTGTGTAGATCGGGGGTCGGGAGGTGGCGCGCGGGGAGGTGCTGCGCGTGCGGCTGCCGGACGAGCGCGTTGTATATGTGTGAGGTTTAGTGTGTGCGTGTGTAGATCAGGGGTCGGGTGGCGGCGCGCGGGGAGGTGCTGCGCGTGCGGCTGCCGGACGAGCGCGTTGTATATGTGTGAGGTCTAGTGTTTGCGTATGTAGATCGGGGGTCGGAGGGCGGCGCGCGGGGAGGTGCTGCCGGACGAGCGCGTTGTATATGTGTGAGGTGTAGTGTGTGCGTGTGTAGATCGGGGGTCGGGAGGTGGCGCGCGGGGAAGTGCTGCGCGTGCGGCTGCCGGACGAGCGCGTTGTATATGTGTGAGGTGTAGTGTGTGCGTGTGTAGATCGGGGGTCGGGAGGTGGCGCGCGGGGAGGTGCTGCGCGTGCGGCTGCCGGACGAGCGCGTTGTATATGTGTGAGGTTTAGTGTGTGCGTGTGTAGATCAGGGGTCGGGTGGCGGCGCGCGGGGAGGTGCTGCGCGTGCGGCTGCCGGACGAGCGCGTTGTATATGTGTGAGGTGTAGTGTGTGCGTGTGTAGATCGGGGGTCGGGATGTGGCGCGCGGGGAGGTGCTGCGCGTGCGGCTGCCGGACGAGCGCGTTGTATATGTGTGAGGTGTAGTGTGTGCGTGTGTAGATCGGGGTTCGGGTGGCGGCGTGCGGTGAGGTGCTGCGCGTGCGGCTGCCGGACGACCGCGTTGTATATGTGTGAGGTCTAGTGTTTGCGTATGTAGATCGGGGGTCGGGTGGCGGCGCGCGGGGAGGTGCTGCGCGTGCGGCTGCTGGGCGCGGTGGCGCTGCTGGACGAGGGCGAGACTGACTGGAAGCTGCTGGCGGTGGACGTGCGGGACCCGCTGGCGGAGCGGCTGCGGGACCTGCGGGACGTGGAGCGGGAGAAGCCCGGGCTGCTGCGCGCTACCATAGAGTGGCTGCGGCTATACAAGGTACGAGACACATACGCCACACTCTCAGCGGACTTTAATCATTTATTCCCGACCGCGCAAGGCCGCGCCACCTGGGGGTGCAAAATAAATAAACGTGCAAAATAATATTCTTATATAAATAAATAAAAAATTGCAATCAAAATTATATATTATACAATAGAGTATTTGACTCCTTTTTGAAACCCGTTTTATATGATTCTTCATTACATAATAAGCACACTACATTGATATTTCCCGGGAAGTCTACTCTATTATTAATAAAAATCAATGTTAAAGTTTGAATTTCCACAATGGCGCTAAAAACGCTGTTTCGCAGTCTATGTCAAGTGTGACGTCACACGCAAGTAAACAAACAAGCACAGATTAAATAATCTCCTAAACTACAAGAGATATCGAAAAATGCTCAAAGGAGTCCTGGGGCCGATTTTTATAAAAACTAAAACTGCATCATTAGATTTTTGAAAAAATAATTCTTCTAGCCGGGAATCGAACCGATTGATTTTGAAAAAAAAAGTCATGTTGTATTATTGCACCAGCTGATAATGCCGCTTATAAGGATCGAATTCTGGTAAGTAATATTAAACGGTAACTAAAGGACTTTCCTTTAGTCTTTACGCTCATTTTTAATAACATAATAATAATAATAAATATCATACTTTACCAACTAATCAAATTGTTTAAAATAATGCTCTTTAAAGCCCATCCTCTTTAAAAACGAGACGATGTTCTTAGCTATCCATGGCTTCTCCGTGCGGGTGCCATCGCGTGGTTGAAGGGCAGAGGAATGAACTGCAGCGTTCCCGGACTTAAGACCGCGAAGTAGGTTTGAAGTAGAGATGAAACGGATAGTTGTTTGGCCGGATACCGGATATTCGCCAAGCTACGAGGCCAGAGCGCCGGATATCCGGCCATTTAAAAAAAAGTCAAAAATATTTATTTCATGTAAACCTTTACAGGTATTTATCCATAGTCAAAAAAATATATACATATATATATTTAGTATAAGGTCTAAATGTGCGCTTGGTTAGGCTCTTGCATACATAAAATAATTAGAAACCAAACCGAACACACACCACATAACCAACCAGTGTATGACTAGGTGGTTAGCTGGTTCCATTGACCTGTCCATCGTTATCTGCCATGCAAAGGTGCCACCGAGCCGACCAACCTAACAGACTATATCTACATCCTACTTTACATGACGGGATCAGTTGATTTGAATATACGCGGGCGCGGTGAACGAGATCGGTAATTTTCGGGCGCGTTCGGGTATTACGGAGGCAAAATAACACTTCAATGCCCCCATTGAAGTGTTATCGCGCGTGTCATTTTGTGTTTGTTTCTCAGTTCTTATGTTTCTTTATCGATCGAATCGATAGCGAACACGACCCATACGTTTGGTGGTCAGTTAATTTGAATCAGTACCCGCAGTTGTCAAGGTTTGCTAGAATTTATCTTCCAGCACCTGGCAGTAACGTTTACAGCGAAAGGCTATTTTCAGAAGCTGGTCTGGGGCCTTGGGGAAAATTCAGGCGGGGCGACATGTCGTGTCGCTTCAGGCAAAAACGTATCGATTGTGACAGTGACAGTAGGCATGAGGTACGCTGTCACATGTCTAAAGTCACAGTTATGATTGAAGGCGACGCGACATGTCGCCTCGCCTGAATTTTCTCTAAGGCCCCTGGTATACGTTAATACATAGCTAAGCGGGGTCGCCTCTTACCGAGCTACGTATTAAGTACGTATATAAGAGTACTAAATAATAAAACAATATTTTTTTAAGTGCAATTATAAAATTAAACTTATTATATTGTATGATTTGCATAGTGTAAAGTAATGATATTTTTTTCAATTTTACTATCCGGAATCCGGCAAGATATTGAATTACAATCCGGTATCCGGCCGGACAGTGAAAACAAGGCCGGATATCGGATAGTTACCGGATATCCGTTTCATCTCTAGTTTAAAGGCCTTTTGAACTCTTACCTGCACTGTTCACTACCCTCTCTACTCAACCAAATACTATTTGATCCTATTAGCGCCATCTTGGAAACACGCTCCATAAAAGTTCCGACGGCTGATCTCGGAAGGCCAAGATCCTTCAAATAAACGTAAGAAAAATATGATTCACCTAGGTACTAATATATAAATTATAGCTATAATTTCGAACAATTTATTAGTTAGGGTTTCAAATAGTTTACCGTTTAATATTACTTACCAGATCTTGATACTTATAAGACTAGGTCCGGCTTTGACAGAATAGGTCCAAGTCAGGACAAGTGTTATTGAGGAAACTGACCAACATTTGGCCTATAATTTGTATTAAAAAACATTGGGTTATGGAAAGAGGCAAACCTCTGCTCTCGGGGCTGAGTTTAATTGACTAAAGTAAATAAATAAATAATTCAGAAGAATACACCTTATATAAAACTCCAAGTATCCAGTAATTACACCAAGAAGGTTACATCTGCAATATTTGTCGCAGCGCGCCGCGGTGGGGGAAAAGTGATGTTTAACAGTATATTTAAGTTTCTTTAACCAGTTCTAAAATATAAAACCCGCGTATATTTTCTATACATTTTCATATATTTTTGTGTCTAATAGGGAATATGCATGTAACGCCAATTATTATTATTTTAATATATTATGTTCCTTTTATGTCTTTAAACATATTTACAGTAATCTATTTTATTTTGATTAGCGAATTTTTTTATAAGTACGATTTTAAAAATCCATTTTTTTGTAGAAAGAGAGACAATGATCTTAGCAATCCATGGCTTCACCGTGCGGGTGCCGGATCCATCGCGTGGTTGAAAGGCAGGGGAATGAACTGCAGCGTTCCCGGACTTAAGACCGCGAAGTAGGTTTAAAGGCCTTTTGAACTATCACGTGCACTGTGTTCACTACCCTCTCTACTCAACCAAATACTATATGATCTTGTTAGCGCCATCTTGGAAATACGCTCCTTAAAAGTTCCGACGGCTGCTCTCGGAAGGCCAAGATCCTTCAATAGACGGTGCAAAGACTTTGCTGGAATTCCTCTTGCACCAACTTCATGCATAAAGTTGAGTTTTAAATCCGTTTCTAGTAATTTCGTTTGTGAGATCAAAATATTTATTCGACTTGATGTTGTGGTCCTTAGGAATGTTGGTTTCCCACGGAACGGTGAGTTCTATAAGTATTACTTTCTTCAAGTACCGAGAGTACACCAGTATGTCTGGTCTATGGGCTGAAACTGCTAGTTCGTTTGGAATCTTGTAATGTGTTTAAATGTATCCACGAATATATTCCAGTCTTGTGCTTTGTCCAGGATTGATAAAAGTTAACTTTGACTTTTCTTGAGTTGTCCCTCCTTTACAACAGTAGTTAGTCTTTCATTTGTTGATAATCCTTTTCTGGCTCTAGCAACACTGAGACTTACAGCTTCACGAATAATTTCTAGAACTTTATCATGTCGGTGCGAATAATGACCTTTTTCAAGTAGTCTTGCACCCAGCAAGTATATGTCTGGCAGTCCCTACAGCAACACTGCACAATGTACTTGTCTTATCTGTTGCCTTCCCCCATCTTATCATATTGCTCTAGTCAGGTAGGGACATTTTAATTTCTAAATGCTCCGACATTAGCAAACACTACATGTGACGTCATTCGTGCCAACAAATATCAACGTGTGTTCTATAGTCTACAGTTTCTTGTTTTCTAGGGTATTTATTACCTTTTGACTAACTTTTGAGGTGCAATAACATTAAACTAATATGCTTTTTGGGCACGAATGACGTCACAGAATGGCGGCTAGTGATGTACCGTTTTTTACTGCGGTAGTGGCAGATAAAGTTAAACCCTTTTTTGTGTTATTACCCTTTAAAAAAAAAAAAAATGTTTTTGGGTCTACTATAGTTACTCTATCAAGTAATGAAATAAAATAAAAAAACATGCATATTCCCTAGTGATTAAAATGTAAATTGGCTCTTAAGTGTAATAATTGGTAGAGAGTTGTATAACTATAAGTCATTGGTAACAATAGTACAGGCCCCATTTGTAAAAAATGTCTTCAAATAACGATTTCCGCCATACAGACTACTGCGGTGATTACGCGTCTTAAGTTCGCTCGCACGCCAATCGTTATGACGTAATTTTCTAAGATTTTTGGAGCTATTGTTAAGAAGCCAAGCTTGATCTACGTTAGAATGACGTCATAACGATTGGCGTGCGAGCGAACTTAAGACGTGAAATTACCCTGCTGGTATTTACTTGTTTGTAATCATTTAACGTTTATTAAAAAGCCTATAAAATAATAATAATAATAATGTGTAGGACTAAATATAACATTTTAAAAGATCTAACCTAACGAAACAACCTAAACGTCATCATACATGACACACGTCTGCAGGTGCCGGACGGGAAGCCGCCCAACGCGTTCGGGTTCGAGGGCCGCGCGCAGGAGCGGGCTGTGGCGCTGCGCGTGGCGGAGGAGGCGCACGCGGCGTGGGAGCGCCTGGCGCAGGAGCCGCCCGCGCCGCACGCGCCGCGCCTGCCCCGCGCCGACGCCGCGCTCGCGCTGGCCGCCGCGCCGCCCGCGCAGCCCGCGCGCCCCGTGCCGCCGGAGGTCGACCACTGGCACTTCGTCGCCGACCTCTGACTCCTCTAACCTGATATAATATATCTTTACTCTCACTGCTTTGCTTTTATTGTTCACCCTCTATCCCCAATAATATATAAATCGAGATCCATGCTCCTACGTCGACCCGTACTATAATACTTTCTACAAATATATGTATCACCACTATTATCCTAGGTACGTAATGATATCTTAAAATTATTACATAATCATTACAATTTGGGTTTACAAAAGGTAGAAATACAACAGATGCTGGTACTGGATTGATTGAGGAAATATTTAGTTCTTGGGAAAAGTCTCAGGATCTCATTGGTGTCTTTTGCGATCTGTCTAAAGCATTTGATTGTGTAGATCATCAAACTCTATTGGGTAAGCTGGAATTCTATGGAGTTCGCGGAGTAGCGTTAAACCTTGTGGAGTCCTATCTCTCTAATAGAACGCAATGTGTTAACATTAATGGTAGTGTATCTAAAGGATCTCTTGTGAATATGGGAGTCCCCCAGGGATCAATTTTAGGGCCTTTCCTGTTTCTGTCTTCCGCATATGGTACAAGAAACAGCGCAGATAGTGCTGTTTGCTGATGACACGTCCCTGTTGTTTAAAGTTGATAGAAAAGACAACATATTGTCAGCAGCAAACAATACTCTGTCTATGGTCTCTGAATGGTTCACAGCAAATAATTTGGTTTTAAATACTAAGAAGACCAAGTGCCTGAAATTTTCTTTGCCAAACGTTCGGGTAATTAACTGTTCACTGAAGTTGGGCGATACTGAACTGGAATTTGCTGACTCCACTGTATTTTTGGGAATCACAGTCGACTCCAAACTGCAATGGAGAGCTCATATAAACGCGTTATCTAATAGATTGAGCTCGGCAGCATATGCAGTCAGAAAGATCAGACTATTAACTGATGTGGCAACAGCCAGGTTAGTGTAATTTGCCTATTTCCATAGTATTATGACTTATGGTCTTATTATCTGGGGCTCAGCGGCAGACATAGAAACCATATTTATCTTGCAGAAAAGAGCTATTAGAGCAATTAACGGCATGAAGACCCGGGAATCCCTTCGAGAAATCTTTCCTGAAATTGATATAATGACCCTGCCCTCCCAATACATATTTGAGGACTTATTATATGTTAAGAAAAATTATAATATGTTTAATAAAAATGCAGATAGGCATACCCGAAACTTAAGAAACATAAACAAAATTGACATACCAAGATTCAGATTACAAAAAACTAATAAATGTTTTCTTATAAACAGTATTAGGCTATTTAATAAATTACCAAAATCAATTATAGAACTAAATGATATAAAATTTAAAAATTGTATAAAGCAAACTTTAATAGCCAAGGCGTATTACAAAGTTAATGATTATATTAATGACAGAGATGTCTGGAATCAGTCCTCTCTGCGTCTGGAATCTCTAAACTAATAGTAACTGTCATATTGTAATAATTCATAATACTTACTATTATAGGTATATATATATATATTTATACTACAATAGGTATTTTTTTATATATTTTTGGATGAGGTAATAACTTGTTATTACTATAACCTTTTATCATTATTTTAATTTTAAATATTTACTATTTTCTACAAGGTAATAATTAGTTATTACTTAACATTTATGTTAATTTGTCTTATTTATTTTAAGTTATTTTGTTAACAGAGTTATAGAATACATTTCCATGTTTTTTTTTTAACTAGTTGATGTTTGCGCAGGCCTTGGATTCAGCTATGTATTTGGCCCTGCAATGTAGTAGTATACGTATCCAGCGGATTTTCTCTCCTTTGAAGGTCATTGCAGTGGTGGCGCGTGTGCCGGGTTCTGGTCTGCACCCTAAGGGCCTGGTTGAGCAGAAGGATGGCTGACACATACGTTACGTCCGTGATCGAGTGCTGCTGTGGGGGCCTTGGAACTCCGCTGGGCACGCACGTTTGATTGTTATCATATAAGAAGCGGAGATCCCGAAATATCTTCTGCTGATAGGCCGGCGCTGGCATCAAAGAAATGTTGTGTTCTGTAATTCTGTACTTTCAATATTGTAAGATAGTATATCTGCCTTGGGTTGTTCTACGCGTGCTCTTCAGTAGGATGAGAGTATATACCACATGCTATAAGCATAGGTTTAAGTCAATAACCATGCAGGACCATGCTCCTCCGATGATACGGTACAAGTGGAACATCAGAATTTTTTACTTGCTGGTACCTTTTTCTCCAAGGTGTCTCTGAGGCGATCGACTTGTGATCAGCGTTTGCGCCCTAAAAGATACCTTTCATCTATCTACTTGTAGGTATATTTTGGTTACCTATATTAAAGTATGTATATTTGGGGCGTAGCTATGGTCTGTTGGGTTTAGGGCTTCCAATACCAGGATCCCGGTATCCGGCAATACCGGGATCCCGGACTTTTTCCAGACTATTTCAATACCGGTATTGAAATGTCCAATACCGGGATCCCGGTATTGGTGATTTTATTTCATATTTAGTACAAAATCCATCGCAACAAACTATCACTGTGAAACCAAATATTTTTACCCATTTATTTCATTTTGGAATGTTACAAACCGGTAATTCAATGACGACATTACAGTACTATTAACAAACTAAGTAAAATACATCATGTCAGTACCAGAGGGTAATAAGGGCCAGAGTATAATAAAGGTCCATTTGAAATATATCGATTTACGTTGATGTTATATTATTGACTATTAGAAGAAACAAAATACATGGAAGCCTAAAGCTAAGACCAATCCAGTATAATCCATATCCTTAGTATTTCTTATTACAAAAATATATTTGAAAAAGCGCGGATAATAAGGCCCACGTGCAGCGCATAATAAGGCCCGTTTTAGTTAAAAGGTAATTTGGCTTAAAATTACTATACCTACAAATATATAAGTATAAATTGATAAGTGTATACATTTTAATGCATTCAATAAAATATTTAATATCGTTTCATGGTTTTTCGAAAAAATTTAAAAGAGCTTGGACCTTAATAAACAACCCGGCCTTTAATAGACTATCTAGTACTACTATTTTGTTTCTGATATTATATTAATTACGGTGTATGAAACTAATATATATTTATTTATGTATCTTTAAAGTCTCAAAGAGCAACACCTGCCAGCTTTATAAAATAAATATTTTTAATAAAAAAGGATTTAAAGCGCTTTAAAGTAAGATGGCCCTTATTCCCCTCTGGTACTTAATACTAATTAAGTTTTACGTGATTTTTTTTTTCATTTACTTAAATTTGACTCATTGATAAATACAAAACAATAGTTTTGTTAAATTTTTTAGCTACTGAATAAAATGCGAAGAAACTTTTTTCCTAACATAATATGTATGACATAATATGGTGAACGACGACTTGTAAATAATTTGAGTCATCTGTTTTCATTTTTCTATGACCTAACACTGCTGTTTGGGATAACTTCTGAAGATAGACAAACGGCAAAATCCAAACTTTGTCAAAAGATCATTAAAACTCATGGTGGATCAACAAGTTGACTTCATATACGAACTGTGTACCTGTTAGTTCCAATAAAATTTTGGTCATGACTAACACGTAAAATTATTTTAATATAAATAAATAATGATTTTAAATGAAAAACTTGTTTGTTACATTTAGTCGAGATAATTCCTTCTACAGAAAGAAGAACGGTCATAGCACATGTATTTTCAGACCCAGGCTTAGAAGCCGCGTTTAAAAATAAAACCTATACAGTTCGATAGAGGAAAATACATATAATAAAATTGTTAAATACATCGAAAAATTATAAAATTGTTTTGAATACTGGAAAATAATGTTTAAATTATCTATTATTAAGTAAGCATATGGTTGTTTGTGAACGCTAAGCTTTTACGGTTGGGTCCAGAATGACCGTACTCCTTTCTACTTACAAAAAGAAAGACAAATCTGAAAAAAACGTATTTTTTTTTCAATACCGGTATTCCGGGATTCCGGTATTGAGAAAAACTTATTCGGTATTAATACCGGTATTGAAAAAATCCGGTATTCAAAAGCCCTAGTTGGGTTGGTCGCCTTGGTGGCACTTTTGCAGGGCAGTCAACGATTGACAGGTCAATGGAACCAGCTAACCACCTAGTCTTAAACTGGTTGGTTATGTAGTGTGTGATCGGTTGGGTTGTTTTTTTATTGTTTTTCTTCCCGCAAGGACAATAGTTTAATAGTTTACAATTTGTTTATTTTGTATTATATTCTCAACATTTGTCTGTGGGAGGAATCTGGCCAAGTGCACACAGGACCTTATATATACTTTTTTTTTTTTTTGACTTTTCATAAATGCCTGTAAAGGTTTACATGAAATAAATATTTTTGACTTTGACATTTCCTAGCAAGCGACTACAAGCGACCTTCATAAACATTAGACATTGTCTACGCTTTCACACTAGCGATGAGCGATTATTAGTAATATTAATATTTATTTATTTTTTATTTAAAATTCTTTATTGCACTAAAAGGTTTGTACCATGAAAGTAAAAACCGTGCCCGTTTGGCGCGGGGCGCGATTTTTTAGCTTCATGGTTTGTACAGAGGCGAGTTTAATGTCCAGCTAACCTTTAGGAGAGTGATAATTTTAATATAGGGTGCAGATTATAAATTATGATAATGAGAAATGAGTAATTTCTTGAAAATGGTGAGAGACTGAGACTGTCTGATGTTCAGGGGGACAAGTTCCACTGGCGAAGAATATTTGGAGCCAGAATATTTGGTAGAGGCAGGTCGCGATCACGAGTGTCGCATAGAAATTGAAAGCGGGATTTGAGATAAGAAGGAGAATTGGGATTTTATAACAATATGTATAATATTATATAACAAGGAAAGTAGATGATTGGGTCCCAATATCCGCTCTGGGGTCCCAATATCCTCATTGGGTCATTTCAGTTGTTTTCTATACTCTGAAATGTGATCATACTTTCGCAGGCCAAAAATGTAATGTATGCACATGTTCTGAAGGCGAAGTTTATTAAGTAATTGTTCACTGCGGTCGGGATAACAGACATCAGCGTCTTAAATAGACAGAAGTAAAGAGTTAACCAACGTAATCTTAGCTTTGAAGGGAATGAAACATTCGGCTCGCTTGAGAGAGTGCATGCTGGCAATTTTTTTTTTTACTAATTTCGGCGACCTGACGGTCCCTTGCAAGATCATGCGCAATATGTAGACCGAGATTATTAGCATGTAAGCAGAATGGAAGAGGAGTTTTAAATATAGCATAAATGATAATGGTGAGAGGTCTTCCAATTTCAATCTGCTCAACATCCGTTTGGGACCGAGTACGTGTGTCTTGGCAGAATTTACCAGAATTCTAAGTGACCAATCGCCGCGCAGGAGAATACCCCCTCGATGGACGAGGCTTCGGGCGGCTCCGATGCACAGGAGGCTTTCCTCTTGGAAAGAATCCGCGAATCGGGACTGTCGCCGGAAGTCCTCGCGGAGTTTGTCTCAGCGGTTGCCAGCGCGCAGTCTGCCGACGACGAAATCCAAGACCCCGAGGACACCGAGCCCTACGACACCACGGGACCACCACCGCAGTCGCCGATTGACCCGCGGGTGCAGTTTGTTATCGACAAACTGACCGCGGTCATCAAGAGGCCCCACAGCCGCAATAGCGGCACGTCACCATCGCCAGAGGAGAAGAGGGAGCGCCGCGAATGCCACCCCGCGCCCCCGCTCCCCCCGCCGACCCCGAGATCCAGACTCTGCTCGGCCGCTCGGACTCGTGCCTGCACTGCAGCCACTCCACCGGTGTGCTGCCGTCGCCGCGCGCCCTCCGAACCGAGATGGAGGATGGCCTACCCCGGATCCACCAGCACCACTCCCGCAGCGCGACCCAAGGCGCGCCCGTGTAGTGGCGCCCAAACTGGAGCAACCGGCCGCCAGCACCGCTCGCCCCACCGCCATCGCCTGTGCTGGCGCCGCTCGCTACAGCGATGCGGCCCGCACCGGACCCGCCACCCAGCCGACTGCGAGCGCTCCGCGCCCGGTCGCCGCTGCTCAACCCGGGGCTACCCGCCCGGGCCACGCCGCCCGCTTGACCACCGATGCCCAGCGCTACATCCTGTTGGGCGCCCGCTCGAGTGCCGCCGGCCCTCTGACTGCGGCTAGGCCCGCATTCACCCGCCCAGGCGCACCATCCCGCCCCGGCGCCGCAGCTCAACCAAGCTTCGTGCGGCCGGGAGCCACCACCCGTCCCGGAGCAGTCGTGCAGCCGTTGGCGCCGCCCTCGCCGGCGCCGCATCTCAACCTGCGGCCGTCGTCCGCTCCAGCATCGCCGTGCAGCGTCCGGGCACATCCCGCCCAGGCCCTACCAATCATCAGTGGGTCCCGCCGCCCCCGCCCAGCCCGTGAGCATCCGGTCCGGGCTCACCGCAGCAACCGAAGGCCCCGGCAACGCCAGCCGCTTCGCCCGCCACCCGTCCCCTCGTGTCCCCTCGTGTCAAGCTTCGCCTGTGGCGGCTTATAGGCGTATAGGTGCGGTTCTTGGATTTTTATTATTAATAAAATTGTTTAATATGTGTAAATAACATTAAAAACACTATAAATATTCCAGCAATAATAGCAAATTGTTCATTTTGTTTGTGATTTACTCATGGATAAAACACATGGAAAGGTATTTATGTTCAGCGTTCCAATTTGACGGTTCTGTTTTGAATTAATTTAGATTTTAAACCTTTTTTCGTTAAAATGTATTTGGTTTTAACTTTATTATACTTTAATATTATTACAAGTATACGTAGTGGCCGAGTTGGTTAGGTTTATAGATGGGTTATTGAGTCTATTCAAAACATCGCGACGAGCTAGCCACTTGTTCGGTGTAGACTCATACCATCCCCTGTACCCAATACCCTGGGGCCGTCCAGGCGGTCTCGGGCGCCGTAAGGCACCCGTGAAGATAAATATATAAATATAAAAAAATACAATATTATTACAATTTTCTTGAACCAACATTGATCTTTGTAGTGTAATAATAAATTATTAAGTAATGCATATATAAATACTAGGTACCTACCTACATGGTTTTGCAATTAATTAACTAGCTTCCTTTTATCAGTCATGAAGAATGTAAATTGACTCAAATCAGAGTATAGCCTCATAATTTTATTAACATATTGTTGGGTATTTTGTATGATATGTAGGTATTTGTTATTAACAAACTCCTCTAGTGGAGTAATACAAAGGAAAGTATTTTACTATGATGGATGGTAAATTTACTATAATTAAATAATATAATAATAAATGATTCTAGGCCTGCTTGATGCCAACCTAACTTGACATTACATATTATGCTAAGATAAACTATAAGCGATTTGTGAATTGTTTATAGTAGCTTTGTATATTCCTAAATTATTGTGAGAATCAGATACTGTGTGTGGACTGTATTTTCAGAGTCGACCATGCCTCCTACCACAAGAAGAGCTACTGCGGTGGAATTGGAACAAAACTTAAAAACTGCTCTAATTGAATTAAAAATCTCTAAAATTCTTTGTGACCATCTATTAAAAGAGCGAGACGATGGTGAGGCTGAGTTGTTGAACATTAACAGCAAAATTAAGGAGTTGAAAAAAGAACTCAGTGAACTCCACACCCAGTATGAGGATGTATGTAGTGAACGGGATCAAGTACAGGAGCAGCTCTCTGCTGTTGGCCTGTATAGTGATTATTATGTGCAGGCATTGGATCGGATTAGCCATCTCGAGCTGCAGCTTAATGAAGCTCTTAGGACCATTGAGAAGTTTGAAGAGGAAAAGGAGAGGTGTCAAAGCGAACAAACCTTATGTTTGTATGATGAGTTAATCGACAAGGACTTAAAAGTTAATAATAGTATAACTACAGTAAATAGTGGATATTTTAGTAATAGAAAATATATTAAGTTATTAAAGTTCATTAAAAAATATAAGAATAAGTTAAATAATAATTATATTAGATCTAGGAATATTTCATTAAAAGCGGACTGCCGTAGGCTCATGCCGGAATTTAAACAAAATAGCGAATATATTGTCAATTTACAACAACAACATGATAGTGACAAATTAAACTTAAAAACTGAAATAACAAACTTACATTTATGTCTCTCTGACTTAACAAAGAAATATCAGTTGTCACAGAATGACCTTACCGAGCAAATTAAAAATATGGGTGAAATTCTCCAATTAAGCAGATATAATGCAGAGAGATTTGAGTCATTTGTAAATAAAAATTGTTGCTCCTGCGAAAATCAGATAAATTTGTCAAATACTGAATCATCCATTGCCTATTCCAGCGTAACTCTACCAAAGGATATAACTAACAACACTGCTCACAGACAGTATTGGTATGGGAATGGGTCAAATTTTTAATTACCATTTAGACCATTCTGTGACAAACTATTGTATGCCAGGCAATAGTTTTAAGAACATTGTGTCACGCCTATCTATGTTTAGGTTATAAATAAGACGCAAACAAATAAGTTTTAGATTACTATTTATTAAACTAAACCTAACATAAAAAATATATAAAAGAAAACTGTACAACTATAGCTAACTTAATCTAGAAACGGATCTAGAATTCCCAATTTGGAGTTGATCTAGATATCCTAATTTGGAATTGCTAGGAATCTTAATTTAGTAAAGAATCTAGAAATTCTAATTTATTAAATAGTATCTCAGGGAGTGAGTACAATAAAAATCAGTTGATTTTCAGTATGCAATACGATACCAGAATCCTTTAGATACCCGATCTGGAGATATGTAGAAGGATTATGACGTCACGACGACAGCCTCAACGTACTATGCATAGCCATAGTTCTAATTGTAGACGTAGATCCGATCATAAAACCCTGGAATGTTGGACACTTTAGAAATTGTCCAATTTTGCAACTGGACTGCAACATGAGCATTATGGTATAAGCTAAAGTTTAGCGATTTGTCTAACTAGCAATCTAAGGTATTGCAGCTGTTACATATAAGATGATAAGCAGAAGGATTTTACAATATTTTAATAAAAACACAATTTTAATTACATATTATAAGTATTGAAGTTTTATGTATTTTAATAAAAATACATACCTAATATTATATAATTAACCAAGTAGCAATTAAAAAAATAACACTAGTCTTAACACATTTATTCTAATATCATATAAAATATCCAATTATAAAATTGTTATTGAATTGCAAAGCACATTTTAATTTTAATGTTTTATTATTTATCTAGCAAATAAAACATATTTACATAACTTACCCAATTTCTGGGGTTAAACACACACTTATTTAACTATTTATATTTAAGAAACAGAGATAGAAAATAATTTAAAAAGATTTATAAACATCAGACCAGCCTTTAGTGTCTGCTTTTTGAGGTTAGATTGTATTACTACTTGCTAACTACTATTTAGTGCAGTAAGCGCCTTAGAAAATAAAATAGCTATAGATACACTTTTGATCTATTGTAGTTAGTAATTTAGTTTACAATGATACAGTACCCCCTCTCCTAATCAACAATGACCTATGAACAAAATCCGTACTGACAACCTGCTACCCAATAAAGTTAAAATTAATAATAAATAGGTTTAATTATTGAGCACCGTTTAATTTTAAATCTTTAATATGCCATGCACCAAGATCGCGGCCTGACATATCTTCCAAATTATAGACCAACGGTGATCTTTTGCCAGTAATTTTACATTTTTGAAATTTAGGTGCTAGCTTTTTACTAAAATGAGCATCTTTGTCACTCTGAAAATAAAATTTTTTCCAAACAAAATCTCCAATATTAAATTCTACTGGCTCCGTCTTAAATTATAGTGCTTAGTATTTTTCGCGTGGGCTTGCCAAAGAGAAAATTGAACCTTATCAAAGACTTCTGATAGATTGCCTAAATTTTCAGCGTAAACGTCGCGCGGAATGAAAACTAGCTCGCTTTGGTTGTCATTTTTGATATAATGAGAACCACACGTTACTAGCTCCCGACCGTGTACCAAGAAAGATGGGGTATAACCTGTACTTACATTAACAGAATTATTAATAGCGAATTGAATTTTCGGTAGGTTTATGTCCCAGGATCTATGATCATTAGCAACAAATGTTGAAATGGCTGTAACTATAGTTTTGTTATACCTTTCAACAGTGTTAATCTGGGGAGTATATTTAGGGGTAAAGTGAATATTCGGAACTTTGTATTTCTGAAATAAAGTGTCCAGTTCACGGCTAATGAATTGGCTTCCATTATCCATAATAACAACCTGGGGAACACCATGGATCAGAAACATGCCATCTTCAAGACATTTAACACAACTCTGAATTGCTTATCTTTTTACAATAAAAATATTAATATAATGAATGTAAGTAACCTAGATATAAGAAGAATGGTGCGTGGGCAATATCACGATATTGTTAAATATTTTATTAAAACTTTATGTGAAAATGATACTAAATCTCAAAAATACCAACAAGAATAGTTACAGAATCTGGATTTTGCCTTCGATACAACCGTGACAACAATAAAGTGAAAATTGAGAGGCAGTTAGGAAAAATAGGACATTGTAATGAGAGGTGTAATAATTTAATAGTTGGTCATCAAAATGTACAAGGATTATCACAAAAGTTGCTAGATTTAAGTATATACCTAGATAATAATAATATTGACATATTTTGTATAACAGAATCATGGCTGGAGCGTGATTCACTAGATACATATGGGATAGAAAACTATAGCATAAAAAGTAGCAGTCACAGGACACATTTTAAAAGAGGTAACACTTTGATATATGTTAAAAAGTCCTTGAAAGCAAAGAATAGATCTGATATACTAAAATTGAGTATAGATAAGGATTTTGAAGCTAGTTGTGTGGAGCTGGATGATCTAATTGTATTAACTGTTTATAGATCACCGAGTGCAAACTTAAATGTATTTATTAATAGGCTTGATGAATCTATATCTAAATTATTATTTAAAAATAATAAAACTTTAGTTGTCTGTGGTGATTTTAATGTAGACTTTCTCACAAATGTTGAAAACGGAGTAGGTGGTCTCATGTTACTAGATCTAATGAATTCATATAAACTAATGCAACAAATTTTTGATTATACTAGAATTACACCTAGTACCTCCAGTTGCATAGATAATATATTTACAGATGGTCAAGTGATGGATTCATGTGTACTGTTGGGCATAAAATCTGACCATCTAGCTCAAAAAATTACTTTAAAAGACAGTTCTTCTATTGGATCCTCCACCTCTATTATTAAAACGACTAGATTGGTGTCACGGGAGAGGATAGATAATTTAAAAATATCAATTATGCAAAATAACAATTTTAATATAAAAGATTTGGACTTTCGTATTTTTTTTAATGAGTTACTACTTGAGTGTAATGCATATTTACCTGTAGTACAAAAGAAGGTAAAGTTAAATTTAGAAAAAAATGTCTGGCTTACTCCAGGCATTATTTGTTCTCGCGAAAGACTTAATTTTTTATATGAATATCTTCAGCATAATGATAATATAGTTGTTAAAAAATATGTTAAACGATACAGCAAAATTTTTAAAGAAACTTGTTTGGAGGCTAAAAGAATTTTCCTTAAAAATAGAATCATGACTTCAAAAAACTAAATTAAAACTAGTTGGGCGATAATTAAAGAATTAAGTGGTAAGAATGTAGAAGTAATTTTATCAGAGTTCGAAATTAAAACTGATGATAACAATTTTATTAAAGATAAAGATAAAATTGCTAATTATTTTAATACTTTCTTTAGCAACGTTGCAGCTAATGCCACTAACGCACTGAATGTAGATGTAAGACAGGCCACAAATTATCTTGAATCTTACACCTTCAAAAGATATCCTGTAAATGTATTTTATGCGATGACAGAAACGGAAGTTGCAAATATTATTATGTGCTTAAAACCAAAACAGCGCTACATCCTGTTGGGCGCCCGCTCGAGTGCCGCCGGCCCTCTGACTGCGGCTAGGCCCGCATTCACCCGCCCAGGCGCACCATCCCGCCCCGGCGCCGCAGCTCAACCAAGCTTCGTGCGGCCGGGAGCCACCACCCGTCCCGGAGCAGTCGTGCAGCCGTTGGCGCCGCCCTCGCCGGCGCCGCATCTCAACCTGCGGCCGTCGTCCGCTCCAGCATCGCCGTGCAGCGTCCGGGCACATCCCGCCCAGGCCCTACCAATCATCAGTGGGTCCCGCCGCCCCCGCCCAGCCCGTGAGCATCCGGTCCGGGCTCACCGCAGCAACCGAAGGCCCCGGCAACGCCAGCCGCTTCGCCCGCCACCCGTCCCCTCGTGTCCCCTCGTGTCAAGCTTCGCCTGTGGCGGCTTATAGGCGTATAGGTGCGGTTCTTGGATTTTTATTATTAATAAAATTGTTTAATATGTGTAAATAACATTAAAAACACTATAAATATTCCAGCAATAATAGCAAATTGTTCATTTTGTTTGTGATTTACTCATGGATAAAACACATGGAAAGGTATTTATGTTCAGCGTTCCAATTTGACGGTTCTGTTTTGAATTAATTTAGATTTTAAACCTTTTTTCGTTAAAATGTATTTGGTTTTAACTTTATTATACTTTAATATTATTACAAGTATACGTAGTGGCCGAGTTGGTTAGGTTTATAGATGGGTTATTGAGTCTATTCAAAACATCGCGACGAGCTAGCCACTTGTTCGGTGTAGACTCATACCATCCCCTGTACCCAATACCCTGGGGCCGTCCAGGCGGTCTCGGGCGCCGTAAGGCACCCGTGAAGATAAATATATAAATATAAAAAAATACAATATTATTACAATTTTCTTGAACCAACATTGATCTTTGTAGTGTAATAATAAATTATTAAGTAATGCATATATAAATACTAGGTACCTACCTACATGGTTTTGCAATTAATTAACTAGCTTCCTTTTATCAGTCATGAAGAATGTAAATTGACTCAAATCAGAGTATAGCCTCATAATTTTATTAACATATTGTTGGGTATTTTGTATGATATGTAGGTATTTGTTATTAACAAACTCCTCTAGTGGAGTAATACAAAGGAAAGTATTTTACTATGATGGATGGTAAATTTACTATAATTAAATAATATAATAATAAATGATTCTAGGCCTGCTTGATGCCAACCTAACTTGACATTACATATTATGCTAAGATAAACTATAAGCGATTTGTGAATTGTTTATAGTAGCTTTGTATATTCCTAAATTATTGTGAGAATCAGATACTGTGTGTGGACTGTATTTTCAGAGTCGACCATGCCTCCTACCACAAGAAGAGCTACTGCGGTGGAATTGGAACAAAACTTAAAAACTGCTCTAATTGAATTAAAAATCTCTAAAATTCTTTGTGACCATCTATTAAAAGAGCGAGACGATGGTGAGGCTGAGTTGTTGAACATTAACAGCAAAATTAAGGAGTTGAAAAAAGAACTCAGTGAACTCCACACCCAGTATGAGGATGTATGTAGTGAACGGGATCAAGTACAGGAGCAGCTCTCTGCTGTTGGCCTGTATAGTGATTATTATGTGCAGGCATTGGATCGGATTAGCCATCTCGAGCTGCAGCTTAATGAAGCTCTTAGGACCATTGAGAAGTTTGAAGAGGAAAAGGAGAGGTGTCAAAGCGAACAAACCTTATGTTTGTATGATGAGTTAATCGACAAGGACTTAAAAGTTAATAATAGTATAACTACAGTAAATAGTGGATATTTTAGTAATAGAAAATATATTAAGTTATTAAAGTTCATTAAAAAATATAAGAATAAGTTAAATAATAATTATATTAGATCTAGGAATATTTCATTAAAAGCGGACTGCCGTAGGCTCATGCCGGAATTTAAACAAAATAGCGAATATATTGTCAATTTACAACAACAACATGATAGTGACAAATTAAACTTAAAAACTGAAATAACAAACTTACATTTATGTCTCTCTGACTTAACAAAGAAATATCAGTTGTCACAGAATGACCTTACCGAGCAAATTAAAAATATGGGTGAAATTCTCCAATTAAGCAGATATAATGCAGAGAGATTTGAGTCATTTGTAAATAAAAATTGTTGCTCCTGCGAAAATCAGATAAATTTGTCAAATACTGAATCATCCATTGCCTATTCCAGCGTAACTCTACCAAAGGATATAACTAACAACACTGCTCACAGACAGTATTGGTATGGGAATGGGTCAAATTTTTAATTACCATTTAGACCATTCTGTGACAAACTATTGTATGCCAGGCAATAGTTTTAAGAACATTGTGTCACGCCTATCTATGTTTAGGTTATAAATAAGACGCAAACAAATAAGTTTTAGATTACTATTTATTAAACTAAACCTAACATAAAAAATATATAAAAGAAAACTGTACAACTATAGCTAACTTAATCTAGAAACGGATCTAGAATTCCCAATTTGGAGTTGATCTAGATATCCTAATTTGGAATTGCTAGGAATCTTAATTTAGTAAAGAATCTAGAAATTCTAATTTATTAAATAGTATCTCAGGGAGTGAGTACAATAAAAATCAGTTGATTTTCAGTATGCAATACGATACCAGAATCCTTTAGATACCCGATCTGGAGATATGTAGAAGGATTATGACGTCACGACGACAGCCTCAACGTACTATGCATAGCCATAGTTCTAATTGTAGACGTAGATCCGATCATAAAACCCTGGAATGTTGGACACTTTAGAAATTGTCCAATTTTGCAACTGGACTGCAACATGAGCATTATGGTATAAGCTAAAGTTTAGCAATTTGTCTAACTAGCAATCTAAGGTATTGCAGCTGTTACATATAAGATGATAAGCAGAAGGATTTTACAATATTTTAATAAAAACACAATTTTAATTACATATTATAAGTATTGAAGTTTTATGTATTTTAATAAAAATACATACCTAATATTATATAATTAACCAAGTAGCAATTAAAAAAATAACACTAGTCTTAACACATTTATTCTAATATCATATAAAATATCCAATTATAAAATTGTTATTGAATTGCAAAGCACATTTTAATTTTAATGTTTTATTATTTATCTAGCAAATAAAACATATTTACATAACTTACCCAATTTCTGGGGTTAAACACACACTTATTTAACTATTTATATTTAAGAAACAGAGATAGAAAATAATTTAAAAAGATTTATAAACATCAGACCAGCCTTTAGTGTCTGCTTTTTGAGGTTAGATTGTATTACTACTTGCTAACTACTATTTAGTGCAGTAAGCGCCTTAGAAAATAAAATAGCTATAGATACACTTTTGATCTATTGTAGTTAGTAATTTAGTTTACAATGATACAGTACCCCCTCTCCTAATCAACAATGACCTATGAACAAAATCCGTACTGACAACCTGCTACCCAATAAAGTTAAAATTAATAATAAATAGGTTTAATTATTGAGCACCGTTTAATTTTAAATCTTTAATATGCCATGCACCAAGATCGCGGCCTGACATATCTTCCAAATTATAGACCAACGGTGATCTTTTGCCAGTAATTTTACATTTTTGAAATTTAGGTGCTAGCTTTTTACTAAAATGAGCATCTTTGTCACTCTGAAAATAAAATTTTTTCCAAACAAAATCTCCAATATTAAATTCTACTGGCTCCGTCTTAAATTATAGTGCTTAGTATTTTTCGCGTGGGCTTGCCAAAGAGAAAATTGAACCTTATCAAAGACTTCTGATAGATTGCCTAAATTTTCAGCGTACACGTCGCGCGGAATGAAAACTAGCTCGCTTTGGTTGTCATTTTTGATATAATGAGAACCACACGTTACTAGCTCCCGACCGTGTACCAAGAAAGATGGGGTATAACCTGTACTTACATTAACAGAATTATTAATAGCGAATTGAATTTTCGGTAGGTTTATGTCCCAGGATCTATGATCATTAGCAACAAATGTTGAAATGGCTGTAACTATAGTTTTGTTATACCTTTCAACAGTGTTAATCTGGGGAGTATATTTAGGGGTAAAGTGAATATTCGGAACTTTGTATTTCTGAAATAAAGTGTCCAGTTCACGGCTAATGAATTGGCTTCCATTATCCATAATAACAACCTGGGGAACACCATGGATCAGAAACATGCCATCTTCAAGACATTTAACACAACTCTGAATTGCTTATCTTTTTACAATAAAAATATTAATATAATGAATGTAAGTAACCTAGATATAAGAAGAATGGTGCGTGGGCAATATCACGATATTGTTAAATATTTTATTAAAACTTTATGTGAAAATGATACTAAATCTCAAAAATACCAACAAGAACAGTTACAGAATCTGGATTTTGCCTTCGATACAACCGTGACAACAATAAAGTGAAAATTGAGAGGCAGTTAGGAAAAATAGGACATTGTAATGAGAGGTGTAATAATTTAATAGTTGGTCATCAAAATGTACAAGGATTATCACAAAAGTTGCTAGATTTAAGTATATACCTAGATAATAATAATATTGACATATTTTGTATAACAGAATCATGGCTGGAGCGTGATTCACTAGATACATATGGGATAGAAAACTATAGCATAAAAAGTAGCAGTCACAGGACACATTTTAAAAGAGGTAACACTTTGATATATGTTAAAAAGTCCTTGAAAGCAAAGAATAGATCTGATATACTAAAATTGAGTATAGATAAGGATTTTGAAGCTAGTTGTGTGGAGCTGGATGATCTAATTGTATTAACTGTTTATAGATCACCGAGTGCAAACTTAAATGTATTTATTAATAGGCTTGATGAATCTATATCTAAATTATTATTTAAAAATAATAAAACTTTAGTTGTCTGTGGTGATTTTAATGTAGACTTTCTCACAAATGTTGAAAACGGAGTAGGTGGTCTCATGTTACTAGATCTAATGAATTCATATAAACTAATGCAACAAATTTTTGATTATACTAGAATTACACCTAGTACCTCCAGTTGCATAGATAATATATTTACAGATGGTCAAGTGATGGATTCATGTGTACTGTTGGGCATAAAATCTGACCATCTAGCTCAAAAAATTACTTTAAAAGACAGTTCTTCTATTGGATCCTCCACCTCTATTATTAAAACGACTAGATTGGTGTCACGGGAGAGGATAGATAATTTAAAAATATCAATTATGCAAAATAACAATTTTAATATAAAAGATTTGGACTTTCGTATTTTTTTTAATGAGTTACTACTTGAGTGTAATGCATATTTACCTGTAGTACAAAAGAAGGTAAAGTTAAATTTAGAAAAAAATGTCTGGCTTACTCCAGGCATTATTTGTTCTCGCGAAAGACTTAATTTTTTATATGAATATCTTCAGCATAATGATAATATAGTTGTTAAAAAATATGTTAAACGATACAGCAAAATTTTTAAAGAAACTTGTTTGGAGGCTAAAAGAATTTTCCTTAAAAATAGAATCATGACTTCAAAAAACTAAATTAAAACTAGTTGGGCGATAATTAAAGAATTAAGTGGTAAGAATGTAGAAGTAATTTTATCAGAGTTCGAAATTAAAACTGATGATAACAATTTTATTAAAGATAAAGATAAAATTGCTAATTATTTTAATACTTTCTTTAGCAACGTTGCAGCTAATGCCACTAACGCACTGAATGTAGATGTAAGACAGGCCACAAATTATCTTGAATCTTACACCTTCAAAAGATATCCTGTAAATGTATTTTATGCGATGACAGAAACGGAAGTTGCAAATATTATTATGTGCTTAAAACCAAAACATTCGCATGATTTATGGCATCTGACTCCAAAAATAATAAAGGAACTGGTAAATGAACTAACCTATCCAATCACAAAAATTATTAACGACGCTTTTATCTTAGGAGAATTCCCAGATGCTTTCAAACTGGCAAGGGTCATCCCGCTCCACAAAAAAGGTGATAGCCGTGATGCACACAACTATAGGCCTATATCCTTGTTGCCTGTTTTGAGTAAAATTTTTGAAAGAAGTATGTATAATAGACTGATTGAATACTTAGATAATAATGATATTTTAGAAAAAAGTCAATTTGGCTTTCGTAAAAACAAGTCCACATCTCAAGCTTTAAGTAACATGGTGAAACAGATTTTAACTAGCTTGGATCAGAAAAAAAAATGCACTCGGCATCTTTTGTGACCTTTCAAAGGCATTTGATTGTGTGCATCATGGCATCCTGCTAGCTAAATTGGAGCATTATGGATTAGATTCTAATGGTCTTAAATTATGTAAGTCTTATGTAAAAAAGAGAAAGCAAATTGTTAACATCGACAGCATAAACTCATCAGAGACATGTGTAAAATTAGGCGTTCCCCAGGGATCCATATTAGGCCCACTATTTTTCCTAATATATATTAATGACCTTAGTGTGTGTATCCCTGACGATACAAATATTGTGATGTTTGCTGACGATATATCTGTACTAATAAGTGACAAAGATAAGAAAGTTGTAGTTAATAAGTTGAAAATCTTAATAAACAACTTAGAGTCCTGGTTCAGTTGTAATAATCTGCTATTAAACCTAAACAAAACAAATTTAGTGAATTTTTCTTTAGGCACATCCATGAAACAAAATATAAATGATTTTAAGTCACTGGTAACTTCAAATTCAATGTCTCTTGTATCTCATACAAAATTTCTTGGTATAGAATTGGATATAAAACTTACTTGGAAATGCCATATTGATAGTCTCGCAAAAAAATTAAGTCCAGCATGTTATGCAATAAGAAAGGTCAAAGAATATTGTGGTGCGGAAGCGGCTAAGTCAGTTTATTATGCCTATTTTCATAGTATTATGACATAGGACTGCTAGTATGGGGAACAGCTGCTGAAGCAAACCGCATTTTTATATTACAAAAAAGAGCTATTCGATCTATAGCAGGACTGAAACCAAGAGACAGTTGTAGGGAATATTTCAAGGAATTAAATATATTAACATTAGCGAGTAGCTATATTCTTTTTAGTTTAGTATATGTTAAAGAAAATATAGAGGATTACACTTTTAGTATTACGAGAGAAAATTCACGCCATAAGCCTTACTTGCAACTGCCACGACACAGGTTGACCAAATTTTCTAAGAGCTTTATATGTTCAGGCGTAAATCTATATAATAAACTATCTAACGATATAAAGGCTCTAGACCTTAACGAATACAAAAAGCAACTGAAAGATATACTTGCTAAAAAGGCTTATTATACGTTGGATGAGGCACTGAATGATAGGCCTTTGGAATTACTATAGAATTATTATTTATTCAATCGGCTAATAATTATATAATAATTTATTATAACTGACAAAGCCCCTTTACAGCTACTAATATATTTTTAATTTACTGACATCATTTAAACATTTTATTGTATTTTATAATAATATTGTGCTGACATTTGTTTCATTATATATATTTATTATTATTGTTATTCTATGACACAGCCCTTTTACAGCTGCTTTAGTCGACATAATTGGATTTTCTTGACATTTTATTTGGTATGTTTATTGTTACATAATTTATTATTTTAATACCTTATTTATGACATAATATTTTTTCATTATCCTAGCACCACGTATATGTTTTTTTTATTATAATTTTTTTTTGACAACGCCTTGTTTATTTTATTTTATTTTATCATTGTGATATTTAATTTACTTTTAATTGTGACATTGTAACTAATCTCTTTAACAACGCCCTTATACATCTGCTTCTAGTTTACATCCAACATGTATGTGTTTATATGTATGTATATATATATATATGTGGGATATTATTTTGAGCAAATTAAGACTGTTTTTTTAAACTTGAAACTTCTTTATTTAACACCTTATGAATACATTTTACAACACACAACCATCTTAGTCGAGCGGTGCAGCCGTATTGCCCCACTCCACCTCCCTTTTATATCAAGGAGCGAACAAAAGTGTGCGGTTCTCCATTAACAGCGTTCAATTTAACTTAATCTTTATATAACTTGAACAATCCTACAATTCGGCCATCCTGCTGATAGTCTGGCCTCAGACTCTGTATCTCAAAAATACTAAACAAAAATCTTATAATGGTAATCAAAATTTATTTAACATTTACTAAACATTTGACTCACACACTTATGTCTCTATACAATATTTAAATCATACAAGATAAAGAGCTTTATTAATACAAAATATAGATGCTATTTAAGAATAAGTATACCTAACTATAAACACTTAATAACACAAAACTTCTTATGCAAAATAATTTTATTATGCAAAATATCTTATAGCTTAGTAAAGACAAGTTTTACTAAGAAAAGCATATACATAATGTACCACCTGAAACTAGCTTAACTATTTCTAAAAATATTTAGTAAAGAAAACACTTAATAAAAATTCAGTCTGGCCAACGTTTTATAAAATCAGCTGAGCTGTATGTTTTATATGGGCCCTCTGCTAAACTACTTACTTTTTCAACTTCATATCTGTCTTTTCCTTTAATATTTATAACCTTACTAGCTGTGCTCGCGACTTCGTCCGCGTGGAATAGTTATTTTTTTATCATATAAACTTTCATCACCTATTTTATCCCCTTGGGGGTAGAATTTATCAAAATCCTTTCTTAGCGGATGCCTACGTCATAACATCTACCTGCATGCCAAATTTCAGCCCGATCCGTCTAGTGGTTTGGACTGTGCGTTGATAGATCACTATGTCAGTCAGTCACCTTTGAGTTATATATATTTAGATTATTCTTTAATACATATTTTTTGTGTATCTTGAACCGTTTTCACGGCGCACGCAACGGAAGGCTTCAAAGATGAAATAATTTCTCCCGTTTTTTACACATTTACCACTATATCTTTGCTCCTATTGGTCGTAGCGTGATGTTATATAGCCTATAGCCTTCCTCGATAACTGGACTATCCAACACAAAAAGAATTATTCAATTCGAACCAGTAGTTTCGGAGATTAGCGCGTTCAAACAAACAAACAAACAAACAAACAAACAAACTCTTCAGCTTTATAATATTAGTATAGATAGGGTCCTAGATACTTCTGTTTTAGCTTCATGCTTGTCCGATACTGTGTCCTTTTTATAGCAACTATATCTCCTATCTTATACTGTGTACTTTCCTTTCTTTTCTTATTAAAATTACTTTCATTTTCTTCTTGAATTTTCATAATTTTACACTTAGCTTTGCTTCTTAAATCTTCTCTATTTTCTGAAAAATAACTTTTATTTTCTTGTATTAAATCATATAATTTCAAATCTTCTTTTTGTTTCATCTTTATCATCTTTACGATGTATCATCTTTACACCAATCAATAATTCAAATGGTGTTATTCCTATACTTCTTTGGTATGTACTATTTATTGCTCTCTGTAATTTACTTGTGTGTTTATACCATTGACATGGTTCTTCAATACATAACTTTGTTAACACTGAAATAATAATCCTGTTTATCCTTTCAATTTGGCCATTCCCTCTAGGTACTCCTGTGGTAATAGTAACATGTAAAATATCTTCTTCCAAACAATATTCTTTAAACTCGTTGCTTGTGAAAGCAGTTCCTCGGTCTGTTATAAAACGTACTGGGTTTCCAAAATTTTGTTGAAGTAGTTTTAATTTATCAACAGTCTCCTTTGTAGCCGTTGTCTTTGTAGGAAAGATCCAAACAAACTTGGTAAAGGCATCTATTATTGCCAAAATATAATTACACTGCTTCTTTGTTTCCGACAAAGGTCCTAAATGATCACAATGTAATGTATGTAATGGTATGCTATCCTTTTCTATGGAATGTAGAAAACCTTCCTGCTTTCCGCACTTCCTTGTTGCTAACAAGCATGGTATACAGGTAACAATAAACTCTTCTATTTTTCTATCAATTTCTTTAATATAATAATCTTTATTAATAATTTAGGGCTTCTGTAGTTTTTCTACTCATGTATTATACTGGATGTAAACTGTTTTCGTTTGGATTACGCTGCATAAGTATAGCGGAATAAGCTAATATTGAAGCATCAGTATGCATTTCTGTAATATAATTTTGATTAAATATTCTCAAAACAGGTTGATTGGACAATTTATTTTTTAGAATATTAAATGCTTCCTTCTCTTTAATATCTAACTTAAATTCTTTAATATTTTTCTTCAAAAGTTCCGTTAGTGGTTGGGCTATCAATGCATAATTTTCTATATATTTTCTAAAATAGGAAGTTAATCCTATGAATGAATGAAGCTGCTTTATTGTCTGTGGTTCAGGATACCTTATAACACATTCAGTCTTCTCCGTTGAACATTTAACAGTACCGTCTTCAATCAAATGTCCAAGGTATTCAACTTTTGTAGTAAGTATTTCATACTTCTTCCAATTAATGTTTAATCCATACTCACATGCTACTTTTAACACTTCTTTTAATCTTTCTACACCTTCATTATAATCTTTAGCTGGAATAATTAAGTCGTCTATGAATATTAATACAAATCCTTTATTGATCAAATCTCTGAAAATAATAGTAATAAATCTGGTAAAATATTTTGGGCAAATGGATAAACCAAAGGGTGCTCTTAAAAATTCGTACTGGCCATGGTGAGTTACAAATGAAGTGTACTTAATTGAATCTTCATGAACTTTTAAATGAAAGAAACCATTTTTTAAATCAAGGGTAGTAAAAACTTTGGAATTACATAGTCGATCAATATGATCTTCAATAACTGGGAGTGGAAATTCGTCCTTTATAATTTTCTTATTTATTAATCTATAATCAATACATACTCTTGTGGTACCGTCTTTCTTTTTAACCAAAACTAATGGGCTGGCATACTCGGAATAACTTGGTCTTATTATTTTATTATTTAACCATTCTTCTATTTGTAATTCTACTTCCTTTTGTTCTTTAAATGATAATCTTCTTGGTCTTTGTGCCACTGGTTGTTCATCTTTTAAAATAATTCTCATTTCAATTGGAGCTTCTTTAGTTTTAATTGGTTTATATTCATTTATTATTTGCTCAACTAACTTTTTAACCTGAAAACTACCTGAAATAGAATATGATAAATTACACTTACCAATATTATTAATTAAATTATTCATTTCCTGAAACCAACTCTGCTGAAAACAAGGCAACACAGTGACTGAACCTTTATTAAATATTACTGTTGAAAATTTTAAAAAACTTTGACCCAACATTATTTTATATGGTATTACATCGTGTGGTACAATATAAAATACACTGTTAAAAATATTATTATCTAATTTAATGTCCATACAAAACTTTCCTAACGTACACACTTTCCTATTACCGAGACCCAAAATCACTAAGTTTTCTTTCATATATGACGTAATATTTAATTTAAAAAATAGATCGGCACGCACTAAATTTAATTCACTTCCCGAATCTATTAAACATTTCACTTTTATTCCACTAATTTCGATAAATTTCACAGCTTCGTTTGGTTTGTTTACATTACAAACGTCAATGTCACTTCGATCGCCGCCGTACTTGTTCGACCAATCAGAGCACGATGCGTCAGAGTTACCAACCATGACATCCATTGCGTTCATTCGGTCTAAGTTCAGGTTGAAACTCGCATTCGTTCCTTCGCTCATCTCATACGTTCTTCCGGTCATCTGTATCCGTTCTGATGTTTCGCCGAAAGTTGATGTATCTGCTTCTTCGTTGTTCTGCAGCAACTTCACACACAAAGATTTTTTGCCGCCATCTTCGCCGCTTTTGACGCAATTTGTAGCGATGTGACCATATCCATTACACCTAAAACATTTTACACCATTTTTGCAGGCCTTCGTCACGTAACCTTTTTCGCCACACTTATAGCACCTTTTTTCTTCTTTATTTTTAATTTCTTTATTATCCACTTTTCGTCTTGTATTTTCTTCGTAAACTTCTTTTTTGATACTTTTCTTCATACCCTCGTAAACAGCTAACTTTTCTTTCAATACGGCATAGGTAGTTATCCCGTATAATATGGCTTTATTGTACTCGTGGTCACTAATTCCATCCACTATGTACTGGATAGCTACATAGTCCGGAAACTTAGCACGCTTGCCCAGCTCCTTCATTGTAAGCATATATTGATAAAAAGATTCGTCACGTCTTTTTTTTCGTGCCGTCATCATTTCGTGCATTTCCTTGCTGTTGACACAATCTGGGAATTCTTTTTGGAGCGCGGCTTTTAGTTCATCGTATGATTTATATGTTTTTTCGGATTTCAGCCACAGCTCCGCCGTACCGATTAATCACCTGCGGGCGATAATTAGTTTTTGCTGTCGAGTCCAATTAAATATTTCAGCATTGTCCTCGATATCCTGCGCCCATTTGACACTGGAATAAGTCTTGTCGTCACCGCTAAATTTATTAATTGTATCAGCTAAAATAAAATTTCCTTCTAATTTTTCAACTTTTTCTTCCGCCATCTTGTTGTTTACCGGTTACTCACGCTATGCGCAAACGCCGGCCGTCTTCACTTCTTTAAAAAAAAAAGTTATTTGCTCAATCCCGGTCGAGCCCCCAAAAACTGTGGGATATTATTTTGAGCAAATTAAAACTGTTTTTTTTTAAACTTGAAACTTCTTTATTTAACACCTTATGAATACATTTTACAACACACAACCATCTTAGTCGAGCGGTGCAGCCGTATTGCCCCACTCCACCTCCCTAACCCTTTTATATCAAGGAGCGAACAAAAGTGTGCGGTTCTCCATTAACAGCGTTCAATTTAACTTAATCTTTATATAACTTGAACAATCCTACATATATATATTATGCTTCATAATTGTGTTATAAGTTTTATTTATTTTTATTTAAATTACTCTCGAAGAGACCTCTTTACAGTTGGGTCCTAGTAGGCAACATTTTAATTTTATATTAAAAAACTGTTCTTTGCTTTCTTGGATTCTTAGCCTACATTTCGCTCCATGCCATGAAAAATAGAAACGGTATAAAAACCTATGAAAATTATTAAACTTATGTACCTATATACTTTTATATAATAAGTACATATTGTAACTTTGGACTTAACCGAGCTCCGGTTGGAGTACTGGTGGCAATACAACAATAAACAATAACAAAAGCACCAGCAGTAGCATTACGAAGGGGAAAGAGTAGGCAATACTTAGAGAAGCAACACGTCACAACGAAAATATAAGTATGTTGCTTTCTACTGTTAGGTAGTGGACCAACTAGATCCATAGATACGGCCTGAAATGGACGAGAACAATTTTTGGGTCTACCCATGGTTCCCAGTGTACCATGAGTAGGTAACTTATAAGCTAGACACACATCACAACTATTTACAAATTTTACAACATCACTATACATACCCGGCCAAAAATAGTGTAAAGCCAGACGTTTATACGTTTTAAAGATACCGAAGTGTTCACAAGTTGGTTCTGAATGGTTTTTGACCAAAATGTCGCTACGCATTTCTAGGGGTACAACTTGTTTCCAACTAAACTCTTCGGTAAGTACGTTTTTATTTTTCATAAAGCGATAAAGTATTGAGTTTTCGACACGGTAATTAGGATAACTAGTTGGTGACTTTAAACATCTATTATAGTTTTTAAGATACCAATTATCCTGTGTAGAGGGAGTAGAATTAGTCATATGAGTAATATTAGAAGTGTTAGTAATTTCTGCTAAAGGCACCGATCGTGAAAGTGCATCTGGAATTATATTGTCTTTTCCACGACGGTGTTTAATTTCAAAGTGAAACGAAGATAGACGGACACCCCATCTAGCAAGGCGACCGGAAGGATTAGAAAGGGAAAGGAACCATTTTAGCGCAGAATGGTCAGTATAGACAGAAAATGTTTGACTATTTTCCAAATAACAACGCCAATGCTCTAGCGCAATCAGTACAGCCAGCGCTTCCCGTTCAGTCACACTGTAGTTGCGTTCAGGACCAGTGAGTGAACGGCTCATATAGGCTACTGGACGTTCAATGTCATCTACTGTCTGGGAAAGCATAGCACCTATTCCAAAACTACTAGCGTCTGTATGAACATCGAAAGGGATAGAAAAATTAGGACAGGTAAGTACAAGGGCTTGGACTAATAGGGTTTTTAGTTCCAAGAAAGCCTTATCAGCTTCAGCAGTCCACTGGAATGGGGGGGCATTCTTTTTGCTCGAAGTAAGACGATTTAAAGATCCGGCTACGGTACTGAATTGAGGTATGAAACGCCTATACCACGAGGCAGTTCCCAAAAAGCGTTTAACCTCCTTTCGGTTTGTAGGTGTGGGATAATGTAGGATTGCCTCAACCGTTTCTGGATGTGTACGTAATCCATTGGAATCAACTAAATAACCTAAATATTTTAACTTGTCACGAAACAAATCACATTTTTCTAAATTTATTGTTAAACTTGTTTAATTTTATTTAAAACACGTGATAGAATATTTACGTGCTCTTGAAAGGTACTACTGACGACTATAATGTCATCAAGATAAGCGAATACTTTTAATTCGAAGTCGCTAAACAACATATCTACCAACCGCTGTTGGGTAGCTGGAGCATTAGTTAGTCCAAAAGCGGTAGTTTTAAATTGTAAAGTACCTCGACCGGGTACATAAAAAGCAGTTTTGTGGCGATCTGGCTCAGAAATTGGTATTTGCCAAAACGCTTTTGAAAGGTCAATACTTGACAAGAATTTTGCGTCACGAAGATTGTCGAGAATTTCTGAAATATACGGTAAGCTGTAGGCATCTTTTACAGTGACCGAATTTAATTTTCGACTATTAAGACAAAACCGTGAATTGCCGTATTTCTTACCAACTAGTAATACAGGTGATGACCACGGGCTTTCACATGGTTCGACCACATCAAGTGCAAGCATCTCATCCACTTGTTCGGTAACAGTCTTTAACTTCTCTGGAGACATACGGTAGTATCGCTGTCTTATAGGAAGAGCGTAATGTATCATCACGGGTGCCATACGGCGCCCGAGACCGCCTAGACGGCCCCAGGGTACCCAGCGGAGGGGTTTTAATCCCACCTCGTCGTAGCCGATGGTATGAGTCTACACCGAACAAGTGGCTAGCCCGTTGCGATGCTTTGAATAGACTCAATAACCCATCTATAAACAGTTTTACAAGTTGGTATAGTGAAACCGGGACCGACAGCTTAACGTGCTCTCCGAGGCACTATAGTGGTGTTGTCAAACAAATGTACATAATTTTTTTAAATTAAAAACTCATTGGTACACACCGGGATTCGAACCAGGGACCTTAGTGTTTTTAAGTCCAAGGTCTAACCAACTAGGACACCACACACATAGGAAGAGCGTCACCAGTATTAATACGATGTGTTATTAAATGTGTTCTACCTAGACCCTTCAGTTTAAAAGATATTTGTTCAAATTGCTTAATTAAATTATCAGCAATAGACATTTGGTATTTAGTTAGGTTATTATAAGAAAGAAGATGTATATTAGAATCAGACGATAGTTCAGCTAGTTTTGTATCTTTATTAGAAATATAATTAATAGATTTTACAAATTTAGGGAAAAGTTGAAACCTAGAATAAGATTTGTTTCGACTTCAGGTATAATATGAGCTTTTATTACTCGAACTTTACCTTCGAACACAAGAGGTAATAAAAGGTAGCCTTGAAATCGTATTTCTTGACCTCCAGCAGCAATGATAGTAATTATGTCATCAATAAAAATAGAAAAACCATAACTTATTAGGTTTTCATGAGACTTATTGCCTAGTACAGTTACCATTGAACCAGAGTCCAATAAACCATACATATACAATGAATCATAATTATGAATTTTTACTTTAATAAAAGGTCTAGGATCATTGGGCTTAAGATTTAAGACTGTAGTAACCTTATGGGGCTTGAAACAATTGGTAATATAATGTAGCCATTCTTGCCATTCCCATTGGTTATAATGTGACGTGGTAATGTTACTACAGTCTTTTTTTAGTTTTTTGATAATTTATGATTGGGATAATTTAAAGGTCTTATACAATCAGGACAGTTAGGGTAAGTTACGTTAAATTTTCCACATTTCAAACACACAGGAACCCTTGGTTTCTTGCACTGTTTTAATGTATGGTCGTTTGTTCGACATCTTGGACAGCTTATATACATAACAGGAGTTGTATCCTGTGTAACTACACTATTAAGATTAGAATTAAAATTATCATTAGAATTAATAGTATTAGTATTACAGCTATTATTAGTATAATTATTGTTAGTACTATTTTCACTACTGTTAATAGGATACACAGGTTTAGAGTTAAAATTCAGAATTATAATTTCGTGGTGTATAATTATATTTAGAGTTATAGTATGAATTTTTAGATATATTAGCACTTTGAGAGGTACCGGGAGTTTGCTGGTTGTAAGCGAACTCGGGAGCGAGAGTACTAGGTGTCACTTTAGGTGGTTCACAAAAAATGTAAGCCGCGATTGAAAGTGTTCGTACTTGCGACACTGATTTCGCAAAAACTCGATGGTAGTTATGTTAGAACAAGAAGCGAGAGTACTGGCATAACAAGGTCTGATGTTATGGAGTAATACTTCTAATTGTTCATTTTCAGGTACTATTTTAGATAAAAGAGAACATACCATGCATTATTGCAAAATATATAGTTATGGATTCGTTCTCGCCCTGCGTACGAGAACGAATTTCAGACATAAGACGGTAGCCATAATCGTAAAAATCAAAATCTTGCTTTAAAAGTATTGCTAATTCAGACCAGGACTGTACTAAATGCTTGATGCTACGATACCAGTGAATAGCATCATCAATAAATATCTCTGTAGAATAGGATAATATTTTGTCAGGATTAATACCATTAGCTGTAATGAATTCATTCACGCGTTGAATAAAACTACGTACACAAGTTTTACCGTTATATTTTAGTTTTGATAAATCAGAAGAAAGGCCACGATCACAAGTAACGGCAATATTTGTAGAAGCAATATCAGAAGCCTTTTTAGGTAAGTTGGTCGGTGCAGAAACATTAGTCTTAATATTAAGGCGATTAAGTTCATTATATTGTGTCATATAACACTTGTTTGTAGCCTTAAGAGCATCTTTAATATCGACGTTTGTAGAATTTATTCGATTTAGGCGATGGAAAATATGGTGTAACAAATTTTCAGTACGTAAAAATAAATTATTATCAAATTTAGAATTAAGGGCTATAAGATTGGATTGTGATTTTATGAGACTTTATTTAACTGCTCTTAAATCATCGGTAGCATCAAGGTGGGATTCTAGTATATCCTCCGAAGGTAACGACTGTGACAGTTTTACTATTTGTTTCCTTAATTCCGAAACATTATCAGCTGGAGTACCTCCACGGACAGCAATCTCATACTCCAACTCAAATTTTTGTAGGGATAGAAATTTAATATTATGACTCATTTTGATAATAAGCAGGTAAGTTATGTATATATAAAAGCAAGTAAAAGCAACTACAATAATATAACCTAGTTAAATATTAAAATAATAATAAAATTCTACAAACTACTACCTACAAACTAAAAATAACTAAATAAAGCATAATATCCATTCTGTTACAAAGCATATAAAAGCATACAGATTATGTTTAAACAAATAAAGTGCTGAAGTTCCATGTGCAGATAGGTTAAAAATTTGGTATAGTTAAAAAAAATCATCATACACACAAAAAAGTTTAAACACAAGAAGTTTTACAAAAGCTACCAACACCAAAAGATGGCTAATAAGAATAAAACTAAACTAGAAAATAACTGATCTTTATTGATTAATAGTTGGGCGCCATTGTCACGCCTATCTATGTTTAGGTTATAAATAAGACGCGAACAAATAAGTTTTAGATTACAATTTATTACACTAAACCTAACATAAAAAATATATAAAAGAAAACTGTACAACTATAGCTAACTTAATCTAGAATTCCCAATTTGGAGTTGATCTAGATATCCTAATTTGGAATTGATAGGAATCTTAATTTAGTAAAGAATCTAAAAATTCTAATTTATTAAATAGTATCTCAGGGAGTGAGTACAATAAAAATCAGTTGATTTTCAGTATGCAATACGATACCAGAATCCTTTAGATACCCGATCTGGAGATATGTAGAAGGATTATGACGTCACGACGACAGCCTCGACGTACTATGCATAGCCGTAGTTCTAATTGTAGACGTAGATCCGATCATAAAACCCTGGAATGTTGGACACTTTAGAAATTGTCCAATTTCGCAACTGGACTGCAACATGAGCATTATGGTATAAGCAAAAGTTTAGCAATTAGTCTAACTAGCAATCTAAGGTATTGCAGCTGATACATATAAGATGATAAGCAGAAGGATTTTACAATATTTTAATAAAAACACAATTTTAATTACATATTATAAGTATTGAAGTTTTATGTATTTTAATAAAAATACATACCTAATATTATATAATTAACCAAGTAGCAATTAAAAAAATAACACTAGTCTTAACACATTTATTCTAATATCATATAAAATATCTAATTATAAAATTGTTATTGAATTGCAAAGCACATTTTAATTTTAATGTTTTATTATTTATCTAGCAAATAAAACATATTTACATAACTTACCCAATTTCTGGGGTTAAACACACACTTATTTAACTATTTATATTTAAGAAACAGAGATAGAAAATAATTTAAAAAGATTTATAAACATCAGACCAGCCTTTAGTGTCTGCTTTTTGAGGTTAGATTGTATTACTACTTGCTAACTACTATTTAGTGCAGTCAGCGCCTTAGAAAATAAAATAGCTATAGATACACTTTTGATCTATTGTAGTTAGTAATTTAGTTTATAATGTTACAATTGTAAAATCCATTTCCTTCAAATTTTATAATGCATATAGTAATATAGTTATTATGGTAGGAAATGGATTAAACACAAGCAAAGGAGACTTGTTGGACAGTGTAGATCTTTTGTCTAAACTTGGAGTAAGGAATGTTACATTCCTCAAAAAAGTATACTGCCCAACAAAATAAACATTTATATTATTTAAATAATTGTATTTATAATATGACTTGCTACAATAATTTGTTAACTCCTTTTGACATAAACAAATTTGTTAGACATTTTAACGGGACACAGGATAGCATAAAACTACCTATGAAGGTACAGAGAAATATTGCTACATTGGTAGCTAATAATATTTTATTAAGCATTGACTCCACATCATCATTTAGTAGTAGTACTAATAATGTCGTGGTGCAACCAACTTTAAACTTTTAGATGTGACAATAGAGAAGGACATTTGTAAACTTAACTTAATTCACCAAAATATTCAAAGCTTCTCTAGCAAGTTCTTGACATTGAATTATTAATAGAAAATTATAACTTAGATATAATGTGTTTTACAGAATCCTGGCTAAAGTCCGACAAAATGTGTTTTAATGTAAATAATTTCTCAGTTGCTAGTTTTTTTAATAGAACCTCCTGTGAAGGAGGTGGCTCTATAATTTTAATTAAAAATACTTTAAAGTATAAGGAACACATTGATATTTTATTAGATTCATGTGACAGACAGAAGCTCATTTCTCTTTTTAACTCCTTTAATTTAAATAACATATTCACAGAACCGACTCGGATTACTGCAACTAGTCAGACTTGCATTGATAATGTATTCACTAATTGTACCATTTCAGATCACTCTGTCATTACTGGTGTACGCTCTGATCATAAATGTCTGATGATTAGCTTTAAGGCGCGAATTAAACCAACCAATAAAATAATTAAGTACAGACCTCTTACTGAAAATAGACTAGAAAATTTAAATAATAATATCATACATAAAATTAATAATTTCAAGTATAATACAAATAAACCGAATACAACATATTCGAATTTACATAACTGAATAACCCAAGAATTTGATAAAGTGTGTAAAGTAAAGACAAAGAAAATAAATGATAAATTGAATTTTGCTACTTGGGCAATTAGGGGTATTAGGAAAAGCAGGGATACATTATATGATAGGAGATCCTATACATTAGATCAAAATTTTCATAACTATTTTAGAAATTATTCAAGAACATTAAAAAAAGTTTGCCTTATGGCAAAATCTAATTTTATTAGCTCCAAACTAAAACAGTCTAAAAATAAATCTAAGTGTGTATGGACGATAATAAATAATGAAACTGGTAAAAACATACATAAGCAAAATGATATTTCCATCAGACAAAATGGAGTATTGATATCTGAGAAAAATAAAGTTGCTAGCTTATTTGAAAAGTTTTTTGCTGATATACCTTTTAAAGTCACGAATAGTATTAAGTCGTCATCTAGTATGGCTAAGGAACTATTAAACCGTTATGTTAAAATACCAAATTATGCAGAATTAAATTTTATACATGTCTCAAATGAGGATATTATAAAACACTTCAAAATGTTAAAGAAAACGGAAGATTTATGGGGATTATCCGTAAAAGCAATAGAACCTATTATTTACACCATTGGGCCTATCTTAGCCGACATTTATAATAGTTGTGTGGATAACGGTGTCTTCCCAGACTTTATGAAGCACAGTAAAATAGCCCCTATATTTAAATCGGGATGTAAAACAGACCCTACTAACTATCGACCCATTTCCGTATTACCCGCGCTTAGCAAAATAATTGAAAAACTAATGCTGAGTCAGTTAGATATTTTAATAACAACAAATTATTACACGATCGTCAATATGGGTTTACAAAAGGTAGAAATACAACAGATGCTGGTACTGGATTGATTGAGGAAATATTTAGTTCTTGGGAAAAGTCTCAGGATCTCATTGGTGTCTTTTGCGATCTGTCTAAAGCAGCGGTCGTCACACTTTTCCGGCCAAGGGCCACATAGGGCAATGTGGGTGTCACTGTCGGGTGTTGTCCATTTATATACCACCTATTATGTTCGTTTTTTTGTAGCACGGCATATTTGTATCCACCGGATGGTAAGCAGATCTACAAAATCCATGAATGGGGTCGATCAATACATAAAGCGGTTACGAAACAGGCAATGACATACAAATTTGCATTACGAGTCTATTTAATAGCCTCGCTGCTTTTTGGTAAAATTAACTGCCCGCTACGTACCTAACAGCATCCTAAATATCAGTGCAATAGCCTCCAAAAAACCTATATACTTAAACCGAAATATATGACTAGATCACTTGTCGGTTTGTGGTAATGAAATCAGTCGGTCGGTCTAATACCAAAGTATACCTTTTCCTCAGACCTAAAAAAAAATTAGTCGGCTGGAGGCATGAAGGTAAAAACCGTGCCCGTCCGCGCGCCGCTACTGGAGTAAGCATCATTCAATTTGCAGGGTGCCGCGCGAGTGACAAATTTGTCACTCACGCAACTTTCACATTTTTTACATCCTCAGTCTGATTTGTGCGTTCGGCGGAGAAAGAGCTCCGCTTTTATTGTCGGAAAAATAGTTAATTGTGTATTAAAGCTGTGTAGAAACTACTCTTAAAAAAAAGTACCTGGTATCACGTTTTTCAAGTATGTATTTAACATGTTTTTCTTATATTAAACCATGATAAAAAATAATAATAAAACCCATAATTAAAATATCAAAATCTGACGGTAATTGTTAAACTATGTTAGAAGTTAAAGAACTAGTGATGTGTTTTTATTTTTAATGATAATTTCGATACTTTATAATCATTTTAATTTAATTTAATCAAATGGTATGGCGACAACAGAACCGTCCAACGAGGTTTGTCAGTTACTTTTTAGTGATGTGATTTTATAGTTGATAAACTCGATATTTCTAAATAGTTTCATGGTTATGAGATATTATGCAATTATTGTTTTTTTTTAATATAATACTAATTATATTTTCTATACATACAGTTTCCCGAAAGACCCGGCATTAAAACGTAAATAGGTAGAGGAAATTAAAAGAGAAGAAAATTGGTGACCAACAATTAAATCGTAACTTGATTCCTCAAAATGTATCGAACCTACACGATGTTCAGTACATTTTGAGGAATCAAGTTATGATTTAATTGTTTTTCGCCTTTTGTAGTTTGCATCAACTTTTATATCTTCCTCTTGGAGGTCGGTCAAAAATGTTGAGATTGCGTTTAGTAGGTAACATGTAGTTAGTTGGGCATGTATTTTAATTTAATAAATAATTTAATTTAATAAAGTAGGTATTATAAATTATTGTTATAAATACCTACATATTTTAAATCCACTAGTATTATAAATGCGAAAGTGTCTATCAGGGTGAATTTGAAAGGATATGCTTTGGGCTAGTATGAGGCTCTGCTGATAAAATCTAACACCGGTGTGAAGTTACCGGCCAAAAAGTTATCGGCCTTTATAACCCGACCGAATTAAGAAGATTTATAAAACGTGAAGTTACCGGCCTAAGATACCGGCTTTTATAACCCGACCAAATTAAGAAGTATTGTAAAATATTTGCTAACCGAGTCCGAAAACCGTCTTTACTATTCGACTATATCAAAAAACTTAACAATATAGATTAAAGGTCATGTATAAGTAAATCATACTAAGTAGTTTCACCGAAGCAACATTGGGATAACAGTATACAAAATGAAAAAAAACCGTAAAAAAAATTGAATTTATTAATAAACTGCTAGAGGTAAAAAGAGTATCACTTTCTTCTTTTTACAGAAGGTATATAATAGACACCCCTACAAAATAACGGTAGTGAAAATCTCTTACAGCGGAGATAACAGTATACAAAATGAAAAAAACGGTAAAAAAAAATGGAATTTATTAATAAACTGCTAGATGTAAAAAGAGTATCACTTTCTTCTTTTTACAGAAGGTATATAATAGACACACCTACAAAATAAGGGTAGTGAAAATCTCTTACAGCGGGGATAACAATATACAATATGAAAAAAACCATAAAAAAAATGGAATTTATTAATAAATTGCTAGAAGCAAAAAGAGTATCACTTTCTTCTTTTTACAGAAGGTATATAATAGACACCCCTACAAAATTAGGGTAGTAAAAATCTCTTACAGTGGGGATAACAGTATACAAAATGAAAAAAAACAAAAAAAAAAACGGAATTTATTAATAAACTGCTAGAAGTAAAAAGAGTATCACTCTCTTCTTTTTACAGAAGGTGTATAATAGACACCCCTACAAAATAAGGGTAGTAAAAATCTTACAGTGGGGATAACAGTATACAAAATAAAAAACCATAAAAAAACGGAATTTATTAATAAACTGCTAGAAGTAAAAAGAGTATCACTTTCTCCTTTTTACAGAAGGAATATAATACACACCCCTACTAAATAAGGGTAGTAAAAATCTCTTACAGTGGGGATAACAGTCTACAAAATGAAAAAAACCGTAAAAAAAAATGGAATTTATTAATAAACTGCTAGATGTAAAAAGAGTATCACTTTCTTCTTTTTACAGAAGGTATATAATAGACACCCCTACAAAATAAGGGTAGTAAAAATCTCTTACAGTGGGGATAACAGTATACAAAATGAAAAAAACCGTAAAAAAAAATGGAATTTATTAATAAACTGCTAGATGTAAAAAGAGTATCACTTTCTTCTGTTTACAGAAGGTATATAATAGACACCCCTACAAAATAAGGGTAGTAAAAATCTCTTACAGTGGGGATAACAGTATACAAAATGAAAAAAACCGTAAAAAAAAATGGAATTTATTAATAAACTGCTAGATGTAAAAAGAGTATCACTTTCTTCTTTTTACAGAAGGTATATAATAGACACCCCTACAAAATAAGGGTAGTAAAAATCTCTTACAGTGGGGATAACAGTATACAAAATGAAAAAAACCGTAAAAAAAAATGGAATTTATTAATAAACTGCTAGATGTAAAAAGAGTATCACTTTCTTCTGTTTACAGAAGGTATATAATAGACACCCCTACAAAATAAGGGTAGTAAAAATCTCTTACAGTGGGGATAACAGTATATGTTAGGTGCAAAGAATGGGTATGATAATGAAAATGAGATGATAAATGAGAAATGCAATCAACTTTCACTAACCTTTCGAAAACTGCCTCACCGTCGAAGACGTAGGGGCCCCTCGATGCTCTTGGAGCTGGTGCTGATCCGTGACTTTGTTTATATTGTTAATTCTTTTCGGAAATACGTAAAAACTTTGGTGAACTTGAAAATCAGCTCAGCTGTTCGTTTTGTTTTAAAAGTTTTAGTAAGAAGTGACAGCTCACGGCTGCGTTCGCGCAGCAGTTCGGATTGAGGTGCGTTCGTCGGCGTTGCAAAAAGCGTCATGCATTTATATAAAAAAAAGGCAAAGCAGTTAAAATAAAATAAATGAAATAATGAAGCAAACAAACGAATTATGTGACTATTGAACATGCCGCCGACCTAAAATAACTTGATTATTTTAAGGATATTAAGAAACGATATAAAACTAAAGCAAATGTAATAAGACAAGGAAAGGAAAGGAAGGATGAAGAAATTATAATAATAAATAAAATGCAAGATTATTGAATAGGTAGTGGACACACCTTAACGATGGGTCGTTTTGAAAAGCCATTGCCTATCTGGACTGTTACTACACGTAAGATTCCGTCAGCACCAGGATGCAAAGCATGTATACGACCAAAACGCCATTGAAGAGGTGGTAAATTATCGTCCTTAATGACTACCACCGTCCCCTCGGAAATGTTATATGGTTTGGAATCGCGGTGCCATTTGCCGCGTTGTTGGAGCTGGTTGAGGTATTCATTACTCCAACGTTTCCAAAAATGTTGTACTGCTTGTTGTAGCAGGTACCATCTTTCCAAACGATTTGGATGCGTATCCGTTAGATCAGCCTCAGGAAGAGCTGTTAATGGTGCACCGATTAAGAAATGAGAAGGCGTAAGAGGTAATGGATCTCTAGAATCATTACTTAATATGCAAAGCGGTCTAGAGTTCAAAACGGCTTCTATACGAGTAAGCAAAGTATTAAGTTCGTCATAAGACAATATTTGTACACCAACGACGCGAAGAAAGTGAGTTTTGAAACTTTTGACGCCCGCTTCCCAAATGCCTCCAAAATGGCTAGCATATGGAGGGTTAAAATGCCAGATTATTCCCGAAGTGGAGCAAAAGTTATTAATCTGACTTTTAGTAGCCTCATCATTAAGAAAAGTTTGAAGTTCTTGAAGGTACTTGTTACACCCCACGAAATTACGTCCACAATCAGAGTAAATATCCGAACACAATCCACGCCGAGAAATTAGACGTTGTAAGGAATTAAGAAAAGATTGCGTGGATAAGTCTGGAACTAATTCTAGATGAACTGCCTTAGTAGACATGCACACGAAAATACAAACGTAAGCTTTTGTAATTTTAGAATTACGCAATTTGGTAACACGTGTTTGTATACTACCAGTAAAATCAACCCCGACGTGAAGAAAGGGTCGCAAGGAACGAACGCGAACCGCTGGAAGAGGAGCCATCGAAGGTTGAGGTGCACTAGGACGCGTCCGGAAACATCGAACGCAACCATGAATACGCGAACGAATAACGTGGCGAGCGGAAATAATCCAATACCGTTGCAAAATAATATATTGCAAAGTTTGGGGACCTACATGAAGATGCACAATGTGATTATGCTCAATTATAAGGTTGGTGAAGTGATGACTCTTTGGAAGTATTATTTGATGTTTAGCATCAAAATGTAAGTTTGAATTTTGAGTCCTGCCGCCGACCCTGAGATAACCAGATTCATCAATAAAAGGACGCAACCTTTGAAGACGATTAGAACAGTTACGTGATAGCTTTATATTTAGAATATCATCTGAAAACTCATTATGTTGAATTAAACGAATTAATAAACCTTCTGTGTACTTTAATTCGGAAACAGTAATGTACTTTTCTAATCGTTGATTACGTTTACGGCATACATTTATAAATCTGAGAACATACGATGACACCCTTAATAACTTGTACAATGTAGAAAACTTCGAAATAAAGCCCAAGTCATAAGGTTCACTTTTAGATACGGTCATCGTATGGACTCGTCTCTCTTCATCAGTAACAAAATCTATGGACGAAATAGGCCAGTCGATCTCGCATGTCTGTAGCCACGAAGGGCCATTAAACCAAAGTCTTAGGTCCAGTTCTGAAGGTAATGACCCTCTGGAAGCTGGATCAGCTGGGTTATCTGCCGAACGAACGTGTCGCCATCTATCGGCCGACACTCTATTTGTAATCTCTGTAATACGATTAGAGACAAAAACACGCCACTCATGCGAACATGAACGTAGCCAGGCCAAGACTATAGAAGAATCTGACCAGGCGTAAACATTGTCATTCGAAAGAAATGCATTATAAACTGCAGATACCTTTTCGATTAGTTTAGCTAGTAAGAGTGCACCACACAACTCCAGCCTAGGCAGCGATATTCTTTTTAATGGTGCAACTTTAGTTTTTGCTGCCAGTAAATTTGTAGAAACACTACCATCGTTATGATGAATTCGAAGGTAGACACAAGCTGTGTAGGCTTTCTCAGAAGCATCAGAGAAACCATGCAGTTGTATGGACTTGTGGTCCCATATAACAAGTCTTGGTAAGTTTATAGATTTTAGAATTGTAAGTTCTGAAACAAATTTATTCCAAGAATCTTGAATAGATTGGGATGGCCTTTCGTCCCAGCCAACCTCTGAGAGCCACAGTAATTGTAATAGATGTTTTGCAAACAATGTAATGGGGGAGAGAAATCCTAATGGATCATAGATCCGGGCTATATCACCAAGCATGTTACGTTTGGTGCATTCACGAGGTGAATGATGAACATCATACGAAAAATTATCTTTCATCGGGTTCCACTTTAAACCCAACACCTTTACTGAAACGTCCCCGTCGAGACTTGACATGACCAACCCATCAGTATTAGATGAAGACTGATCAGACAATACTGATTGTAGAAGAGCTGGATGGTTACTTGTCCACTTTCGTAATTCGAAAGTAGCTGATTTGCATATAGCGATAAGCTCGCGTTGTAATGAAAGGGCTTCCTCAATTGAATTTTCTCCCGTAACCACATCATCCACAAATACATCGTGAAGAAGTACTTGAGAGGCACGAGGAAACTGACCAGCCTCGTCAAGGGCAAGTTGGCGTAATGTGCGTAATGCCAAAAATGGGGCAGAGCTAACACCGAAAGTGACGGTACACAAGCGATACTCGCGTACAGGCTCTGTTGGGTGGGAACGCCACAAAATCCGCTGATAATCTCGGTCTTCTGTACGGACCTTAATAATACGGTACATCATTTTAATGTCAGCGGTGAAGACTACTTTATGCATTCTGAATTTAAGCAAAACTTGAAAAATATCTTGATGTAATTTCTGACCAGTTAAAAGATTATCATTCAAGGAACGACCACTACTTGTCTTACAAGATGCGTCGAATACACACCTAAGTTTGGTAGTGGTACTACTAGACTTCACCACGCAATGGTGAGGAATGTAGTAAGGAATATTTTTTTCAGATGATGCCTCAGTAACTAACTCCATATGGCCAAGGGTAATGTACTCGTTAAGACACTTGTTGTAATCCTCTCGTAGAGCAGGATCACGTTCAAGACGCTTCTCGAGTTTATAAAAACGTGAAAGAGCTATATCACGTGACTCACCAAGTAATGGTGCATCAGGTTTGAAAGGTAGCGATACAGTATATTGACCATTACTATCTCTAGTATGAGTGTCTATAAAAATATTCTCACACAGAATTTCTTCCGCTGTAAGCGGCCTTGCATCTGGAACTGATTCCAAATCCCAAAACTTTTCCAACTGCATGTCAACATGTAATGTATTAATGCGATGGTGTTGGTTTAAAGTTTTTGAAAGCCTTCCATTCAAGAGGTAACCAAAAATGCTGTTAATGGCAACCGGGGTGCCCGTAGGGCCAATGACATTGTCATGCAAAAGTATGGAATCTGTATAATCGGAGCCTAACAACAATTCAATGGGACGTGCAGAACGTAGTTCTGGGTCCGCAAGTGGTAGGTCTCGCAAATGATGTAATGTCCCGATTGAGTTTGATACATTTGGTAAATAATTGGTAATTTTTGGAAGAATATAAGCCTCAATAAAAATGTTTGGTACCACTTTATTATGTGGTGATATTGTAAATGACACCATACCACGAGTAGTTTGAGTTTGATTAGCAATGCCAGTTATGGAGATATTATTTTTTAAGCAATAGCGGTGTAGACCAAGTCTTTGAACACATGTTTCACTAATAAAAGTTGACTGTGAACCTTGGTCAATCAATGCTCGTACTGGAGTAGATGGTTCAGTGCTAGAAGGATGTAACTCTACTAGCGCCGTGCTAAGAAGGACCGTGAAAGACTCTGTAGATATTGTAGATGTCAGACAATGTTCATTGCTAGCTGCTGAAGTTCTAGGTTGTTCAACACAAATGAGGGACTCATGTGTGTTAACAACTTCACTAGGTTCATGTAAAGTAGTGTGATGACGGAGTGAACAATGTTGGCAAGAATATTTTGAAATGCAAGTATCCACTTTATGACCTACACTTAAACAGTTTGGGCAAATTTTGTTCAAACTAATATATTGTTTACGCTCTGTAAGAGGTAAATTCGAAAATGCATCGCATTGTCTAATAACATGAAGATGTGACTTGCAATACGGGCATTTAATTTTCTTTTGTGACTCATTCTTGTGATCAATAGATGCATGCATACTAGAAGTGGATGGACGTGTTATAGGCATTGGTCGTGAGCTGCTGGTAGCAGGCCGAGTATTATTGGTGAAACGAAGTCCAGGTGCAGTTGGTCGTGGAGGAAGGTAACGAGGAACAGAATCTGTGGATGTGCGTGGGTACGCACTATTCATGACCCCAACAGCTGATAGCTCCTTTTCCAGAAATGAAATAAGTACATCCACACTTGGTATCTCAGTAGAAGAAGAAAGAGAAAGTTCAAACCTTTTCCTGATACTTGGAGTTACCTTACGTAGTAATATGTTAAGCAAAATAAAGCTCCAACTATCAATAGGTTGACCTAGCATTTTTAATGCAGTAATATTTTCTGTAAAATTATTAATAAATATTCTAAGCGAACGCTCTTGGTACCTATCATTAACACACTCTAAATCCAAAATTTTATCTAAGTGCTTGGTTGCTATCATTCTGGAATTATCATAGCGATGAATTAGAATGTCGAATGCACACATATAATTTTGGGAAGTAATAGGTAAAGATTTAATTAAATTGTAAGGTTCATCCTTAAGAGACAATAACAAATACCTAAACTTTTCAATTTCAGACAATGTATCATTATCATGTATAAGCGACCTAAACAGATCATAAAATGCGTTCCACTCTGTGAGTTGCCCGCGAAATTCAGGTAATGTTAAGGGTGGTAATTTTACTTTTGAATGCAATTTATTATTATTTTGTGTAGTTATAAACGAGCTATTTTTTCTTAAGTTTTGTTTAAGAGCATCTGCAGCAGCTTGAATTTCATAATAATTAGTATCATAAGTTTCTCTAATATTAAACTGTTCCTTTTGTTTGTCATGGTCAAAGGTACCAGCTTTAGCATATAGCCGTTCAATTTTTATTTGAATCTTGAAAAATTCTTTCTTATTTTGATTCAAGTCTCCTAACCTATACTTAAATTGAACGGAATCATTTCGGGAACAATCTGCCATTTTCTGTAAATCATTTAATATGATGTTTCTTTCAAATAGACACTGTTCTATATCCATTTTTAAAATTCGATACAAAAATAATTAATTGAAAAAAAGTAAGTATGTATTAAAAAAAAAAATTATATATTTTTAAATCTAAAATATTATGTTATTAAATAATATAGTAAGGTCCAACGTAAGTATGTCCACTGCCTAATATATATGTATAAAGCAAGGAATATATGGAAAATGTAAAATAGTACCTCGAAGAGGGTAAGTAAGAAATGTAAAGGAATTCGTGTAATTTTTACCAAAAGTTGGAGAATTAATCAACAACAAATCAAAGTCAGCATAATTCGGTTCGAAGATCAATATGTTAGGTGCAAAGAATGGGTATGATAATGAAAATGAGATGATAAATGAGAAATGCAATCAACTTTCACTAACCTTTCGAAAACTGCCTCACCGTCGAAGACGTAGGGGCCCCTCGATGCTCTTGGAGCTGGTGCTGATCCGTGACTTTGTTTATATTGTTAATTCTTTTCGGAAATACGTAAAAACTTTGGTGAACTTGAAAATCAGCTCAGCTGTTCGTTTTGTTTTAAAAGTTTTAGTAAGAAGTGACAGCTCACGGCTGCGTTCGCGCAGCAGTTCGGATTGAGGTGCGTTCGTCGGCGTTGCAAAAAGCGTCATGCATTTATATAAAAAAAAGGCAAAGCAGTTAAAATAAAATAAATGAAATAATGAAGCAAACAAACGAATTATGTGACTATTGAACAGTATACAAAATGAAAAAAAACGGAATTTATTAATAAACTGCTAGAAGTAAAAAGAGTATCACTCTCTTCTTTTTACAGAAGGTGTATAATAGACACCCCTACAAAATAAGGGTAGTAAAAATCTCTTACAGTGGGGATAACAGTATACAAAATGAAAAAAACCATAAAAAAACGGAATTTATTAATAAACTGCTAGAAGTAAAAAGAGTATCACTTTCTCCTTTTTACAGAAGGAATATAATACACACCCCTACTAAATAAGGGTAGTAAAAATAATATACAGTGGGGATAACAGTCTACAAAATGAAAAAAACCGTAAAAAATACGGAATTTATTAAACTGCTAGAAGTAAAAAGAGTATCACTTTCTTCTTTTTACAGAAGGTATATAATAGACACCCCTACAAAATAAGGGTAGTAAAAATCTCTTACAGTGGGGATAACAGTCTACAAAATGAAAAAAACCGTAAAAAAAAATGGAATTTATTTATAAACTGCTAGATGTAAAAAGAGTATCACTTTCTTCTTTTTACAGAAGGTATATAATAGACACCCCTACAAAATAAGGGTAGTAAAAATCTCTTACAGTGGGGATAACAGTATACAAAATGAAAAAAACCGTAAAAAAAAATGGAATTTATTAATAAACTGCTAGATGTAAAAAGAGTATCACTTTCTTCTGTTTACAGAAGGTATATAATAGACACCCCTACAAAATAAGGGTAGTAAAAATCTCTTACAGTGGGGATAACAGTATACAAAATGAAAAAAAACGGAATTTATTAATAAACTGCTAGAAGTAAAAAGAGTATCACTCTCTTCTTTTTACAGAAGGTGTATAATAGACACCCCTACAAAATAAGGGTAGTAAAGATCTCTTACAGTGGGGATAACAGTATACAAAATGAAAAAAACCGTAAAAAAAAATGGAATTTATTAATAAACTGCTAGATGTAAAAAGAGTATCACTTTCTTCTGTTTACAGAAGGTATATAATAGACACCCCTACAAAATAAGGGTAGTAAAAATCTCTTACAGTGGGGATAACAGTATACAAAATGAAAAAAACCGTAAAAAAAAATGGAATTTATTAATAAACTGCTAGATGTAAAAAGAGTATCACTTTCTTCTTTTTACAGAAGGTATATAATAGACACCCCTACAAAATAAGGGTAGTAAAAATCTCTTACAGTGGGGATAACAGTATACAAAATGAAAAAAACCGTAAAAAAAAATGGAATTTATTAATAAACTGCTAGATGTAAAAAGAGTATCACTTTCTTCTGTTTACAGAAGGTATATAATAGACACCCCTACAAAATAAGGGTAGTAAAAATCTCTTACAGTGGGGATAACAGTATACAAAATGAAAAAAAACGGAATTTATTAATAAACTGCTAGAAGTAAAAAGAGTATCACTCTCTTCTTTTTACAGAAGGTGTATAATAGACACCCCTACAAAATAAGGGTAGTAAAAATCTCTTACAGTGGGGATAACAGTATACAAAATGAAAAAAACCATAAAAAAACGGAATTTATTAATAAACTGCTAGAAGTAAAAAGAGTATCACTTTCTCCTTTTTACAGAAGGTATATAATAGACACCCCTACAAAATAAGAGTAGTGAAAATTTCTTACAGAGGGGATAACAGTATACAAAATGAAAAAATCCGTAAAAAATACGGAATTTATTAAACTGCTAGAAGTAAAAAGAGTATCACTTTCTTCTTTTTACAGAAGGTATATAATAGACACCCCTACAAAATAAGGGTAGTAAAAATCTCTTACAGTGGGGATAACAGTCTACAAAATGAAAAAAACCGTAAAAAAAAATGGAATTTATTAATAAACTGCTAGATGTAAAAAGAGTATCACTTTCTTCTTTTTACAGAAGGTATATAATAGACACCCCTACAAAATAAGGGTAGTAAAAATCTCTTACAGTGGGGATAACAGTATACAAAATGAAAAAAACCGTAAAAAAAAATGGAATTTATTAATAAACTGCTAGATGTAAAAAGAGTATCACTTTCTTCTGTTTACAGAAGGTATATAATAGACACCCCTACAAAATAAGGGTAGTAAAAATCTCTTACAGTGGGGATAACAGTATACAAAATGAAAAAAAACGGAATTTATTAATAAACTGCTAGAAGTAAAAAGAGTATCACTCTCTTCTTTTTACAGAAGGTGTATAATAGACACCCCTACAAAATAAGGGTAGTAAAAATCTCTTACAGTGGGGATAACAGTATACAAAATGAAAAAAACCATAAAAAAACGGAATTTATTAATAAACTGCTAGAAGTAAAAAGAGTATCACTTTCTCCTTTTTACAGAAGGAATATAATACACACCCCTACTAAATAAGGGTAGTAAAAATCTCTTACAGTGGGGATAACAGTCTACAAAATGAAAAAAACCGTAAAAAATACGGAATTTATTAAACTGCTAGAAGTAAAAAGAGTATCACTTTCTTCTTTTTACAGAAGGTATATAATAGACACCCCTACAAAATAAGGGTAGTAAAAATCTCTTACAGTGGGGATAACAGTCTACAAAATGAAAAAAACCGTAAAAAATACGGAATTTATTAAACTGCTAGAAGTAAAAAGAGTATCACTTTCTTCTTTTTACAGAAGGTATATAATAGACACCCCTACAAAATAAGGGTAGTAAAAATCTCTTACAGTGGGGATAACAGTATACAAAATGAAAAAAACCGTAAAAAAAAATGGAATTTATTAATAAACTGCTAGATGTAATAAGAGTATCACTTTCTTCTGTTTACAGAAGGTATATAATAGACACCCCTACAAAATAAGGGTAGTAAAAATCTCTTACAGTGGGGATAACAGTATACAAAATGAAAAAAACCGTAAAAAAAATGGAATTTATTAATAAACTGCTAGATGTAAAAAGAGTATCACTTTCTTCTTTTTACAGAAGGTATATAATAGACACCCCTACAAAATAAGGGTAGTAAAAATCTCTTACAGTGGGGATAACAGTATACAAAATGAAAAAAACCATAATAAAAAAACGGAATTTATTAATAAACTGCTAGATGTAAAAAGAGTATCACTTTCTCCTTTTTACAGAAGGAATATAATACACACCCCTACAAAATAAGGGTAGTAAAAATCTCTTACAGTGGGGATAACAGTCTACAAAATGAAAAAAACCGTAAAAAATACGGAATTTATTAATAAACTGCTAGAAGTAAAAAGAGTATCACTTTCTTCTTTTTACAGAAGGTATATAATAGACACCCCTACAAAATTAGGGTAGTAAAAATCTCTTACAGTGGGGATAACAGTATACAAAATGAAAAAAACCATAAAAAAAAACGGAATTTATTAATAAACTGCTAGATGTAAAAAGAGTATCACTTTCTTCTTTTTACAGAAGGTATATAATAGACACCCCTACAAAATAAGGGTAGTGAAAATTTCTTACAGCGGGGAAAACAGTATACAAAATGAAAAAATCCGTAAAAAATATGGAATTTATTAATAAACTGCTAGATGTAAAAAGAGTATCACTTTCTTCTGTTTACAGAAGGTATATAATAGACACCCCTACAAAATAAGGGTAGTAAAAATATCTTACAGTGGGGATAACAGTATACAAAATGAAAAAAACCGTAAAAAAAATGGAATTTATTAATAAACTGCTAGATGTAAAAAGAGTATCACTTTCTTCTTTTTACAGAAGGTATATAATAGACACCCCTACAAAATAAGGGTAGTAAAAATCTCTTACAGTGGGGATAACAGTATACAAAATGAAAAAAATCGTAAAAAAAATGGATTTTATTAATAAACTGCTAGATGTAAAAAGAGTATCACTTTCTTCTATTTACAGAAGGTATATAATAAACAACCCTACAAAATAAGGATAGTGAAAATCTCTTACGGCGGGGATAACAGTATACAAAATGAAAAAATCCGTAAAAAATACGGAATTTATTAATAAACTGCTAGAAGTAAAAAGAGTATCACTTTCTTCTTTTTACAGAAGGTATATAATAGACACCCCTACAAAATAAGGGTAGTAAAAATCTCTTACAGTGGGGATAACAGTATACAAAATGAAAAAAACCGAAAAAAAAATGGAATTTATTAATAAACTGCTAGATGTAAAAAGAGTATCACTTTCTTCTGTTTACAGAAGGTATATAATAGACACCCCTACAAAATAAGGGTAGTAAAATCTCTTACAGTGGGGATAACAGTATACAAAATGAAAAAAACCGAAAAAAAAATGGAATTTATTAATAAACTGCTAGATGTAAAAAGAGTATCACTTTCTTCTGTTTACAGAAGGTATATAATAGACACCCCTACAAAATAAGGGTAGTAAAATCTCTTACAGTGGGGATAACAGTATACAAAATGAAAAAAACATTAAAAAAAATGGAATTTATTAATAAACTGCTAGATGTAAAAAGAGTATCACTTTCTTCTGTTTACAGAAGGTATATAATAGACACCCCTACAAAATAAGGGTAGTAAAAATCTCTTACAGTGGGGATAACAGTATACAAAATGAAAAAAACCGTAAAAAAAATGAAATTTATTAATAAACTGCTAGATGTAAAAAGAGTATCACTTTCTTCTTTTTACAGAAGGTATATAATAGACACCCCTACAAAATAAGGGTAGTAAAAATCTCTTACAGTGGGGATAACAGTATACAAAATGAAAAAAACCGTAAAAAAAAATGGAATTTATTAATAAACTGCTAGATGTAAAAAGAGTATCACTTTCTTCTTTTTACAGAAGGTATATAATAGACACCCCTACAAAATAAGGGTAGTAAAAATCTCTTACAGTGGGGATAACAGTATACAAAATGAAAAAAACCGTAAAAAAAATGGAATTTATTAATAAACTGCTAGATGTAAAAAGAGTATCACTTTCTTCTGTTTACAGAAGGTATATAATAGACACCCCTACAAAATAAGGGTAGTAAAAATCTCTTACAGTGGGGATAACAGTATACAAAATGAAAAAAACCGTAAAAAAAATGGAATTTATTAATAAACTGCTAGATGTAAAAAGAGTATCACTTTCTTCTTTTTACAGAAGGTATATAATAAACAACCCTACAAAATAAGGATAGTAAAAATCTCTTACGGCGGGGATAACAGTATACAAAATGAAAAAATCCGTAAAAAATACGGAATTTATTAATAAACTGCTAGAAGTAAAAAGAGTATCACTTTCTTCTTTTTACAGAAGGTATATAATAGACACCCCTACAAAATACGGGTAGTAAAAATCTCTTACAGTGGGGATAACAGTATACAAAATGAAAAAAACCGTAAAAAAAATGGAATTTATTAATAAACTGCTAGATGTAAAAAGAGTATCACTTTCTTCTTTTTACAGAAGGTATATAATAGACACCCCTACAAAATAAGGGTAGTTAAAATCCCTTACAGCGGGGATAACAGTATACAAAATGAAAAAATCCGTAAAAAAAAAGGAATTTATTAATAAACTGCTAGATGTAAAAAGAGTATCACTTTCTTCTGTTTACAGAAGGTATATAATAGACACCCCTACAAAATAAGGGTAGTAAAAATTACAGTGGGGATAACAGTATACAAAATGAAAAAAACCGAAAAAAAAATGGAATTTATTAATAAACTGCTAGATGTAAAAAGAGTATCACTTTCTTCTGTTTACAGAAGGTATATAATAGACACCCCTACAAAATAAGGGTAGTAAAATCTCTTACAGTGGGGATAACAGTATACAAAATGAAAAAAACCGAAAAAAAAATGGAATTTATTAATAAACTGCTAGATGTAAAAAGAGTATCACTTTCTTCTGTTTACAGAAGGTATATAATAGACACCCCTACAAAATAAGGGTAGTAAAATCTCTTACAGTGGGGATAACAGTATACAAAATGAAAAAAACATTAAAAAAAATGGAATTTATTAATAAACTGCTAGATGTAAAAAGAGTATCACTTTCTTCTGTTTACAGAAGGTATATAATAGACACCCCTACAAAATAAGGGTAGTAAAAATCTCTTACAGTGGGGATAACAGTATACAAAATGAAAAAAACCGTAAAAAAAATTAAATTTATTAATAAACTGCTAGATGTAAAAAGAGTATCACTTTCTTCTTTTTACAGAAGGTATATAATAGACACCACTACAAAATAAGGGTAGTAAAAATCTCTTACAGTGGGGATAACAGTATACAAAATGAAAAAAACCGTAAAAAAAAATGGAATTTATTAATAAACTGCTAGATGTAAAAAGAGTATCACTTTCTTCTTTTTACAAAAGGTATATAATAGACACCCCTACAAAATAAGGGTAGTAAAAATCTCTTACAGTGGGGATAACAGTATACAAAATGAAAAAAACCGTAAAAAAAATGGAATTTATTAATAAACTGCTAGATGTAAAAAGAGTATCACTTTCTTCTGTTTACAGAAGGTATATAATAGACACCCCTACAAAATAAGGGTAGTAAAAATCTCTTACAGTGGGGATAACAGTATACAAAATGAAAAAAACCGTAAAAAAAATGGAATTTATTAATAAACTGCTAGAAGTAAAAAGAGTATCACTTTCTTCTTTTTACAGAAGGTATATAATAGACACCCCTACAAAATAAGGGTAGTAAAAATATCTTACAGTGGGGATAACAGTTTACAAAATGAAAAAACCGTAAAAAAAAATGGAATTTATTAATAAACTGCTAGATGTAAAAAGAGTATCACTTTCTTCTATTTACAGAAGGTATATAATAGACACCCCTACAAAATAAGGGTAGTAAAAATCTCTTACAGTGGGGATAACAGTATACAAAATGAAAAAAACCGTAAAAAAAAATGGAATTTATTAATAAACTGCTAGATGTAAAAAGAGTATCACTTTCTTCTGTTTACAGAAGGTATATAATAGACACCCCTACAAAATAAGGGTAGTAAAATCTCTTACAGTGGGGATAACAGTATACAAAATGAAAAAAACATTAAAAAAAATGGAATTTATTAATAAACTGCTAGATGTAAAAAGAGTATCACTTTCTTCTGTTTACAGAAGGTATATAATAGACACCCCTACAAAATAAGGGTAGTAAAAATCTCTTACAGTGGGGATAACAGTATACAAAATGAAAAAAACCGTAAAAAAAATGAAATTTATTAATAAACTGCTAGATGTAAAAAGAGTATCACTTTCTTCTTTTTACAGAAGGTATATAATAGACACCCCTACAAAATAAGGGTAGTAAAAATCTCTTACAGTGGGGATAACAGTATACAAAATGAAAAAAACCGTAAAAAAAAATGGAATTTATTAATAAACTGCTAGATGTAAAAAGAGTATCACTTTCTTCTTTTTACAGAAGGTATATAATAGACACCCCTACAAAATAAGGGTAGTAAAAATCTCTTACAGTGGGGATAACAGTATACAAAATGAAAAAAACCGTAAAAAAAATGGAATTTATTAATAAACTGCTAGATGTAAAAAGAGTATCACTTTCTTCTTTTTACAGAAGGTATATAATAAACAACCCTACAAAATAAGGATAGTAAAAATCTCTTACGGCGGGGATAACAGTATACAAAATGAAAAAATCCGTAAAAAATACGGAATTTATTAATAAACTGCTAGAAGTAAAAAGAGTATCACTTTCTTCTTTTTACAGAAGGTATATAATAGACACCCCTACAAAATACGGGTAGTAAAAATCTCTTACAGTGGGGATAACAGTATACAAAATGAAAAAAACCGTAAAAAAAATGGAATTTATTAATAAACTGCTAGATGTAAAAAGAGTATCACTTTCTTCTTTTTACAGAAGGTATATAATAGACACCCCTACAAAATAAGGGTAGTTAAAATCCCTTACAGCGGGGATAACAGTATACAAAATGAAAAAATCCGTAAAAAAAAAGGAATTTATTAATAAACTGCTAGATGTAAAAAGAGTATCACTTTCTTCTGTTTACAGAAGGTATATAATAGACACCCCTACAAAATAAGGGTAGTAAAAATTACAGTGGGGATAACAGTATACAAAATGAAAAAACCCGTAAAAAAAATGGAATTTATTAATAAACTGCTAGATGTAAAAAGAGTATCACTTTCTTCTTTTTACAGAAGGTATATAATAGACACCCCTACAAAATATTTAGTAGGGTTGTTTATTATATACCTTCTGTAAATAGAAGAAAGTGATACTCTTTTTACATCTAGCAGTTTATTAATAAATTCCATTTTTTTACGGTTTTTTTAATTTTGTATACTGTTATCCCCACTGTAAGAGATTTTTACTACCCTTATTTTGTAGGGGTGTCTATTATATACCTTCTGTAAATAGAAGAAAGTGATACTCTTTTTACATCTAGCAGTTTATTAATAAATTCCATTTTTTTTTACGGTTTTTTCATTTTGTAAACTGTTATCCCCACTGTAAGAGATTTTTACTACCCTTATTTTGTAGGGGTGTCTATTATATACCTTCTGTAAAAAGAAGAAAGTGATACTCTTTTAACATCTAGCAGTTTATTAATAAATTCCATTTTTTTTACGGTTTTTTTCATTTTGTATACTGTTATCCCCACTGTAAGAGATTTTTACTACCCTTATTTTGTAGGGGTGTCTATTATATACCTTCTGTAAACAGAAGAAAGTGATACTTCTTTTACATCTAGCAGTTTATTAATAAATTCCGTATTTTTTACGGATTTTTTCATTTTGTATACTGTTATCCCCGCTGTAAGAAATTTTCACTACCCTTATTTTGTAGGGGTGTCTATTATATACCTTCTGTAAAAAGAAGAAAGTGATACTCTTTTTACTTCTACCAGTTTATTAATAAATTCCGTATTTTTTACGGATTTTTTCATTTTGTATACTGTTATCCCCTCTGTAAGAAATTTTCACTACTCTTATTTTGTAGGGGTGTCTATTATATACCTTCTGTAAAAAGAAGAAAGTGATACTCTTTTTACATCTAGCAGTTTATTAATAAATTCCATTTTTTTTAATATTTTTTTTAATTAAAAACTCATTGGTACACAACGGGATTCGAACAAGATACCTTAGTGTTTTTAAGTCCAAGGCCTAACCAACTCGGCCACCACGTATATTGGGAAAATACGTAATATAAAATATACAAAAAAAAAAATGTTTAAGGCTTTATTTTGAATGGTACAAAATAGTTTAGGTAGGTTTTATTTAATTTGATTGTACTAGGTAGTATTTATGTTTATTTTACGGTTTTTTTCATTTTGTATACTGTTATCTCCGCTGTAAGAGATTTTCACTAACCATTTTTTGTAGAGGTGTCTATTATATATCTTCTGTATAAAGTAGAAAGTGATACTCTTTTTACTTCTAGCAGTTTATTAATAAATTCCATTTTTTTACGGTTTTTTTCATTTTGTATACTGTTATCCCCACTGTAAGAGATTTTTACTACCTTATTTTGTAGGGGTGTCTATTATATACCTTCTGTAAATAGAAGAAAGTGATACTCTTTTTACATCTAGCAGTTTATTAATAAATTCCATTTTTTTTACGGTTTTTTCATTTTGTATACTGTTATCCCCACTGTAAGAGATTTTTACTACCCTTATTTTGTAAGGGTGTCTATTATATACCTTCTGTAAAAAGAAGAAAGTGATACTCTTTTAACATCTAGCAGTTTATTAATAAATTCCATTTTTTTTACGGTTTTTTTCATTTTGTATACTGTTATCCCCACTGTAAGAGATTTTTACTACCCTTATTTTGTAGGGGTGTCTATTATATACCTTCTGTAAACAGAAGAAAGTGATACTCTTTTTACATCTAGCAGTTTATTAATAAATTCCATTTTTTTTACGGTTTTTTTCATTTTGTATACTGTTATCCCCACTGTAAGAGATTTTTACTACCCTTATTTTGTAGGGGTGTCTATTATATACCTTCTGTAAACAGAAGAAAGTGATACTCTTTTTACATCTAGCAGTTTATTAATAAATTCCGTATTTTTTACGGATTTTTTCATTTTGTATACTGTTATCCCCGCCGTAAGAGATTTTCACTATCCTTATTTTGTAGGGTTGTTTATTATATACCTTCTGTAAAAAGAAGAAAGTGATACTCTTTTTACATCTAGCAGTTTATTAATAAATTCCATTTTTTTTACGGTTTTTTTCATTTTGTATACTGTTATCCCCACTGTAAGAGATTTTTACTACCCTTATTTTGTAGGGGTGTCTATTATATACCTTCTGTAAACAGAAGAAAGTGATACTCTTTTTACATCTAGCAGTTTATTAATAAATTCCATTTTTTTTACGGTTTTTTTCATTTTGTATACTGTTATCCGCACTGTAAGAGATTTTTACTACCCTTATTTTGTAGGGGTGTCTATTATATACCTTCTGTAAACAGAAGAAAGTGATACTCTTTTTACATCTAGCAGTTTATTAATAAATTCCATTTTTTTTTACGGTTTTTTTCATTTTGTATACTGTTATCCCCGCTGTAAGAAATTTTCACTACCCTTATTTTGTAGGGGTGTCTATTATATACCTTCTGTAAAAAGAAGAAAGTGATACTCTTTTTACATCTAGCAGTTTATTAATAAATTCCATTTTTTTTACGGTTTTTTTCATTTTGTATACTGTTATCCCCGCCGTAAGAGATTTTCACTATCCTTATTTTGTAGGGTTGTTTATTATATACCTTCTGTAAAAAGAAGAAAGTGATACTCTTTTTACATCTAGCAGTTTATTAATAAATTCAATTTTTTTTACGGTTTTTTTCATTTTGTATACTGTTATCCCCACTGTAAGAGATTTTTACTACCCTTATTTTGTAGGGGTGTCTATTATATACCTTCTGTAAACAGAAGAAAGTGATACTCTTTTTACATCTAGCAGTTTATTAATAAATTCCATTTTTTTTACGGTTTTTTTCATTTTGTATACTGTTATCCCCACTGTAAGAGATTTTTACTACCCTTATTTTGTAGGGGTGTCTATTATATACCTTCTGTAAACAGAAGAAAGTGATACTCTTTTTACATCTAGCAGTTTATTAATAAATTCCATTTTTTTTTACGGTTTTTTTCATTTTGTATACTGTTATCCCCGCTGTAAGAAATTTTCACTACCCTTATTTTGTAGGGGTGTCTTTTATATACCTTCTGTAAAAAGATGAAAGTGATACTCTTTTTACATCTAGCAGTTTATTAATAAATTCCATTTTTTTTACGGTTTTTTTCATTTTGTATACTGTTATTCCCACTGTAAGAGATTTTTACTACCCTTATTTTGTAGGGGTGTCTATTATATACCTTCTGTAAAAAGAAGAAAGTGATACTCTTTTTACATCTAGCAGTTTATTAATAAATTCCATTTTCTTTACGGTTTTTTTCATTTTGTATACTGTTATCCCCACTGTAAGAGATTTTTACTACCCTTATTTTGTAGGGTTGTTTATTATATACCTTCTGTAAAAAGAAGAAAGTGATACTCTTTTTACATCTAGCAGTTTATTAATAAATTCCATTTTTTTAATGGTTTTTTTCATTTTGTATACTGTTATTCCCACTGTAAGAGATTTTTACTACCCTTATTTTGTAGGGGTGTCTATTATATACCTTCTGTAAAAAGAAGAAAGTGATACTCTTTTTACTTCTACCAGTTTATTAATAAATTCCGTATTTTTTACGGATTTTTTCATTTTGTATACTGTTATCCCCACTGTAAGAGATTTTTACTACCCTTATTTTGTAGGGGTGTCTATTATATACCTTCTGTAAAAAGAAGAAAGTGATACTCTTTTTACATCTAGCAGTTTATTAATAAATTCCATTTTTTTTACGGTTTTTTTCATTTTGTATACTGTTATCCCCACTGTAAGAGATTTTTACTACCCTTATTTTGTAGGGTTGTTTATTATATACCTTCTGTAAAAAGAAGAAAGTGATACTCTTTTTACATCTAGCAGTTTATTAATAAATTCAATTTTTTTTACGGTTTTTTTCATTTTGTATACTGTTATCCCCACTGTAAGAGATTTTTACTACCCTTATTTTGTAGGGGTGTCTATTATATACCTTCTGTAAACAGAAGAAAGTGATACTCTTTTTACATCTAGCAGTTTATTAATAAATTCCATTTTTTTTTACGGTTTTTTTCATTTTGTATACTGTTATCCCCACTGTAAGAGATTTTTACTACCCTTATTTTGTAGGGGTGTCTATTATATACCTTCTGTAAACAGAAGAAAGTGATACTCTTTTTACATCTAGCAGTTTATTAATAAATTCCATTTTTTTTTACGGTTTTTTTCATTTTGTATACTGTTATCCCCGCTGTAAGAAATTTTCACTACCCTTATTTTGTAGGGGTGTCTTTTATATACCTTCTGTAAAAAGATGAAAGTGATACTCTTTTTACATCTAGCAGTTTATTAATAAATTCCATTTTTTTTACGGTTTTTTTCATTTTGTATACTGTTATTCCCACTGTAAGAGATTTTTACTACCCTTATTTTGTAGGGGTGTCTATTATATACCTTCTGTAAAAAGAAGAAAGTGATACTCTTTTTACATCTAGCAGTTTATTAATAAATTCCATTTTTTTTACGGTTTTTTTCATTTTGTATACTGTTATCCCCACTGTAAGAGATTTTTACTACCCTTATTTTGTAGGGTTGTTTATTATATACCTTCTGTAAAAAGAAGAAAGTGATACTCTTTTTACATCTAGCAGTTTATTAATAAATTCCATTTTTTTAATGGTTTTTTTCATTTTGTATACTGTTATTCCCACTGTAAGAGATTTTTACTACCCTTATTTTGTAGGGGTGTCTATTATATACCTTCTGTAAAAAGAAGAAAGTGATACTCTTTTTACTTCTACCAGTTTATTAATAAATTCCGTATTTTTTACGGATTTTTTCATTTTGTATACTGTTATCCCCACTGTAAGAGATTTTTACTACCCTTATTTTGTAGGGGTGTCTATTATATACCTTCTGTAAAAAGAAGAAAGTGATACTCTTTTTACCTCTAGCAGTTTATTAATAAATTCCATTTTTTTTACGGTTTTTTTCATTTTGTATACTGTTATCCCAATGTCGCTTCGGTGAAACTACTTAGTATGATTTACTTATACCTGACCTTTAATCTATACTGTTAAGTTTTTTGATATAGTCGAATAGTAAAGACGGTTTTCGGACTCGGTTAGCAAATATTTTACAATACTTCTTAATTTGGTCGGGTTATAAAAGCCGGTATCTTAGGCCGGTAACTTCACGTTTTATAAATCTTCTTAATTCGGTCGGGTTATAAAGGCCGATAACTTTTTGGCCGGTAACTTCACACCGGTAAATCTAACAACTTTTCCTATGGAACCATATGTCGCAAATAAAATGAAAAATGAAATATTTATTTATTAGGTAACAAATGCTTATAACTAGATACAAAGTTGCTTTGGGATCTACTTTTAAGTATATAGAACACCTGTGCCAGTAGACCCACTCTTTTTTTAAATTTTTTATTAATACCTAATAACAAAAGTGCATGCGCATGCGAACTAAAACAAGTATACATATGTGAAGTAGTATTGTGTAGGTATATAAATTATGTTTTTCTGATGTGTGTATCTATTAGAACAAATGTGTGTATACTATAAGCTGTTTGTGTTGAATTTAAATAACAAAGGCAACATTATAAAGTAAGTAGTGTATACATCTCCGAAACACATCCACAGCTATATATATATATTTATATATATATATATACATATGCAAATGCATGCATATAGTTGCATATAGCAAGGTAATTTTTTACATAAACTAATAAAAGGAGAAATGAATAATTTGTAAGTAAATCCAAGTACATAGTTTAATTATGAAATAACATTCAACAAAGCTTTAATTGATCATATTAGCCCAAAGTATATCCTTTCAAAGTTATTGATACTATTAAAAACATCGCGACGAGCTAGCCACTTGTTCGGTGTAGACTCATACCATCGGCTACGACGATTATTAAAACCCCTCCGCTGGTTACCTTGGGGCCGTCTAGGCGGTCACGGGCGCCGTAAGGCAACAACCGTCATGATATGCGTGTGTATTCCAATAGAGAATATGCAAGTTTTTTTATTATTTCATTACTTGATAGAGTAACTACATTAGACCATAAAAACATTTTTTTTAAAGGATAATAACACCAAAATAAAAGGGTTTAAACTTTATCTGCCACTACCGCAGTAAAAAATGGTACATCACAAGCCGCCATTCTGTGACGTCATTCGTGCTCAAAAAGCATATTAGTTTAATGTTATTGCACCTCAAAAGTTAGTCAAAAGGTTTGTTTCTAACTAATTATCGTAATAAAGGACAAGAAATACCCTAGAAAACAAGAAACTGTAGACTATAGAACACACGTTGATATTTGTTTATGCGCGAATGACGTCACATGAAGTGTTTTTAGCTTCGTGGCTGGAGCGATATCAGGTGAATGTCTCAAACGCCACGTAACGCTGTGAACATCGTCTTCACATTTTTTTGACTTTGACATTGCATATTTTGGTTTCGGCACAGTCAGACGTCCTTGTTCCGAGTTGACTGGTTTACATGTAAAACCTATGTATTTTCACCAGTTATGTGTTTTATGTGTGAATTAATGTGGGCTTGGAATATCTATCAAATCTTTATGGTCCTTTCGCGATTATTTTTTTGCAGGAAATTCAGGTATTTTGGTACTCGTTTCATGCCCATAAAATGGGACGAATTGATTCGTGAGACTCAGAAATTTTAAAGGCTATCATCTTTATCAGAGTTAAACATCCATTCAGTTACCATTTCATTTACTTCAGTTTCACAATATATTTTATTTTAACGATGTCAAGTTCAGATTAAGCCTTTGATGGAAGACTATATGGTCGACCAACAAAGGCTTGCTTCAATACTGAAGCAAATCTTCCACCACATCGCGACCAGTTTCCAATAAATTCGATTGACTATAAGACAAAGTCAAAGTCAAAGATATTTATGAATAGTCAAAAAAAAAAAAAAAAGTTTAACAATGAGGTCTTAGAGTGCGTTTGGTTAGGCAGCTATTCATTAACAAAATAACGACAAATATTAATTGAACTTAGACACGATGGAATGGAAATCTTAATATTAAAATTACTACCGAACCGAACACACACTACATAACCAACTAGTGTAAGACTAGGTGGTTAGCTGATTCCATTGACCTGTCAATCATTAACTGCCATACAAGAGAGCCACCAAGGCGACCAACTTCACCGACCATATCCATGCCTTAAATATTTGTTGTAAATAAAAGCTAAGTAACCAATCACATATAAGTAAAGGTATAAGGATCGGTATTTTTAAGGGCATAAACACTAACTGTAAAGTCGATCCCCTCAGAGACACCCCGGAGAAAAAGAAACCAGCAAGTAAAAAACTCTAGTGCTTCACACAAACTAAAAGAGGGGTACAGCTATTGATTGACTTATGCTATAAAGCATACATATATATAATATATATATATAGTAACATACTCAAAATGCACCCCACTGATCAGCATGCGTAGAACACCCTATGGCAGATTATTTGTTACGGTACCAATGTACATAACTACACAGTATACTATTAGTATAAATTAAGTATAAATAAGTAGGTAATCATCAATGATTACCTTATCCAAAGACAAAATTTACATAATGTAATGAAAATAAATTATGTAATATAAAATTATTACAATATCGGACATTATATACCTACTAAACTAGGGTAGATTCTACATAAGCAATTTGTTTACTAGTTGCGAGACCTCAGTTGCATATCAGGACGGATCCAGACGTCTTTATCGTTAAGATAGTCTTTTACACTATAGTAAGCCTTATTGATTAATATGTGTTTTATACAATTTTTAAACTTTATTTCACTCAGATCTATAATGCTTTTAGGTAATTTATTAAATAACCTTATACTGTTAATGACGAAACATTTATTAGTTTTTTGCAGTCTAAACTTTGGTATATCGATTTTATCTATGTTTCTTAAGTTTAAATTATGTCTATCGCCATTTTTGCTAAACATATTAAAGTTTTTCCTAACGTACAATAAATTTTCATAAATATATTGAGATGGTAGTGTCAGTACATCAATCATAGGAAAGATTTCTCGAAGAGAATCACGAGCTTTCATGTTATATATTGCCCGAATGGCCCTTTTCTGTAGAATAAATATAGTATCAATATCTGCCGCAGATCCCCACATTATAAGACCATATGTCATTATACTGTGAAAATAGGCGAAGTATACTAGTCTGGCTGTTGCAACATCAGTTAACTTTCTGATTTTTCTGACTGCATATGCAGCAGAGCTCAGTCTATTGGATAAAGAAGTAAGGTGAGCTTTCCACTGTAGTTTGGAATCGACTGTAATCCCTAAAAACACAGTGGAGTCAACAAATTCCAGGTCAGTACCACCTATCTTCACTGTGGCATTGATATTAGATACATTAGGCAAAGTAAATTTCAGGCACTTAGTCTTCTTTGCATTTAAAACTAAATTATTTGCCGTGAACCATTTTGAAACCATTTCCAGAGTGTCATTTGCTGCCGATAATATATTATCCTTCCTACTAACTTTAAAAAGTAGGGATGTATCATCAGCAAATAGTACTATCTGTGCCATCTCCTGTACCATATGTGGAAGATCATTGATGTATACTAGGAACAGGAATGGGCCTAAAATTGATCCCTGGGGGACACCCATCTTTACAAGGGTTCCGTCTGATACACAACCATCAATATTAACACCTTGAGTTCTATTAGAAAGGTAGGACTTTATTAGATTTAAAGCTAAATCGCGAATGCCATAAAATTCCAGCTTATCTAACAAAGTTTGATGGTCAACACAATCAAATGCTTTAGACAGATCACAGAAAACGCCAACGAGATCCTGAGAATTTTCCCAAGCGTCAATTATTTCAGTAATCAATCTTGTACCGGCATTTGTTGTGTTTCTACCTTTTGTGAACCCGTATTGTTGATCATGTAACAATTTATGAGTATTAAAATGACTTAACAGCTGACCAAGAAGTATTTTTTCGAATATTTTACTTAAGGCTGGCAGGACAGAAACAGGGCGATAATTATTTGGATCTGTCTTACAGCCGGACTTGAATATGGGAACTATTTTTCATAAGGTCGGGAAAAATTCCTTCATTAACACAACCATTAAAAATATCAGCGAGTACCGGTCCTATAGTAGGAATAATTGATTCGATAGCTTTTACAGATAGCCCCCATAAATCTTCAGTTTTTTTTTTATTTAACATTTTAAAGTGTTTTAGTATATCCTCATTTGTGACATGTTTAAAATTAAAATTAGATGTAATTGGTATTTTTATATATCGTTTTAAAAATTCTTTAGCAGTACTAGCTGATGATTTAATACAGTTCGTGATTTGTAATGGAATATTAGTAAAGAATTCCTCGAATAACTCCGCAACTTGCTTTTTATCTGATAACATAACTCCGTTTTGTCTAATTGAAATGATATTTTGTCTGATAATATTTTTACCGGTTTCAGTATTAATGATTTTCCATACACACTTGGATTTATTATCTGACTGTTTGATTTTGGATCCAATGTGAATAGATTTAGCTATGATACAAACTTTCTTGAATAATTTTGTGCGGGACGGACCACGTGAGACGTGATCTTAGACCTTTGCACCTATTCCGGATCAGCTTGACACCTGTCAGTCGTGTGGATCCTTATTTGGGTATAGTAATGAAACAATAATACAAAATACGTACTATAATATAGAAACAAATAGGTACATTCTACAATACGTTCTTTACTATAGTTTTCCACTGTAGCCTGTTTTGCCGCTTGTGGCTGTTCGAAGTCCCGTACTATTACTATAACTGGACGGCACGACTATTTCTGTCTCCGTGCTCCGTCCGGCTTCTTGCTGTTGGGCTTGAACCGTCTGTTGCGCTTCAGTCTGTATCTGATGTCCGGCTGTAGACTGTAGCGGAGCGCGTACCGTGGCGAAGCGTATTTAACTGTGCTGTCTTGACTGTCTTGTAGCGGTGACTGTGTGGTTGTCGGTTTGTCTGTCTGAACTGAACGGAACTGTACTGTACTGGCGGCGGTCGGTGTTCGCGTTATATAGCCGCTTAGGCTCCGCCCACCTAGCCAATAGCAACGCGCCACGATTGTTCTCGAAGATTTGGGAATTTTCCATTACCGAATAAACTACGCAGTTCTTATTCTATATTATTCTAGAATACTAATTACTAAAACCTATTAACTTCTCTATTAAATACAAATAATATTATATAACATATGCTAAGTCACTATATAAACTAGACAAATTAACCTATGAAATCAACTATAATAAACTATATTATTTACATTTATTAATTGCGATTTTTAACTAACTTAATTACGTCGCGTACATATCTCCCGCCCGTGCAGCGATGTCGTCCGTCGTCGTTGCACTAAACCGTGGTAACGCGACGTCTGCATCCACCGGCAGCTGGACAAGCCTTTTCGTCGCCCGTCGAAGAACTCCTCCTCTGGTCTGCACGTCCACTGCTCGTACTACGCCGTCTGGACCCGGGTACACTCGGACTATTTTGCCCCGCGCCCATGTATTGCGGGGCAAGTTGGGATCTACTATGAGGACCAGATCTCCTATATGAAGAGGGGCTCCTTTACCACGTGGTTCTCGCCGGTACTGTAAGTCTGGGAGGTACTCGCGGACCCAGCGGTTCCAAAATTGGTCCGCAAGTACCTGAGCTCGTCGCCAGTACTGCTTCCTAAGACCATCTTTTTCATTAAAAGTTCCCGGAACTATAACCCTGCCGGACCCTCCCATGAGGAAGTGATTGGGTGTAAGGGCTTCCTGGTCATCTGCTTCTATAGAGACATGCGTGAGAGGCCGACTGTTTACTGTGTATTCAGCCTCACACAACAATGTTGTCAGTACTTCATCAGATGGATGTTTCTCGTTTAATACTGCAGCCAGCGCCGTCTTAACGGATCTTACTAATCTCTCCCAGGCTCCACCCATGAAGGGCGCGTTCGGTGGGATGTACTTCCAAGTGATGGCGCGGTTGCTGGCTTCTTCACGAAGTGCTTCTCGGAGTTCTTTGTCGGCTCCATGAAAATTTGTCCCATTATCTGAATATATTTCTTGCGGGCAGCCTCTTCTAGCTATCATGCGCCGTAGTGCCATAATTGCTGAATCAGTGTTCATACTATGAGCTATTTCCAAATGGACGGCACGCGTTGTTAGACACGTAAACAATGCAACATAACGCTTGGAATGTTGCCGTCCTACTGTCACTGAAAGTGGGCCGAAGTAGTCCAGACCTGTGTACGTGAATGGACGTCTGTGATGCGCCAATCTGTTTTTTGGGTGGTTTCCAGTTGGTGGTTCCGCAGGCGTAGCTTTCCTTATTCGGCACTTGCGACATTCTTTTATAACGGTTTTCACTGTAGGCCGCAGTCTCACTATCCAAAGGTGCTGACGTAGTTCGTTGACTATCATTTCCACTCCACTGTGCTGTAGTTGGCGATGTGTCCATGCAATGTACAATCTTGTGTATCGGTGATCTCCGTCTAACACCGCAGGCTGTCTCTGTTGTTCGGTGATATCGTCTGTGGCTGCAATCCTTGATTTTAGTTTTATTAAGTCATCTTCTAATACTATTGCCAGTTGATTTAGGCGACTTTGGCGAGGTATCTCGTTGCCTTTTCGAAGATTTTCTATTTCGTCGCCAAACGATTGTTGTTGTGAAGCGCGAATCCAAGTATCTTCTGCCTTTTTGATGTATTCTGCGCCAAGAGGTTTGTAGTCTTTTGTTGTCTGTTGCAATCTATTAGATTTTCTGTATGCGCTGGTTTTCTTATTGGAATCTTTTTTCTTCCAATCCGAATCCTTTTCTTTCTTCTTATTTGTTCTCTTGCAAGTATTAACTTTGTCTTTGCGAGTCTTGAAAAAATCCACTGCCTGTAGAACTCTAGCAGTGGCTCTCACTAAACGTAGCCACGACGAGAATCTATTCGGATCCGGTAGCCCGTCACATAAGTTTTGTTTTCTATGTTGGTTTAAAACAAAAACTTGTTCTTCAACTACTTTTTCTATTTTGCATTCTTCTGACGGCCAACTATCTTCACTATCGTATAAGAATCTTGGGCCGGTGAACCATCTATGAGTAGGACTGAAGTCGGCAGGTACGTCACGTGTGGCGTCGTCCGCGACGTTAGACTTAGTAGGTATCCAACGCCACTCACTAAAATGACTATTATCTTCTATTTCTGCAATTCTGTGTGCCACAAATGCCTTGTAAGTTCGCGGTCCTGCCTTCAACCATGAAATTACTGTTTTGGAGTCTGTCCAAAATATTCTTCTGTTCGGTTTCAATTGATATTCGTCTGTTGCCGTCTTTGCTAGTCTGCTTCCAATGACGGCGGCTTGTAGTTCAAGTCGAGGTATAGAGATGAGCTTGATAGGTGCGACTCGAGCTTTGGCGGTTATGAGACTAACTCGCACCGTACTAGTTTCGTCTATTGTTCTCCAGTAGACGGCTGCAGCGTACGCCTGTTCGCTCGCATCCGTGAATATGTGCATCTCTCGAACAAGGGCATTACTTAAACCCGCGTGACATCGTGGTATTTTGATATCACGTAAGTTATATAGATCCCACATCCATTTTTGCCATTTCATAGCAAGTTCGTGATCTAAATTTTCGTCCCAATCTATTTTTGTTCGCCACGCTTCCTGTAGTATCTTCTTTGCTTGAATGGTTACTGGCGACACAAGTCCTAATGGGTCAAAAAGTGACATAGCCACCCGAAGGGCTTCTCTCTTCGTCGGAGTCTTCATAATATTATCTTCGGGCTTGACGAAGTTCATATTGAAGCTGAGGTTGTCTGACACCGAGCACCAACCCATACCGAGGATTTTCTCTTGCTTTACCCCGTCTATTTCAATGTTGGTTTCGCAGTCTTGATATTTTTCGATAATTTCCCTTCTGTTTGATGTCCATTTGCCGAGGTCAAAGTTGGCTTCCTTGTGTATTAATTGCACCTCGGCAACTATTTTTAAAGCTTCTTCTATATTGGTGAAACTCTGAAGGTAGTCGTCCATGTAATGGTGGTTGATGATGGCCTCTGCTGCCTCTGGATATTCTTCTCTATGTATGTTTGCATTTAGATTCTTTACAAATAAGGCTGTAGCTGGTGAACAGGCAGCTCCAAATATTACAGTCTTCATCCTGTATTGTCCTGGAGGTCCCTCCCGCCTGTTGCTCCTCCACAGAAATCTTAGCGCATCGCGGTCTTCGACTCGAATCTTGATGCGCAGAAACATTTCCTTAATATCCGCCGCCACAGCTATTTCATGTTGCCGGAATCTCATTAACACTCCAGGCAACGACTGTAGGAGGTCTGGCCCCGTTAACAATTTGTCATTGAGAGCCATCCCTCCCGTCTTAGCGGCTGCATCGAAGACCACTCTTACTCTTCCTGGCTTGGCTGGATGTGTGACTCCGAAGTGCGGGAGGTACCAAGTTTTTCCCGGCGGGCCATTATTTTCTATTTTCTCCGCATAGTCTTTTGCAAGTAAGTCTTCGATCTGTTTATTATAACTCTCTTTGAAGTCAGGGTTCCGGTCTAATTTTTTCTCTATATTCTTCAGCCTCTTCAAAGCGGTTTCAAAGTTATTTGGAAAGCTAATGTGGTCGTCTTTCCACAACAAAGAAGTCTCGTATCCTCCCTCCGGTAGCGCCACTGTATTTTTCTGTAGAATTTCGACGGCGCGTACTTCGGGATCGTCGCGTGGTCGCTTTGGTTCCACACACAATGACTCGATGGCGAAATGACGGCGAATTAGATCATCTATCGGATCTACGGGGCTTATATAGTTAACCCTGTGACCTAGGCTTCTTGTGCTCGTTCCATGAAGAACCCAGCCTAGTCGTGTCAGGGAGGCTACCGGCTGATTTCGCCGCCCTTTTCCCACTTGGCTTGCTAACAGTAGATGCCAATTATCCTGGCCAATCAGGATCTTTGGGACTGCGTTTCTGTATTGAAGTTTTGTCTTCAGCTTCAGTAGGTGCTGGCATTTTTCAACTTCACTGTAGTCAACTGTCTGTGGGCTGAGGTGTAACTGTCGTAGAGTGCGAGCTTTGATAATATGTGATTCACGATCGCCTCGGATGGTAAGGGTTACGCGGCAAGATTGACTCGCGTCGACCTGCGTCCCGGCTATGGATTCCAGGTGCAGCTCTTCCGATGGTCCAGTGGCTCCAATTCTGTCGGCTACATCAGCGTCTATGAGAGTAACTGTTGAACCGTCGTCCAACAAGGCGAATGTGTCCACTATTGCATTCGGACCACATAAACTTATCGGTATGATTTTGAGATAAGAATACTGTTGCTGAGTGAGTGTTGAAGCAACAGTTTCTCTATTATTGTCCCTGGTACTATCACTTGGTCGCGTTTCATAGTGTAATAGTCTATGATGCATTCTTTCACAATTATTAATACCGCACTTTTTAGATATACACTTATGCGACCGTGTCTTCTTCTTTAAGCAACTAAAACACAAGTAACACTTTTTTGCTATTTTCCAACGCGAATAACTGTCTGCATTGTCCATCACTTCACATTCACTTTCAATATGTCCATCATAATTGCATATTGAGCACTTTATATCACTATTTATTCTATTTTGATTTTCACAATTTCTTACTCTATTGTCTCTATTCACCATATCATTGTTCTTATTTCTATGCACTATTTTATTCCTATTCACTAAAAAATCATTGTTCTTTCTATTCATTATTTTATCACTGTTTCTATTCACTGTATTTTCACTATTAAATTCTATGTCGACGTCTTCTATATTGTAGGTTCTTTGCCGGCGCCGCTGTCTATCTTCCGTGTTAATGACTTCTGGGGGAGCAAATCGTCCACACTTGATAGCTTCCTTTTCTATGAAGCTTTCAAAAAGCTCTAAGTCTGGAACATCTGCATCGTGGTCACTGGCGTAGTCGTACCATTTCTGCTCCATGATTGGGTTCAGTTTTTCTGCCAGCAATTTCACGACTTCTGGGTTGAAGAGGTAGCGTTCTCTATTCAACACTCGCAGGGTCATGATACTGTTTTTTACGCTGCTTGCGAATGAGCAGATGTCTTTCAGGGTGTGGTGCATGCGCGGCAAAGACTTCAATCTTTCCAATTCTGCTAGGGCGATACAGTCGGGTCGGCCAAACTGCAGCTCTAAGGTCTTCAGTATTTCCTCTGGCGCGATATTGGTGATGAAGGAGAACTTTGTCACTTCTCGGGCTCGGCCTCGTAACGCACCTCGGATGCGCGCGGTGTTTTCGGCGGGCGAAAAGTGGTGGGCAGATTCACTGTAGGCGGCTCGGAACATCAGCCAGTCTGAATATGATCCGTCGAACCTCGGCAGCTCTGTGATGTAGCGACTTCCAGCTGGTCGGTTGTCCCTGGAGGCTTGCGCTATAGCTGTTGCCAGCTCTCTAGCCCAATCTGCGGGCTGCTGTGGCGCTGGAACACGGGTCTCTGTAAGTGGCTCGTCTGTCGGCGGCTTGATCGCGGCGAGTGGCTCTTGCTTCACTGTGGCCGTCGGCTTGTGGGCTTCTTGCGCATCCAACCATGATGTCACTTTGAAGTCGGTTTCGCTTAGGCTTCATTGAGAGTCACTGTCATTGACGTCTCCTCGAAGCATGGCAGCCTCGGCCGCGGCGAGTGCAGCTTTCAAGCGCGCTACTTCTTGAAGTGTGCTCGTCAGTAGCTTATTGTGTCGAGATTTTGACACTCTGGGCTGTTGTACCTCTGGTAGTTTCTGTGAAGACAATTCGATGGTCTTCATTCTGGATGTAGATGGCTCGGCGAGTGGCATCGGAGTCGAATGTTCAGGTCGCGCCTTTTCACTGCCTTCGTCTTCATCATTTCGCTGTAGTTGTGGGCGTGACGTCTTCACACTATGTGCAGACCGAGTGATCGGCATGTTCTATCTATGTACCCACTGTCTGAAGGATCACACACAACACGGTATCCGAAGATCCGGCTCGAAGGACCAGCAAATATGTGCGGGACGGACCACGTGAGACGTGATCTTAGACCCTTGCACCTATTCCGGATCAGCTTGACACCTGTCAGTCGTGTGGATCCTTATTTGGGTATAGTAATGAAACAATAATACAAAATACGTACTATAATATAGAAACAAATAGGTACATTCTACAATACGTTCTTTACTATAGTTTTCCACTGTAGCCTGTTTTGCCGCTTGTGGCTGTTCGAAGTCCCGTACTATTACTATAACTGGACGGCACGACTATTTCTGTCTCCGTGCTCCGTCCGGCTTCTTGCTGTTGGGCTTGAACCGTCTGTTGCGCTTCAGTCTGTATCTGATGTCCGGCTGTAGACTGTAGCGGAGCGCGTACCGTGGCGAAGCGTATTTAACTGTGCTGTCTTGACTGTCTTGTAGCGGTGACTGTGTGGTTGTCGGTTTGTCTGTCTGAACTGAACGGAACTGTACTGTACTGGCGGCGGTCGGTGTTCGCGTTATATAGCCGCTTAGGCTCCGCCCACCTAGCCAATAGCAACGCGCCACGATTGTTCTCGAAGATTTGGGAATTTTCCATTACCGAATAAACTACGCAGTTCTTATTCTATATTATTCTAGAATACTAATTACTAAAACCTATTAACTTCTCTATTAAATACAAATAATATTATATAACATATGCTAAGTCACTATATAAACTAGACAAATTAACCTATGAAATCAACTATAATAAACTATATTATTTACATTTATTAATTGCGATTTTTAACTAACTTAATTACGTCGCGTACAAATTTTGAATAATTCCTAACATAATTATGGAAATTTTGGTCAGATGTATATGATCTTTTGTCATATAGATCATATAGTGTATCCCTACTTATTCTAATACCTTTAGTGGCCCAAGTAGCAAAATTTAATCTGTCAATAATTTTCTTTGTTTTAATTTTACATACTTTATTGAATTCTTGATTTATAATTTTATGTAGATTGGAGTATGTAACATTTGGTTGATTAATATTATATATGAATCTGGACATTTCACTCATTAAATTTTCATTAAAATTATTAAGTTTATTATCTGTTAAGGGTCTATACCTAATAATTTTATTTATAGGTTTAATTTGAGACTGAAAGCTAACTAACAAACCTTTATGGTCGGAGGGCACCCCGGTAATAATAGAGTTACTTAAGAGAGAACAGTTAGTAAATATATTATCAATACAAGTCCGGCTAGTTGAAGTAATCCTAGTCGGCTCCATGAATACATTATTTAAATTAAAAGAATTAAACAATGAAATAAGTTTTTGTTTGTCGCTGTTATTTATTAAGATATCTATATTAAAATCCCCACATATAAAAATTTGTTTATTTGAGTCATATATTTTTGACAAAACATCCTCCATTATATTAATAAAAGTATGTAAAGCAGAGGCGGGGGGTCTGTATATGCATAGAATAATGTAGGTATCCATCTCTGCGCATGAGATCTCACAAACACGTTCAAGTGATAGTTTTACAATATCCTTCCGCTCTTTGCATTTTAGTGTATCTTTAATTAGGATAATAGATCCACCTCCCTCACAGGAGTTTCTATTGAAAAAACTAGCAACTACAAAGTTATTTATATTGAAACACATTTTCTCTGCTTTTAGCCAGGATTCTGTAAAACACATCAAATCTAAATTATATTTTTCAATTAATAATTCAATATTGAGAACTTTGCTAGAGAGGCTTTGAATATTTTGATGTATTAAGGTAAGCTTACAATTGTCCTTCTCTATTGTCACATCTAAAAGTTTAAACATGGTTGTACCACAACATTATTAGTACTACTACTAAATGATGATGTGGAGTCAATACTTAATAATATATTATTAGCTACCAATGTAGCAATAGTTTTTTGTACCTTCATAGGTAGTTTAAAGCTATCCTGGGTCATATAAATATTTTTAACAAATTTGTTAATATCAAATAAAGTAAACAAATCATTATAACATGTCATATTATAGATACAGTTATTTAAATAATGAATATGTTTATTTTGTGAGGTGGAATATTTGTTTGAATAAAGGAATGTACATAATGTAACATTCCTTACTCCAAGTTGTGACAAAATATCCACACTGTCCAACAAGTCACCTTTGCTTGTGTTCAATCCATTTCCTACCATAATAACCACATTACTATATGAATTGTAGAATTTGGAGAAAATAGACTTTACTATATTCTTAAAACTATTATTTGGCATACAATAGTTAGTCACAGAATGATTTAAATGATAATTAAAAATTTGGCCCATTCCAATACCAATACTGTCTGTGAGGAGTAGGGTATTGTTAGTGATGGCCTTTGGATGAACCACACTGGAATATGATATTGAAGATCCTGTATCTGATAAATTAACTTGGTTTTCGCAGGAGCAACAATTTTTATTCACAAATGAGTCAAATCTCTCTGCATTATATTTGCTTAATTGAAGAATCTCATCCATATTCTTAATCTGTTCTGTAAGATCATTCTGTGACAATTGGTATTTTTCTGTCAAGTCAGAGAGACATAAATGCAAGTTATTTATTTCAGTTTTTGACTTAATTGAATCACTATCATATTGATGCTGTAAATTATTTATATATTCACTATTTTGTCTAGCTTCCAACATGAGCCTACGACAGTCTGCTTTTAATGATATATTCCTAGACCTAATATAACTGTTATTTAACTTATTTTTATATTTTTTAATAAATTTTAAAAGCTTAATGTATTTCCTATTGCTAAAATAACCACCATTGATTGAAACTACATTATTCACTTTTAAGTCTTTGTCAACCAACTCATCATATAAACATAATGTTTGTCTCCCTTCTCCTCTTCAAACTTTTCAATAGTCCTTAGAGCTTCATTGAGCTGCAACTCTAAATGCCGGATCCGATCTAATGCCTGCACATAGTAGTCACTGTACAGGCCAACAGCGGAGAGCTGCTCCTGTACCTGGTCCCGTTCACTACATACATCACTATACTGGGTGTGGAGTTCACTCAGCTCTTTTTTCAACTCCTTAACTTTGCCATTGATGTCCAATAACTCAGCCTCACCATCATCTCGCTCTTTCAAAAGTTGGTCACACAGTAACTTTGATTTTTTTAGTTCAACCAGAGCAGTTTTTAGTTTTTGTTCTAATTCTACCACAGTAGCTCTTCTTGTGGTAGGAGGCATGACTGATTCTGAAAACACAATTCACACCCAGTAACTGATCCTCACAAAACACATACCTAAGTACCTATTACTATAAGTGGAACATTTTGAACAACTACTTAATAATTTATTAAAATTCTTGTGATGACAATACACCACATAAAAGAAAACCTGTTTATAAAAAGATTATTATAATTTATTAGGGTGATGTGTAATGCAGTATTAGTAGTTGGGCATCTAGGCATATGGCATATTAATATACTTTTAGTATAGTTCACCATCCATCACAATAAAATACTCTTTCTTGCGGAATGCCTTTACTGTAGAGGAGGCTGTCAATGAATAACATACATATAAATACTTAAATATTATTATTAATCCTAAAGAAGAAATGTTATTAAAATTATATGGCTAAAAATATAAAAAGTTCTTGTTCAACAAACCTACCCTACCTACTTATTATAAATTTGACCTCACACTCACTCACAGTTATTAGTAATTTTCCTACATAACATGAAGAGAACAAGAAAATAGTATAGTCAATATTCACTAATACTAATATCTAACTTGAATTTTATAACGATTTCATACGAAACAGTCAATTGGAACGCCAAACATAAATACCTTGTAATGTCTCTTCTGCTAGTTTTTATAGCAAAAGTGCTATAAACTATAATTGTTTTCGTTTTATTATAACGTATATAGTGTTTTTAATATATAATTTACATTATAAACTATTTAAATTAATTATTTAAAACTCCGAACAACAAAACAGCTGTTGACGGTTCTGTCTGACTTTTTTTTTTTTTTTTTTTAAAGACTTAGGAGTATGTAACAATTTCAGCGCTTCAGCGCAAGAAATTCTATTTGTAATGCACATGGCAATTGAAACAGATTATTAAAAAATTTTATCCATTGTAAAAATCGCAATGTGCCTACAAAAAAGTATTTGTCGTGCCGACAAAAATAATTTTGACATGAAAGCTTTTTAAATTAATTGTATAATTTAAAAAGCTTTCATGTCGAAATTATTTCATTTCCAGTACCTTCTTCATAGAATATATACCTTTAGAAGTTTCTATTGCACGTTTTTCAATATAAATTATTTCAGTAATGGAAAACCGTCAATGTTTAGTGGGAAATGTAACAAAAATATTAGCCAAACCGACGCCGGCGGTCTCTGTTTATGCCATTATTAAATCTCGCATCGGTGCCTATTTAGTTAACTTTGTACGCAAAATCTGTTTTAGTAGGTGGTTAACTATTGAAATTATATGTTTTGTCGCGGGCCGCACAAATATCGACAGCGGGCCGCATGCGCATCTCTCTAATAGAACGCAATGTGTTAACATTAATGGTTTCACTCTGTCTATGGTCTCTGAATGGTTCACAGCAAATGATTTGGTTTTAAATACTAAGAAGACCAAGTGCCTAAAATTTTCTTTACCAAACGTTCGGGTAATTAACTGTTCACTGAAGTGGTACTGAACTGGAATTTGTTGACTCCACTGTATTTTTGGGAATCACATTCGACTCCAAACTGCAATGGAGAGCTCATATAAACGCGTTATCTAATAGATTGAGGTCAGCAGCATATGCAGTCAGAAAGATCAGACTATTAACTGATGTGGCAACAGCCAGGTTAGTGTGCTTTGCCTACTTCCATATTATTATGTATTATTTTCTACAAGGTAATAATTACTTAACATTTACGTTAATTTGTCTTATTTATTTTAAGTTATTTTGTTAACAGAATTATAGAATACATGTCCATGTTTTTTTTTTAACTAGTTGATGTTTGCGCAGGCCTTGGATTCAGCTATGTATTTGGCCTTGCAATGTAGTAGTATACGTAACTAGCGGATTTCCTCTCCTTTGAAGGTCATTGCAGTGGTGGCGCGTGTGCCGGGATCTGGTCTGCACCCTAAGGGCCTGGTTGAACTGACACATCGTTACGTCCGTGATCGGGTGCTGCTGTGGGGGCCTTGGATCTCCGCTGGGCACGCACGTTTGATTGTTATCATATAATAAGCGGAGATCCCGAAAAATCTTCTGCTGATAGGCCGGAGCTGGCATCAAAGAAATGTTGTGTTCTGTAATTCTGTACTTTCAATATTGTAAGATAGTATATCTGCCTTGGGGTGTTCTACGCGTGCTCTTCAGTACGATGAGGGTATATACCACATGCTATAAGCATAAGTGTAAGTCAATAACCATGCAGGACCATGCTCCTCTGATGATACGGTACGAGTGGAACATCAAAGTTTTTTACTTGCTGGTCCTTCTCCCGCAAGGACAATAGTTAAATAGTTTACGATTTGTTTATTTTATATTATATTCTCAACATTTGTCTGTGGGAGGAATAGCAACCTGGCCAAGTGCACACAGGACCTTATATATACTTTTCTTTTTTTTGACTTTTCATAAATGACTGTAAAGGTTTACATGAAATAAACCCAACGTATAGAGGGATTGAAGTGACAAGTTTAGGTCGGTCTTCACCGACGGGCAGCGGGTACGCTGCCACAGTTTCCGCAGGTCCCTCTTACTTTTCAGTAAGTTCTGTTGTTCTGGGGAAGGGGTGGTGAGTCCCTTCGCGCGGGGGACCCCGTAGAGGCCCCCTCTAGGGACTTGCGGGACTGTACAGTCAGTTCGGACGCGAGCCTATCCACGTCCGCCGGCGTTGAGATGTGGAAGGTAGGCGTGAAATCGTCGAGCGACCTTGTTAATTTTTTCCAGTTAACGCGTTTACGTGGTACTGGAAGAGAGGCCTTGGTAGGGAGAGTGGACAGAGTGACTAAAACCGGGAGGTGGTCGGAGTCGACTCCAGGGCCGAGCCTATCGTGGGCTAATGGTCTTGGTACGTATATCATCTACCAACCCGATTGGGAGGGGTTGAGTTGGCTCTGAGTTGGACAAACAACAAAACTTATGTGATAACTATATACAGGACTCCATCATCAGATGTTAATATTTTTTTTAATAGTCTGGAACAACTACTTCATAAATTATTGTATAGAAAGAAATATTTCAATATTATTGTTGCCGGAGATCTAAATATTAACACTACAAAAAACAGTAAAAACTTATAGATCTGCTAGAAAATTTCAATTTGAAACTTCACATTAACAAACCTGTTCGATTTTGATAAATAGTCTGGACGCTAATCTGTGGTCATGACCTTTTGACAGGTCAGTCAGTTGAGAAAAACAGTGAGTCGTCGTAAAAATTGTAATGGTGGAGTCCTTATTTTAATTTTGTTTTTCTATTATAGTTGTTAGTCTAGTAGATTTGTGCCATAATGTGATTTTTTGCGGCCTTCTAGACAATGAATAGAAATTGTGTAGCGTTTTGTTCGTCAGGTATTAGGCGCCTACAAGTGATTCAGACTTGTCGCGTTGTGTGTTGTTAATATTATATATATTTCCAACGTCGTATTTGTGTGGCATTTGTCAGTGTGGTTGAAGACATCGGAGTTATTGCATCTCTTGGGTACCCAGGGATCCCGTCCAGAAGCACCGCATCACCGCACAATTTCTTGACTTCATTAATTAGAAATTGTGTGTCTCCTAGTGAACTTAAAGGAGATGTAGTGCAAAAAGATACTATTGTTAAGAATTAATACAAGTAAATTAGTAAAAGTATTTATTATAAACCAAGTTGGCTGAACATTGTAAGCTTGGCCTTAAGATTAAAAAAATTATAGTCTAGGCAAGTGCGCAATAAGATTTGTAACTCCCTCCTGTCTGTAACGGTGTTAATAAAACTATATCAATAATTAAATTAGATCTTTCCCTATTTACCCATAAAACCCGTCAGGTTACAGAATTAAAATTAAAATATAGCGACGATAGGCCGATGGACTTGCATCCAGTGCTATGTTAAAATAAATAATAATAATAAAAAAAGAGCGACGATATATAATATTATTCTGTCGGCTGATGGACTTGCATCCAATGCTATGTAAAAATAAATTAAAAATATCATTCTGTCAGTGCAGCACAAGGAAACACTACTAATAATTTTGCGGATTAATAATTCGCGGACCGAAATTGTTCGCTATACTAACCTAATAACTAGTCATAACATAACCTCAAATTGAAATTCAAATGAGAATAACTTTTTTCTCCCAACTTCGATGTAATTAACAATTTTATTATATGTATTTTCCTCTATCGAACTGGATTAGTTAAATTTTTGAACGCGGCTTCTAAGCCTGAGTCTGAAAATACATGGGATATGACCGTTCTTCTTTAGCTCCCCGCCTAACTTGTGCAATTTTGTGCAATAAAGAATTTAAAATAAATAAATAAATAAGCGTTCATTGCAGTACTTTCCTCTCCAACATCTAACTTCACCCCGTCTTTGCCACTCCTTGTTATTTATACCATATTGCACAACGAAGTAAGACTAAAAATTCAATGAGTTTGTTCGGTTGATTAATATAACTCGAGTAGAATCAAAAAGCACAAAACGCTATTAGTTGTGTTAAGTAATGTAATTTGAGTCAAAACATTTAGTACGAAATATTGGTGAATAAAATTTTCAACCTGTAGATTTAAGTCGTGTTATACCCGAGATATGGTTGAAGTAAGTGCTAGTGCAAACTAATACATCTTCAATTAAATCATTACATCCATAAATTCATAGTAAATATATCGTTAAGTATAATATGTCTCAAGTTATATTATTTAAGATAAAAAAAAATCATTACCGTAATAAATTTTGGGTGAATTAACTTTATTAATATCAGTTAACACAAAAATTTCACAAAAAACGGTTAATTGTATCACTAGACACGAAGACTCTGTCTCCGAAACTAAAAGAGATAGCGACACGTGAGTTAGATAAAAAAATGCGTATTTTTTTTAAAGCAACGTGCATTAGAAAACTGAAAAACGATATAACCCAAGTTGAATCATTTAGCACCGGAGGCACAGAAATATATAATAAATATCAAACAACTCGACAAATCTGACAATTACTTGTAGGCGCCTAAATACATGGCGAACGAAACACTACACACCAAATTAACAATATAATTAAATGTCTAGATTATCAGCGGCCGCACAAATGCACTCAGCAAAAAACCATCTTGACCACATAACAGAACTGTCATCCTGTTTTTTTTCTTTTTTGTGTCAAGAACGAAAAGGAAAGCTTTTGCCTATACAGCCTTATCAATACCGAACATTCCCCTGCCCCGGATAGAAGGAATCTATACGCTACACAACGGGAAAACGGGAGAGTGTTGCCACTGCTCTCTTCAAAACGGAATCTCCAACCATAACCTCGGCAAAACAAGGTACTCCATCCGCTCCTGGAACCAGGTTAAGAATGCGCCCTCTTCTCCAATGCAATGGGGACAGGTTAAAATCCTTAACCAGGGCGAGGTCTCCTATCTTTGGAGGGTCCGTCTTATCAATACATTTCACGCGTTGCTGCAATATGTGAAGGTATTTGAGCGACCAGCGATGCCAGAAATGCTGGGTCATCTGCTGGATCAATTCAAATCGTCGAGTACTACGAGTCCGTGTGTTTTGTCTTGTATTAATGTTGTTTTGTATACAAAATAGAACAGGATAATGATGAGTTATTAGTGTCTGAAGGATCATAGCCGTGTTTTGTTTCCTGGATTTTAATATTATATCTATCCTTTCACTCTACGTAAATGAGTTTTGGCAGCCTTAACAACAGCTTCAAATATTCCTCCCCAATGTGGACATGCTGGTGGATCAAAAAGCCATCTGATTCCACGTTGGGAGAGTGCAGCTCCAATTACATTCTGATTATCTGCTACAAATTTATATACATCATTTAAATAACGGTCGGTGCCCATGTAGTTTGTTCCACAATCGGACCGGATCAACGATGGCAAACCGCGGCGGGACACAAATCTACCAAGGGCAGCGACGAAGGCTTCGGTGCTTAGGGTAGAAACGAATTCCAAATATACGGCTTTGGTGGATACAAAGATACACAAATAGGCCCTAACAATTTTAACGTTTCTGAAGTGTGACACTTTCACAGAGAACAGGCCAGCAAAACTGTACCCACGCCAGCAAAGGGACGAGCCTCATTCACACGGTCCGACGGCAGATCTCCCATTTGAGGCTCCATTGTAGTAGCCTTGCTTGGTCAGTAACAAGGCATGCATCGAAAAATCATACTTCGTATGACTCGTTTGGCGGACAGAATCCAATATTCGCGCTGTAAGAAGGCCTACAAAGCATTATAGCCAGCATGCGAGTTTTTGATGTGGTGATCAGCAACCAACAAATTCACAAAGTGACCAGAATTAGGGAGCAACAAGGGAAGACGAGCTCCAAAGGGCAAATTGGCATTCCGAAGTCTTCCTACAACACGAAGGAGGCCCAAATCATAAAAATAAGGATTAGACGAACAATTACTCCCTTGAGCTTACAACGTCCAGCCCGCAGTGTCTTGATTTCAGTCTTAAACTGATTGTCCTGAACAACCTTAATCCAATATAAAAGCGAGTCCTTCCGTTCACATGTGTGAGGACTAGCGACTGGCGTTTCTCCCGGGGGTGTCGACAATTAATAATAAAGCGTTTAATCCACGAAGTTTCACCCAACAATTTATCCAGGGAGCTAAATGTATTCAATAGAAAATCAGAATTCTCATCCACGGTCCTCACCATCGCAAATTCGCGGAGACCCGGTAGTTGATCAGTCAACAAAGGCTGGCCATGAGGCCGGGACGATTTAGGATGCGTCAACCAATTAGGGCCCCACCAAAGTGAGTGTCGCAAAAGATCTGGGGCAGCACAACCCCTGGACGCAACATCTGCAGGGTTTATTTCCCCTGGAACATGTCTCCAGATCGATGGAGCTTTAGAAGCCTGAATCTAAGAGACACGATTGGCCACAAAGACTTCGAGTATATGGACAGCAGCTCTCAGCCACGAGAGAACAATCTGGCTGTCAGTCCAGGGAAACACGTTACTAATATCAACAGTGCGCCTCAACGTTACAAAAACGTGATTCAATAATCGCGTAAGAAGAGCAGCCCCACACAATTCTAACTTCGGAATCGTAAGTCGAGTCCGAAGGGGAACAACCTTGCTCATAGCTAAGATCAAATATTATTCCGGAAGAACAATTCACATTAATGATTAACAGGATTAACCTTCGTAGCAGCCTCCACTTCCCAAAATCTCTGAACCGCCTCAGCAAGAGAAAGATAAATGTCAATAAAACGGTTCTCAACAACAGATGGGGAGGAACATGGGCTGGGCTCAGTATAACAGATCCCAAGATCGCTACGAGGCCACCTGTACCTAGGGCCTTCACATCACCTAGTAGCAACATTCCCAAAACATCGGCACCAAGCAACAAATCAATTGGTCCCAGAATGTCGAAGGTGGGGTCAGCCAAACGTAAACCCCTTGTCAGGGTCTAGCGAGCTATGGGAGCAAAGCGAGGGGGGAAGCATTGCCCCCGCCTATGAGGCCACCATTCCTGAGGGGTGAACTTCAAACATGGGGGGCGAGGCGAGGAGCGCCGGTCCTCAGTACGTGAGGAATCAGAAAACCTTGGCGATCGTACCTCTTATATATCGATGAAGGCTAATCATACATCGGTTTTCTTTGGGTTTACCGGTTTTCAGAAGCCTACTGCATCAATTTCTTATCGAGGTGGATGTTTCCTTTCAGGGTGCAGATATGAAATGGGCTGTTGACCTGCAGCCCATTTCATATCTGCATTAAAGTATACTCTAACGTCATACATATTTGGGTTGTTAACTGTGGGTTTACTGGTTTTCAGAAACCTATTGCATCAATTTCTTATCAAGGGTTTCAGGGTGCAGTTACGAAACGGACAGTTGATTTGCAGCGAGGATATTAAATTATACTCGTAACATAATTCAAATTCGTCTTTTAGCATTTTATATTTCCCATTTTATAATCTATTATCGTAACCGCATCCTGAAAGTATACTTGACATTCGCGATTTAGCTTTAAATCTAATAAAGTCCTACCTTTTTAATAGAACTCAAGGTGTTAATATTGATGATCAGACGGAACCCTTGTGAAGATGGGTGTCCCCCAGGGCTCAATTTTAGGCCCATTCCTGTTCCTAGTATACATCAATGATCTTCCACATATGGTACAGGAGATGGCACAGATAGTGCTATTTGCTGATGATACATCCCTACTTTTTAAAGTTAGTAGGAAGGATAATATATTATCGGCAGCAAATGATACTCTGGAAGTGGTTTCAAAATGTTCACGGCAAATAATTTAGTTTTAAATGCAAAGAAGACTAAGTGCCTGAAATTTACGTTACCTAATGTAACTAATATCAATGCCACAGTGAAGGTAGGTGGTACTGATCTGGAATTTATTGACTCCACTGCGTTTTTGGGGATCACAGTCGATTCAAAACTAAAGTGGAAAGCTCATATTAATACTTTATCCAATAGATTGAGCTCTGCTGCATACGCAGTCAGAAAAATCAGACAATTAACTGATGTTGCAACAGCCAGACTAGTGTACTTCGCCTATTTTCACAGTTTAATGACATATGCTCTTATAATGTGGGGATCTGCGGCAGATATTGATACTATATTTATTCTACAGAAGCAATTTACGGCATGAAGACCCGGGAATTCCTTCGAGAAATCTTTCCTGAAATTGATATAATGACACTGCCCTCCCAATACATATTTGAGAACTTGTTAAGAAAAATTAAAAATTTGTTAAAAATTTAATAAAAATGCAGATATATCCGAAACTTAAGTGGGCAGGAAAAGGATTCGCGAACTAGAGCGTCAAAAAACATCTAATTGTTGTTTTCAGTTATAATAAAGTTTTTTTTTTGGAAAAAAAGAACATGGAGGTGTAAAATCTACACCTCCATGTTCTTTTTTTTCCAAAAAAAAATTTTTTCTCGATCCTAATTACATAATTTCTTTATAAAAAATCTGTTTAGTTTTAAAATGAGAACTAAAGTAATATTTTTAGAATCATAAATCAAACTTAGGGTGTCTTTTCAAAAGTTAATATATTTTTTATAAAAATACTATCTAATTAGGATCGAGTAAGTAATATTTACACCTCTACGTTCTTTTTCTGTAGAAATAAACTTTGATATCACTGAAAATAACATTTACACGTTTTTAGACGATTCGAGATCGCGAAACCTTTTACTGGCTTCTCAAGAAATATAAACAAAATTGACATACCAAGATTCAGATTACAAAAAACTAATAAATGTTTTCTAATAAACAGTATTAGGCTATTTAATAAATTACCGAAATCAATTATAGAACTAAATGATATAAAATTTAAAAATTGTATAACTTTAATAGAAGGCGTATTACAAAGTTAATGATTATATTAATTAAAGAGATGTCTGGAATCAGTCCTCTCTGCGTCTGGAATGAAATGGAATCTCTAAAGTAATAGTAACTGTCATATTGTAATAATTCATTATACTTACTATTATAGGTATATATTTTTTTATACTACAATAGGAATTACTTGTTATTACTATATAACCTTTTATTATTATTTTAATTTTAAATATTTATTATTTTCTACAAGGTTACATTAGTTATTACTTAACATTTATGTTAATTTGTCTTATTTATTTTAAGTTATTTTGTTAACAGAATTATAGAATACATGTCCATGTTTTTTTTTACTAGTTGATGTTTGCACAGGCCTTGGATTCAGCTATGTATTTGGCCCTGCAATGTACGTACTACACGTATCTAGCGGATTTCCTCTCCTTTGAAAGTCATTGCAGTGGTGGCGCGTGTGCCGGGTTCTGGTCTGCACCCTAAGGGCCTGGTTGAGCAGAAGGATGGCTGACACATACGTTATGTTGTAACGTAGTCTTTTGCCCGGGGCTCACAGACCATGAAACAACTTAGGGCAGGGTACTGACAAGGAACAAAAAGAAAAGAGAGAAAGATTAACACAATATATTTACAATAAAAGATAGAAAACAGAAAACCACAAATCAAAATTATACTAATACTAAGGAGCCTTAACTAACAAATATAATAATAAAAAAATTACTCCCCGGGGACTGTGACAGCTCCTCAAGGGAACCCCGTCAGCTTAAGCCTGTCCTGCACAGCCACCGTAACGCATCACCAGTGCTGGGAGTAAGCAGCGTCCGCTCCAGATACAATTACTGACCTGTTAGACAACAATATTTAGGCTTCTATCTAGGAAACAATTTCAATACTATTCTGCTGTTCCACAAAAGCTATACTCACAATTTAGATGCCGGGACGCTGACACTTTTATTTTATTTATATTTTAGACAATACAATGTCGTGTTAGCCTCTTCGGTTTGGAAAGGAAATGTGAGCGATCACCCCGAGCCTGGTAATTTATAGACTCGGTCCCTAAACTCAAAACGAGGTAGATTAAATTGAATTATGCAATTTTCAGGTAGCGATCGAACACATTTCCCTTCAACGGAGGTTACCTTTTTAACGTTGACAGTCATCCTCGGTGTTGCCAAATTAAGATTTATAATTTGCAACCCTCCGATAACTGTCACATTTAGCGCTAGATGGCGCTATATCGTTACAATGTCCGTGATCGGGTGCTGCTGTGGGAGCCTTGGGCCTGTGGGGGCATCTCCGCACGTTTGATTGTTATCATATAATAAGCGGAAATCCCGAAAAATCTTCTGCTGATAGGCCGGAGCTGGCCTATCAAAGAAATGTTGTGTTCTGTAATTCTGTACTTTCAATATTGTAAGATAGTATATCTGGCTTGGGGTGTTCTACGCGTGCTCTTCAGTACGATGAGGGTATATACCACATGCTATAAGCATAGGTGTAAGTCAATAACCATGCAGGACCATGCTCCTCTGATGATACGGTACAAGTGGAACATCAGAGTTTTTTACTTGCTGGTACTTTTTCTCCAGGGTTTCTCTGAGGCGATCGACTTGCAATCAGCGTTTGCGCCCTAAAAGATACCTTCCATCTATCTACTTGTAGGTATATTTTGATAACCTATATTAAAGTATGTATATTTGGGGTGTAGCTATGGTCTGTTGGGTTGGTCGCCTTGGTGGCACTTTTACAGGGCAGTCAACGATTGACAGGTCAATGGAACCAGCTAACCACCTAGTCTTAAACTGGTTGGTTATGTAGTGTGTGTTCGGTTGGGTTGTTTTTTTTTTTCTCCCGCAGGGACAATATTTTACGATTAGTTTATTTTGTATTATATTCTCAACATTTGTCTGTGGGAGGAATGGTGACCTGGCCAAGTGCACACAGGACTTTATACGAGTATATTATACTTTTTTTTTTGTCTTTTCATAAATGCCTGTAAAGGTTTACATGAAATAAATATTTTGACTTTGACTTTGAAGAGGGCCATTCGGGCAATATATAACATGAAAGCTCGTGATTCTCTTCGAGAAATCTTTCCTATGATTGATGTACTGATACTACCATCTCAATATATTTATGAAAATTTATTGTACGTTAGGAAAAACTTAAATATGTTTAGTAAAAATGGCGATAGACATAATTTAAACTTAAGAAACATAGATAAAATCGATATGCCAAAGTGTAGACTGCAAAAAACTAATAAATGTTTTGTCATTAACAGTATAAGGTTATTTAATAAATTACCTAAAAGCATTATAGATCTAAGTGAAATGAAGTTTAAAAATTGTATAAAACACATATTAATGAATAAGGCTTACTATAGTGTAAAAGGCTATCTTAACAATAAAGACGTCTGGAACCGTCCTGATATGCAATTGAGGTCTCGCAACTAGTAATCAAATTGCTTATGTAGAATCTACCCTAGTTTAGTAGGTACATTATATATGTCCGATATTGTAATAATTTTTATATTACACAATTTATTTTCATTACATTATGTAAATTTTGTCTTTGGATAAGGTTGATGATTACCTACTTATTTATACTAATACGAGTAGTATACTGTATAGTTATGTACATTGGTACAGTAACAAATAATCTGCCATAGGGTGTTCTACGCATGCTGATCAGTGGGGTGCATTTTGAGTATGTATGAGTTGAGGTATGAGTTTGTATATATATAAATATATATGCTATATAGCATAACCAAATCAATTGCTGTGCTTCTCTTTTAGTTTGTGTGAAGCACTAGAGTTTTTTACTTGCTGGTTTCCCTTTCTCCGGGGTGTCTCTGAGGGGATCGACTTTACAGTTAGTGTTTATGCCCTTAAAAATACCGATCCTTATACCTTTACTTATATGCGATTGGTTACTTACCTTTTATTTACAATAAATATTTAAGGCATGGATATGATCGGTGAAGTTGGTCGCCTTGGTGGCTCTCTTGTATGGCAGATAATGATTGACAGGTCAATGGAATCAGCTAACCACCTAGTCTTACATTAGTTGGTTATGTAGTGTGTGTTCGGTTCGGTAGTAATTTTCATATTAAGATTTCCATTCCATCGTGTTTAAGTTCAATTAATATTTGTCGTTCTTTTGTTAATGAATAGCTGCCTAACCAAACGCACTCTAAGACCTCATTGATAAACTTTTTTTTTTGACTATTCATAAATATCTGTAAAGATTTACATGAAATAAATGATTTTGACTTGACTATGACCGCGACAGGAAACCGATGCAAAAGTTTCCTGAAACCTATCATTTAAAAGCCTTAACCTCTCTTAGTTTACATAGTTTTAAAGATCGTTATGATGCGGGCCCAAACGACCGCTTAAACCGTGTTTAATATTATAGTCATTTGGGCCCGCGGGTCCAAGTGACTAAGGTTTTTTTTTTGCACATTAGTAGAATCGGCCTGCGTCCTTTTCCGACCCCAAATGACTGACAACCCTATTTATACACCTCTTATTATTAACATGACAACACACGCCCACACGTACATCTCACACAAACGCACCCCCTGTAACCGCACCTTAGCAAGCCCGATTGCTTCGAGTCCAAACAAGTGAGACCAAGTATGTCCGGGGCTGGAGCCATGCTTGTGGTTTGTACACAGTCGGTGCCGGGGCGGGGCTACAGCGTGAGCGATGTGTGTTCGCTTACTTAAGTCGTGCTCAGGTGTTTCATAATTTATCCATACACGAATAGATGACATGGTCGGTTCAAACAATATTCAGTTCAGATTATATACATTTTCTAAATACTTATTTTAGGAAACTATTTTTTACTGGATTTTGTATCTACCTGATCGTAAGCAGACCTACAAAATCTATAAATTGGGTCGATCAATACATTGTTAATAGCATTGGTCGCTTCCACTATGCCGGCTAAATGATTCGGTTACGAAATGGGCGGCGACTAAAACTATTTTGCATTACGAGTCTAATTTCTATTTATTTATTTGAATATACTGTAATAGCTTTGCCGGGCGTCCGCGCCGCTTTATCTGTCCGTTTTGTTTCTGAATAAACCCATTTACCCAAAATGCTAATTTTTAAGATAAAACTTCAACACCCATTATAGAAAAAGTTTTCATTACTTTGAGGTTTTTTGTGATCGGAGTATTGTTCAGGGTATTGTGAAACCTATAGTGCTCTGCTGCCCTCTTTTTAAATGAATATGTGTAGTTGGTGTTTTAAATCTGATATTGTAATAATTTATTATATAATATGTAGGACAATATACACATATTGCTCTGGTCACAAACTAAGCTCTAGGCTTGTACTATGTGTTGATACACAATGATAAGAAAGAAAGAAAGAAATATTTGTTAATCAATAATTTAGCCTATATACAATTACTGGACAATATAAATATAACTAGTTTTAAGTTTGGATATAGGCTGAATATCAGATGGTGTTCCAACCTCTGCACTAGGCTTGCCTGTGTCGCAGTGGTCGGCGAATTGCTGCGGTTGATATGTTGATGAATTTTTAGAACAATAGTAAAAATTATTTAATAATCAAACGAACTTACCTGTAAGTGAAGTTCGATTGAAATTATACCTCGTAGTCTCTCCGAAGACGATGGAAGTTCACAATGTAGTATCGATTCGATGCTAGCGGCGTCACATAAGTTTTAAGTAAATTAAAAAGCAATAAAGGTTTTGGAACGCATCCTCCACTCTCGCTCTGCACTCCCGCGCATTGAAGTGTCATTCGTTTCGGATGCTGCTCCAGATTCTACAACGCTTATGGGGTAAAGAAAATGATTAAGGGAGGGTGGGTTCCATCGTCTTCGGAGAGACTACGAGGTATAATTTCAATCGAACTTCACTTACAGGTAAGTTCGTTTGATTATTAAATTATAACCTCATAGTCTCTCCTCGACGATGGAAGTTCACAATGTAGATGTTCAAAGTCAAGTTGTAGAATCAGTCTTTGTTTTACTAATTAACAAGTATTATTCTATATACTCGTACACTAGACTAAAGTTTTACAAAAATGTGAAAAGTCTTAAGAAAAAACTATTTAGGTATTATTAAAATTACTGCTTAAGAAAAAACTGATTCCACAAAGCTAAAAGAGTTATAACGAATGTAAGAATTGGGCAGTTACTAAACCACCAAGAACACGTTGAACTGGCCAGTCCAACCAGCCGTTCTTCTTATTTTATGATTAGTTTAATTGCTTAACTTCTCAAAACTGCTGATGTGGCAGCATGTCTGGTGCAATGGTTTGTAAATTTAGTAATGTTGATGCCATTATCTTCTACGTTTTTTTTTTTTTTTTTTTTTTTTTTTTTATTTTTTTTATCTTTAGCTGATTGTACTGAGAGTTACAACATGTGAGGTTGTTCAATTTAATTAGTTTGTCTTACTTTCTTAAACTTTTTGCTACATTTTTAATAATTGATTACACCTGAGCAGTACCTACATACATTAGGTCTAGAATTAAAGCAAGACAGAGTTATAAAAGGCAGACGCCTATTTAGGCCCAGATGAGTTAATTATTAGATATTAATACTCCGATAAATTTTAATGTCATTAATTAATATTTATTAACCCCAAAATTAAGCCCTTTTATCCGGTAAGTTTTCTTAGAACATTTTTTAAGATTATTCAGGACTGTATAACTGTTTAGTTTAAAAACATAAAAACAATAAAAATTGTACTGTCACTCAAATGTGTCACTATTATTAATAAATTGAAAATGTCGGAATAAACAAGAGTTTTATTTCGCATCATTTTTTGGTGCCGAAACCCGGGAATTTAAAATGTAAAGTGCAAAGTGTAGCTTTTCAGCATTTTCCTTTTCAGCCATATAAATATATTCTTGATTTTCATAATATTGAACCATACTCGCATGCAAAATGCCGACCGAAGACGACGGTAATGTTGACGTTTCAATAAAAATCAAAAGAATTAAGGCTCAAATAAGCCAATTTAAGGCGAATATTACAAGGTGTAATACCTTCGTAAAGGGACAACAATCTTTAGTAAGTAAAGATACTGGAGGTTCACAAATTAGATTAAATAATCTACAAAAAGCCCTGGACGAATATAAGGTACATCAGATCGACCTTTTTATACTGCTGGGTGAGGATGAAGCCGACTTCGCGGAGGATGACTTGGAGGACAGATGCCTGGCCACTATATCCGAGCTGCACAACCTGATCCGTCCAGCGACTATTCCACAACCTATGGCTCCATCAAACGCGAACAGTTCTCCAGCGAGGACTGGTGAAATGCCTACATGTTCTAATAAGTTGCCGCAATTAGATATACCAATGTTCGATGGTAAAATCACACAATATAGAGTGTTCATAGATCTATTTAGTGCATTGATAGATAATGACTCTAGGTTAAGCTGTGTACAAAAACTATTTTATTTGCGTAGCTATGTTAAGGACGAGGCCCTCGCATTAATCGAAACATTACCCTTAGTAAACGAATCGTACGATCAGGCGTTAAAATTATTAAATGATCGTTATAATAACAGATGCATTCTGATAATTCACCATGTCAATTCATTATTAGATTATCAGCCGATCTCAAAAGGGACTGCCACGAATATAAGAGCTTTTGTATCCCATACCCGACAGCAAGCTGGTTCATTACTCGGTCTTGGCCAGCCTGTCCAACAGTGGGATATGATTTTAATCCCTATTTTACTTCGGAAACTAGATTCCTTTTCTTGTAGAGCATTCCATTCCGATAGAAATCAAGCTCCGTTGCCAACAGTGGAGGAGTTATTAACTTTTCTGGAGAGGCGAGCGATCAGTTTTGAGGAGAGTTTTCAGTTAGAAGGTAAGCCTCATACATCTCATTATAAAAATAAAGTAGTTTCTAAGTTGACTAATAAAAAGCGTTCATTTCCTTCTTGTATATATTGTAAACTAAGCGATCATAAATTATTTTGTTGTAAATCATTTCAATTATTAAGTGCTCAAGACAGAATAGATTTTTCTGTTGCACATAATTTATGTAAAATATGCTTGAAATAATACTTATAATACACATAATTTATGTAAAATATACTTGAAATATATATAAAAATAATTGTAAATATAAGTATAAATGCTCTATTTGTAATAGCAGAGAACATAATACGCTTTTACACATAGAACAAAATGTTTTGTCAAATATGCGTGTTCATGATGCATCTTCGGTGCAGATGGTGTTGCTTTCCACTATCCAAGTCAAGTTTCAGGCCAAAAACGGTTCCTACATCGTAGCCAAGGGATTGCTTGATAGTGGTAGCCAGATATAATTTATTACTAATGAGCTTATTTCAGCATTAGATATTAATCCGTTTAATCATTCCATTAATATTACAGCTTTAGGTCAATTGCAAAAATCAATTACCAAAGCTGTCAATTTAGACATGCTATCATTATATGGCAGTTTTCATTATAATTCTTTATTTTCCGTGGTAGAAAATATTACCTCCATTCTGCCACAGACTAGAATAAACATAAAAAATATAAAAATTCCTGACACAATAAAATTGGCTGACAGTGAGTTTCATTTGCCTAGCAAAATTTCTTTTTTACTGTCATCTGACATTCTTTTTAAAATATTATTACCCAATAAGATAGACTTAATTCCAAATGAACTTTTCTTACTCGATACAAAGTTTGGATATATTGTGTCAGGCAAAATTAATTTAGATTATAATTGTAAATATACTTCCGAATGTAATCAAGTTGTATTACATACAAATAACGCCCTAAATATTGATGATATCTTACGAAAGTTCTGGGAACAAGAACATTTTCCTGAAACTTTAAATAATATTTCCTTGATTAATCATCCATGTGAGATTGATTTTCAAAGGTCAATACGATTAATAAACAATCGCTTTCAGGTTAGTTTACCATTTAAAACCTCGCTTGATGATATTCAGCTAGGTGATTTATTCTTTATTGCGTTGAAACGATTAAATAATCTATGCAAAAGATTTTCACGAGACGAGAATCTTAAAATAGATTACTGTAAATTTATTAAAGAGTATATTGATTTAGGGCATGCTAAGTTTATTGATCTTCCTTGTAACTTGGATTTTAATAAATATTATTTTTTGTCTCATCATGCTGTTTTAAGAGAGGAGAGCAAAACAACGAAACTGCGTGTGGTTTTTGATGCCAGCGCTAAAACTAATAGTAAAACTAGCTTAAACGATCATCTTCTTCAAGGCCCAGTTGTACAGAAAGACCTTTTTGATATTTTAGTTTTGTTTCGAACATATAAATACATATTTTTAACTGATATTAAACAAATGTATAGAATGATTGAATTAAATCCTTCCCATAAAAAACTACAAAATATTTTATGGAAGGAGAATATAAATGACCCTTTGTCATGTTTACAGCTCCAAACCGTAACTTACGGAATTAAAAGCTCGAGTTTCTTGGCTACTCGTTGCTTGAAGGAGTTAGCAGCAAGGTATGGTGATAAATATCCGTTGGCTGCCAATATTTTATTAAATAATACGTATGTCGATAATTGTTTGAGCGGGGGCGACACTATTGAGGAGGTAAGTTCTATAATTTCTCAATTAATTAATATTTTAAAATATGGATCATTTGAATTGCACAAATGGTGTGCTAATGATCCTAGAATTTTAGGTAATATACCGAAGTATAAACAATATTTTTCTGAAAAAGAATTTTCGGATAATAATTTAAATACGAAGGCGCTAGGGTTGTCGATTGATTTAAACTCTGATTCGTTCAAAATTCGTATACCACAGTTTGATGTTCCAAAAACTTGGACAAAACGTACTGTTTTAAGTTTCATTGGTAGTTTCTTCGACCCTTTGGGTTTGGCTGGACCTATAATTACAAAAGCTAAAGAGTTTATGCAAAATATTTGGTTAGAGAAGCTTGAATGGGATTCTCCTTTAACCACAAAATTATTGACATCTTGGAATTTGTTTTTCTCGGAGTTGTTCAATATGAATGAAATTTATGTTAAACGTGATATAAATATTTGCAATGCCGATACCTTAGATTTAATCGGTTATTGCGATGCCTCGTCCGTAGCATACGGTTGTTGTTTATATATAAGGTCTGTACATAATAACGTTGTTAATGTTTCACTAATATGTAGTAAGTCTAGAATAGCACCCTGTAAAAATAAATTAACTATCCCAAAACTAGAGTTAAATAGCGCTCTAGTAGTATTAGCTAAATTATTTGATAGAGTTAATTTAAGTTTTAAAGATGTTAGGTTTAACAACAAAATAATGTGCAGTGATTCACGTATAGTTCTGTGTTGGTTAGCAAACAGTGCGAAACTACCTCATAATATTTTAAATAAAATTAATTTAATAAATAACTTAACAAATATATGTACTTGGCACCACGTTAGCAGTTCAAATAATCCAGCTGACTGTTTATCGCGTGGTATAATGCCTAGTGAATTATCAAATTTTAATATTTGGTGGAACGGACCAAATGATATTCATGACTATAACTATAGTCCTATAAAGTTTAATGCAAGCTTGAATATTTCTTTAAATGACTTTTTTGTTAATAATGTTATTAATTGTAGTATAAAAGAAGAAGTTTTTGAGTTTTCTCGTTACTCGTCTATATTAAAAATACAACGCATAATGGCGTATGTTTTGCGATTTGTAAATAACTGTAGGAATAATAAACACAATAAAGTTATAGGCAATATAACAGTTTCTGAAATGAACACTTCAATGATAATGATTTTAAAAAATATTCAGGCTATAATTTTTTCTGAAGAAATTCATTGTGTTAAAAATTCCAAACAAATCAAATCAAATATAATTAAATTAAATCCTTTTATAGATAACTTTGACATTTTACGGGTTGGTGGTAGATTAACTAATGCTAATATTTCATATTCCCAAAAATTCCCTATTATATTACCTAAGAGATGTCACATTACGACTTTAATAATTCGTAATGAACATTTATCATTACTGCATGCTGGGCATATCGGTTTAAAGAACTTTATTTCCACAAGAATTTACAAAATTCACTTAACATGGAAATGTTAAAATATAATAAATTGTTAGTTGTGTTAGTATCAGCAGCTAATTTAATTTATAAATGCAAAAAACAAAATATAAATATAAAACAAAAAGAAGTAAATAAAAAGTAACTAAAATAAAATAAACATAATTATTGTCATAGAAACAATTACTCGTATGTGGGTAAGTTTTATAAAAACAGTAAATGACAACGTTAGCCAGGCGAGTCGATTACCTACGCGCAGTCGATAACCAGTTTCTTTTGTTTTACACGTTTCTTTACAAATGTTTCAATGAGTTTTATGATCTTACTATATACAGTATGTTACAAAAAGAATTATATAATAATAAGTAACAAAAATTAACAATAAGGCGATTCACTGAGTTATAATGGTAGGAATTATAATTAAGTTTTAATATAATAAAATAGCAATTAAAAGTGTATATCTAAGAGATAATATTTATATATACAAACACAGGGTAACCAGGGTGGGAATACATAACTATAACCGCAACTTTTTTATTTTTTTATTTTTTATGAAATAAAGAGTTTTACCATTATAATAATGATAATTAATTACTATTTAATAATAAAAACAAAATCAAAGAGATATACAGATGTAAACTTATAAAAATTAAATGAAAAATAATAATAATAATAAATATATATATACTAATAACGATGTTTAAGTTTTAAGAATATAGGACTTCAAACATTTTTTGAATAGAATTATCGAATGTATTTCTTTGATTTGTCTTGGTATGGTATTATATAATTTTGCTCCCTCATAATAAATAGTCTTCTTGCCTTGTTCAGTTCTTGGATTAATAGTAGATATATGTGACGCTCTCCTTAGGTTATACCTATGTATTTGGTGGTTATATGTAAAACTGATCTTTGTATGTGTTTTTCTATCAATAATTTTTTTTATTAGTAGGCATATTTGATATTTATATAATTGTTTTATATTCATAAGGTTTGTTTTTTTATACAGGGTTTTAGTTGGAGTCCAAAAGTTATAGTTAAAAAGTGATTTTATTACTTTATTCTGAGAAATTTGTAGCATTTTAATATTTTTATTGGCTGAGTTGCCCCATACAGCAATTAAGTAATCCAGGTGTGATTTGACAAGGGAATTATATATAATGTATTTAACTTTTTGCGGTAAACAGTTAGATATTCTGCGTAATGCGCCTGTTAATGGAGTAATTTTAGTTTTAATATTACAAATAAGTTCTAGCCATGTCAGATTTTTATCGAGGATAAGCCCAAGATATTTTTCTTTATTACTAATGTGTATAGTTATACCATCAATTGTTAGATTTTTATATGTGTCTATTCGTTTATTCTTATTTGAAAAAATCATATAACTTGTTTTAGATATATTTATTGTTAATAGATTTTGTTTAAACCAGGAGGATATTATATTGAAATCGCTTTGTGCTCGAAGAATTATGTTTTGAATAGAAGAGTCATAATAAAAAAGACAAGTATCATCAGCGTAAAGAGTAACATGTCCTTGCAAACCAATATCGTTAATATCATTAATGTAAATAAGAAATAATAGAGGGCCTAAGATAGATCCCTGAGGAACTCCACAAGTAATTGGATGTTTATTGCTTTTACAATTTCCTATTTGTACAAATTGGTATCTATTTGTAAGATATGATGAAATAATTTTAAGTGCAGTGCCGGAAATCCCGATTTTATTCAACTTGCCAAGCAATATGTAATGACTAACCGTATCGAACGCTTTCTTTAAATCAATAAAAATACCCAATGCAATTCCTCTTTTATCAATGTTGGTTCTTATATCTGTTAATAAGTCTATAGTTGCCGTCAATGTATTTGATTTTGGTCGAAAGCCGTATTGATTTGAACAGAAAAAAATTATTGAAGTTAAATAGTCATTAAGCCGCTTAAAAATTACTTTTTCAAAAATTTTTGAAATGACTGGTAAAACAGATATTGGACGATAGTTGCCCGGATCTGATTTATTGCCTGCTTTGTAAATAGGGGCGACTTTGGCAATTTTAAGGCTATCTGGAAAAGTTCCTTCTGTGAGGCATTTGTTTATGCAATTTTTAAGTTGTTGTATTATAAGCTTACTAATACATTTCAAAGTTTTAGTATTAATACTATCGGCCCCTGCACTTGCGTTGGAATTTAATCCATTTATTATATTATCTATTTCAGATTTAGTGCAAAGTTGGAACTCTGATAGTTGTGTATTGTCCTGGAAGAAAAATGATTTAGTTGATGATGTAGAAGAAACTGGTGATATCTTACTCGCTAGGTTAATCCCAATTGTGGCAAAATATTCATTAAAGCATTCACAAATATGGTTAATGTTAGTTGTTGTTATATTATTTACAGTTAATTTTGTAGGCGCAACATTTAATCTAGTTTTATTAGAAGCTATCTCATTTATTAATATCCACATTTTCTTTGGTGACTTCATTCTTATCTCGAATTCGTTTCCATAATAACTCTTCTTTGCCAGTGTAATAATCCTCGTCACTTTATTCCTTTGTCTAATAAATTCTTTCTTAATATCATCATTCAATCTATCTCTCTTCATTGCATTCCAAATCTTATTTCTAATTTTTATTTCGTTTATAATTTCCTTTGTTATCCATTCTTGTCGTGGTTTATTTAATATTTTAGTTTTAATAATTTGACACGATGACATGTTTGTTTTAATATATTCCTCTAAATTATGATATTCACTAGTATTGTAGCTAGGGGGCACTTTTTCCATTTGGTTGTATAATTGTTTATAAGATATGGCGCCATAATTAATCTTGTTTTTAGTCTTAACTTTAATATGTTTTAATCTTACAAATATTTGGTGGTGATCAGATATAGAAGAGTTCATTATTGCCATGTGAAATTCATTATTGTCTAGATTTGAGCAAACATGATCAATAATTGATTTTCTTGATCCTTTGTCTATTCGTGTGCAGTATTTATCATCAATTCTATTCAGTATAATATAATTAGTTTCAGTTAGTAAAGATTTATACTTCCTTATTTTAATACCTTCCTCCAGCAGATCCAGGTTGAAGTCACCAAAAACTATGGCTCTTCGATTTTTCTCCAATTGACATTCATATATAGCAAGAAAGTCATCGAGGTTTGTATAATCAGGTTTGTATATAACACCTATACTCAAAGCTAACGAATCCACATAGATCCATAGAAAATTGTTACCTCCAATATATTTGTTTTCGGACATATGATGTTGAATGCTGTTATGTGCATATATGGATACACCACCGCCAATTCTATCAGTTCTATAGATTGAAGCGAAGCCAAGTCTCTAGAGATTCTAGAGATTTGGCTTCGCTTTCTGATTTAATCCAAGTTTCTGCTAGAAGAATGAATTGAATTGTTCCATTTGTTGATTCCAATATGCATTTTACTTCATCAAGTTTGCCTCGTTTTACTAAGCTTCGAATATTTATATAGATGAAATTAAGATTGGAATCAACTATAGGGAGTTGTTTATAATCATTTGTCAGTTTGTAAGTAACATCTTTCTCAGAATCAAAATCATAAATCGATTTTGCTGTTATCGTTTGGTTTATTAGTTTTTTGAGAAAGATATTATTTTAGGTACGCCACGTATATATTTGATGCCAATGTTACTTTCACCGTCTTCTTGGCGTTTTAAAAGTTGTTCTCGGAGGTTTTTAAATTCAGTCAATTGAAGTGGGGTTTGGTCTGAAGTAATAATTATATTGGTCTTATCCTTTGATTTCGTACGTAGTATCATTTTGACTACATTTGGGGAATCAAAAGATACCTTCACTGGTCGAGATTTGACTCCATCAAATTTACCAAGGCGAAATATTTTGATAGGGTCTGGGCAATCTCCATTAATAGTTTTTAGTATTTTTATAACTTCTTCCTTATCATGTGCGACTTTATCTTCAATCTTAGTATTATTTGCTTCTTGTAATCCACGTATAATAATATTTTTTGTTCTCTCTAACCGATCTTCAACCTCATGTATAAGATGATCACATGATAGTGTACCTGATTTTAAGTTGCTTACTTCGGTCTCAATAGCGGTAATATGAATGTTTGTTTTTTCTAGGTTTGTAGTTAAATTTTCTATGTTCATCTTTATATTATTTTGTTCCTGAGTTAGTTCTCTGTGTGTGATTTCTATATTATTTATTTTATTTTTAATTAGGTTAACGTCATCGGATATAGAGGATAGTTTCTCATTTTGTTGTTTGCCGAAATCGGTCAGAAATGTCATAATATCTTCTCTGAAGCTTTTCAGAACATGCTGTATATCACATTCCTGATCTGGTATTTTTCTTTTTCTAAATGTAATACTTTCACTATCCCTTATTTTAGATAGATCAGGCTGTGAATTAGAACTTGTAATTGTAGAACCTCCTTTATTTGGAGATCTTTGAACGCTCATTTTACAATTTGAGCCTTATTGTTATATCTTTAAGGTTGATATTATTATTTTAGCAATGTAGTTTTACTAACCAAGATATTTTGTTGATGTAGGTCTTCGCACGAAGGGGTCGAAAAATATGTTCTCAACTCTTTTCGCGAGGGTGTGAGGGGCGCCGCAAGTAGCTCGATCGAGTCGCCACTTTTATAATTTATCTACAAGGACGTAAGACACCAAGCCAAGCGATGAGCAAATAAATACTTGTAATTACTAGGCTAATAGCGGAATTTGACTAGCAACTATTTATTAATTTAAATATAATTTTAAAATAACACAAAACACGTCCGCTTTCGCCGCTAATACGTAATGTTTTTTTATCCAGCTTAATCCAAAAATATTATATAATTAGCGCAATTAAAGAAATAAAGAAAGTTGTACATAGATGTACAAAATGTTTTAGATTTAGAGCTGACAATATAAAACAGTTTATGGGAGCTTTGCCACCTCATAGGGTGATTCAAGATAAAGTTTTTAATAAGGTGGGTTTAGATTATTGTGGCCCATTCAATATAAAACAATCTCGATTAAGACGAATTATTATAACCAAGGGATATGTGGCAGTTTTTATATGTTTCGTTACTAAATGTATACACTTAGAAGTAGTCTCGGATTTGACTACCGAGTGTTTTTTAGCGGCTCTTAAAAGATTTTGTTTACGAAGAGGCATGCCTCAAATTATTTATTCGGATAATGCATCTACGTTTAAGGGAGCCAATAGTAAGCTAAGGCAATTATTTGAGTTACATAATTCTGAACAGCATATAAATAATGTTAACGATTTTTGTTCGTGCAGGGTATCGAATTTAAATACATTCCTGTTTATTCACCTACGTTCGGTGGTCTTTGGGAGGCGTCCGTTAAATCCGCTAAATTTCACTTCAAAAGGATAATCGGTGACGTTTCTCTTACTTACGAACAATTTAATACTATTGTGGTTCAAGTTGAAGGTATTTTAAATTCGAGACCACTGACTTCCTTATCTAATGATGTTACTGATTTTTCTTTTCTATCGCCGGGACATTTCCTTATAGGAAGGCCTATAAATGCCCCTCCCGAGCCTAACATTATCGTTCAAAATGATAACGTTTTAAAATTTTGGAAAAGATGTCGTAAGATCCAGCAAGATTTCTGGAATGTATGGCATAAGAACTATTTGTCACAATTTCTTAGTCGCCCAAAATGGCATAATATTAACAAAGAAATTAAAGATGGCATGTTAGTATTGTTGTTAGGTGATAAATCTGCACCATTACATTGGCCATTGGCCAGAATTATAAAGACTATTAAAGGTCAAGATGGGGTAGTGCGAGTTGTAGAAGTTAAAACTTCTACAGGCTCTAGTCATAGAAGAGCCGTGAATAAAATAGCAGTATTGCCTATTTATGAATAATTTTAATGATTCTTTTAATAGTATTTTCTATAAGTGCTATACCTGGCAATAGTCAACAGGCATCATTTGGTCACTACTATTGTCCTGTGTATAGTAAAATTAATTATATTCTTTGCAGGGGAATTTAATATTTTTTTTTAATCTGCACTTAAGGCAATTAGCTAAGAAACCATTAGAGGTTGCTATTGACACGTGCAATTAATGTAAAATTATTATAACAATAATATGATATGTCTAGCTAGACGCATGTTCGTCAAATGAAAAAGAGTTACGACCTCTTTCCTAATATTTTTATTATTGTTATTTTAATATTGTATAAGTCTATTGATTGTATTTTATATTTAATTATTTTTGTTGTGCCCGGAATTTATGTTTAGTTTAAAAACATAAAAACAATAAAAATTGTACTGTCACTCAAATGTGTCACTATTATTAATAAATTGAAAATGTCGGAATAAACAAGAGTTTTATTTCGCATCAATAACTATTTCTTTTTTTTTTTTTTTTTAATTATCAACTACTATTGACAAATCCCACGCGAGTATATTCATATTTTACCCCTAAATCATAGTTGGAAGAAACCCTTAATTATTTGATTTTATTGTAAACACCCACTTTGGGTCCTACATACAATGAAAAAACAGATCTGGTATTGATAAATCTAGAATAGAGATATACCTTGGTTGGTATTTTTTTTTTTGGTAAATAAGTAATTATATTAATTATATTGCTTATTTCAGCATTATATTTCTTATTTATATACACCGCAATATTTGGAAAATATTACTATAAAATATTATCTGACAAAGACCTTTACCTAATATTAACTGCCTTGGCATTCAAACCCCTATTTATATATATTTATTCCTGGCTACCAACCAAGCTGACTAACAGGTATAGGTGCGGTTATCTGGAAATGCACAAGGTAAGAAATTTTGTATCCGGAAGAATTATTGACGATGATAAAAACTCTATCACCAGGTTTCGTAAATAATGGATCCCAAGGTTGAGTCTATCAATATAGTACAAGAACTATTCTATTTGTACTGACTGTATAATTTCAAGGGTTAGGTAAAATCATATAATTGGTTTTTTTTTTTTTACCATTGGTAGTAATTCTTCAACAAACAGGTATATCTCAGTTGTCTAAAATTTATAATAATTTTCGTTTTATTTTTTTATTTATTTTTTAGGTCATTAATAGGTAATGTTTTCTTTGGTATTAATGAATAATGCAAATAATGTAAATGTTATGGCTTTCACACCTTTGCCAAATATCCTTTGCTATTCTGTGTAGGAGGGGATTGAACCCCTAATTAATTGTGAAATGGCTGATGTATTGTTAATATGTAAAAGTGTCTTACAGTTACACTTATTTTTAGCAAAGCAGTGCAAACCAAAACAGGTTGTCTTAATGTTCTAGTGTTTTTATAAGTAAGTAATCCGTGTTTATTGGTCCATGAGCCGGACGGCCCTATTTGTACCAGAAGTTGCGCCCCAACCTAGCCTTGAAGCACATGTGTGTGTATCTCCATAAGGAATTAATATTTCCTTTTTGGGCATTATATATAAACGAGTATGAGTATGAGATATATATTAAATAACAGCTATATTTATATATTTTATGCTTTATATAGAGCCGTAATAAGAATCACTTATATAAGGCAGTCACCTAGACATTGAACAGCATTGAAAGCTTAGTCATTATTAGATTCAATAATTTTGAAAAAATATATTGTGCACACAAAGGAAAACCTTATAGTTTATAAGAATAAAACAGAAAAACTGTTAGTTTGTAAAATCTAAAAAGAATTCAAATTCTACCATGATATTTTTATCACATAAATTGGCATATTAGGATTAGTAGCCAAAAAACCCCATTACTATTTATTAACTTACATACAGTAAGGTATCATCTAATTTAAAATTACTAGTATTCATATTATTATTGAAATCGGGGAGCAACAATAATTTGAATTTATTGGACAGGTTTTATGGCTCCTACATTATATAATGTTTAAATATATTGCAGGTTTAAATTTTTTAAAGTTTTCTCGGTTCTGTCTGCCCTATGCATTCCTGTTAAAGCAAGGAGGGGCCCACCAGTTTAAAGCTGGATGATTGAGGGGTCTCAGGGAGATTTAGTTTGGTTATTTGTCCATTTTTGGTTGGTAGTACACAGCTCCTGGCTGGATCTTTGAACAGTCCTAGCTGTTTTTATTATTTCTAAATTCTGTTCTATTTGATTTCCGTGAAGACATTCAAGTTTTTATTAGAGCACATATCAAAAAACCTCTTAGAATATTGCACAGCAGTTTGACTGCCTCATGAAGACATTTAATAACTACATTGTAATTTATTAAATGAATATATATTATTTATTTTCTTTTGCAAGTGAAAATGTAGGACCTTACTTAGTGCTACTTTGCTGGTCTTATATTACTACTTTGTACAGGGGAATGTACAAAGGATGTCTGCTGGTCCGTTTTAGTTGGCCCCAGTACAGCAAATATTCTACATCTTTTTGGGTTAAAGTATGTGTATTCTCATGTTTATGAGTTTCTAGTAAAGACTGTTAAGTTTTCACAGAACCTGCTATATAAAATTCTGATTGTATTGTAAAATATTTTTTGGTTCATTTAAAATTGAAAATGAATAAAAATTTAGTAGGTATTCTGAATTACACTACTAGGTTTATTATGAATCATTATCATTCAATACTCTTAACAGTAAAGCAATGAGATTGTATTTTTCACAAATTCTGCTATATAAAATTCTGTATTGTAAAATATTCTTTTACTTAATTGATCCTGAAGATGCAGGTATAAATTATTTTTATCAATTACATACAATTATTTTTATGAATTTGTAGGTATTCTGAATTACACTACTAGGTTTATTGTACTTCGCCGCATAGTCTCTTCAATGATAAATAAGACATGTAGTAATCGAATTTACGAGCCAACGATGCACGAGTTCAGAGCCTTAAACAAGCGCTTTAAAAAAAAATAAAACCCTCCTTATGTCAATCCCCGCCTGTCAACTTCATATCGTTTTTCGTGCAGCCACCGTTCACACCGATTTTTTATCACAAGATATTAAATATCTTATTTAATTGAAATAGTGAAGAAAAAATGTAATTTAGTGATTTGTAAGAAGATTTATGTAAAACATGTGATAAAAACAGATGTTTTCCGACGGGCGACGCCATTACTGGCGTATTGGCCTGAACAACAAATTCTAAAGTTTTTTTTGGCCTGAGGAGTTCTTTTATGGAAATCCAAGGGAAAACCAATCGTACGACAAGAAATTAAACATAAAGGTATGTTTTTTGTTGTTTTACATGAATCCTTTTAGTTACAAAAAATATATATATTTTTACGTCACCTACAGGTGTGTCTGTTATTTAACGTCTCAGATTTAGATAATTACTTACTAAATCCTATTTTATGGGTTAACCTATAATATAATAAAACCACACCTAATCAGGTATTTATTTTATTATAAAAAATATTGTTTTTTTATGCCACCTACAAGGTGACTGACAAAATTAATAAATTACAATAATTTTTCTTTTATAATTCCCTTTATATATTCTTTTGAGGTTAATACAGGTACAATGTAGGTGTTACTTATCCTTTTATGCAATAATAACACCTATTCAGGTACCTACTTACTTTAAATAGGAAAATCTCGATTTTTATGTCACCTACTAAGGTGGCAGACAATTTTACTAATTAATTATATTTTTTATCAATCCTCTACATTGTAATTCACCTATTTAGGTGATATAGGTTATTAGATTATTGTTTTAAAATTAATACAGTAATAGGTATTTAACTATCCAAATTATGGGTTATTTAGCCTATAATATAATAATACCTATTCAGGTGTTATAATTTAAACATTTTTTGATTACAAAAGGTTATTTAACCTTACAGAATTAGATATTTACTAATTCAATTTATGTGTTACTTGCCTATAATATAATAATACTTTTATTTATGTATTATTATTTGAATGTTTTTTATTACTAAAGATTATTAAATCTCACAGAATTATATAAAAAATCTCAATTATTTATACAAAGAAATATTTACACTACTCAAGACTTAGGTAATACTTACTAAAATGATTTCATTATGAAACTTAGAAATGAAATGAAAAGACGGTTATTGCCTTCAAAATTACAATAACAACATAAATAAAATTATATATTTACAATAAAAAGTAATACACACATCAAAAGTGTCTAGGGATCAACATATGTTTTTGCAATAACTTTTCTCCTGATTGATATTCATTAAAATTTTTTTTAAGGATTGATCAAATAAAATGTTTTCGTTTGTCTACAGTAACGATAAACCAAGTCACCTTTGCATTAGTAAAAAAAATTGCCATTTTCCTAATAAAGGGATTTTTGACATTTGAACCACTAACATTAAAGTTCGAAAAAAAGACTGAAATAACAGTTTTTTTTTTAATTTTATTGGGTAACTTAAACAATTAATAATCCGTGTTTCTACCGCGAACACTAACAACACAAGAACATCGGTTTGGCATACTCAAAATGAGTTCATCCAAATCACGCTGTGGAATGGCCGCCCATGTTCGTTGCAACAACAAAAAAAGGTCTTCTTGCGACTGGATACCCTCCATATTCGGCAGAGCTCTTCTCTGAAGAATATCCCATGCATGCTCAATCGGGTTCAAGTCTGGCGACTGAGCAGGCCAGGGCAGGACATTGATGTTAGCTGCGGCGAGAGTCTGTCTTACAACTCTTGCGGTGTGCGGTCGTGCATTATCATGCATTAACTGAAATAAGGGACCGATATGCACTTGTAGAGGAACGATGACGTCTGATACAACCGTCTCAGCATAAATTTGAGCGTTGAGGTTGCCTCTGATCCAAATCAACTCAGTTCTTCCGCCGATCGAAATACCCGCCCATACCATGATGGTTCCACCACTATAAGGATGGACTTCCTGGCAGGATTTTAATCGCTGTTGGCGTCCAGGGGTTCTCCAGTGTCGTATACGTCTTGTATCCGGCCTCACACCAAAACGAGACTCATCAGAAAAGCACACGAAACGCCATTGTTCTTCTGTCCAATTTCTGTGTTCAAGAGCCCATTGATATCGAGTCCTACGATTGTGCATTGCTATAGGTGGTACCCGTAGCGGTCTTCGGGAATGAAGGTTTACTTCATGCAAGCGGTTTCTGACTGTTTGGTCGCTAATTAAGTTCCCTGAAGAGCGATGAAGGCTCACGGCTAACATCATGGCGGTTATTGTTGGAGCTCTTCGAGCTGTGATTTGAATGTATCGGTCTTGTCTCCGTGTGGTGCAGCGATACCGTCCTCCATGGCGCTCAGCCACGGTACCAGTGGTTCGGTAACGTGTCCAAAGTCGACTGATTACACTCTGACTTGTATTCAGAGCTAAAGCCACAGTACGTTGCCGGGAACCAGCTTCTATCATTCCCACGGCTCTGATCATTTCTTCCCTGCTTAAATGACGTCGCCGCTCCATAATAACGTTGGTTTTAATCAGTAGTAGGGAAACAGTAGCACTAATAATGTCTTCAATGCGTCTTATGTTTTTATAGGGAAAATATTGACAGCTGATTTTCATCTTTTACTCGAATTTGATTGACAGTTCCTGTTTTAAATTATTAAATGCACCAAAAAGGATCCATATAAATTTATAAAATCATAAATTTATTACAAAGCCACATCTCAATCACAAGAAATCCGCATAAAAATGCTTGATCCCTAGACTTTTTTGATGTGTGTATCATAGAAATAAAAGTATATATTTGCAATATTTATGATTTAGGTATTTATTTATCTTTTAATATTATTCCATTATGAAACGTTTATAAAATGGAAAAAGATAGAAATGGAAATGAAATGAAAAATCGGTTATTACCTTTAAAATCACAATAACAACATTAATAAAAGTATATATTTACAATAAAAAAGTAATATCATAGAAATAAAAGTATATATTTGCAATATTTATGATTCAGGTATTTATTTACCTTTTAATAATATTCCATTATGAAACTTCTATAAAACGGGGAAGATGAATTACCTCCAGATAATACCTAATGTAAAATGATTGACGCAATATACTCAAACCTGAGATCCAAGCAGTAGTCACAAATGTGGTGGTTAATCTAGACAAACCACTGATTAAATATTACTAAAAATAAGTGTAAACGTTTTATTAAAAACTGCATTAGACATGCCGGTAGCCATTATAACCAGGAATCTGTATTGTAAGGAAATATAAGCTTGGCGATGGTTTTAAATCAATAAAAGAATCTTATGATCTTTGAAGAAAAGCATTAGCGGCGGTTGAGAAGTCTGAAGAATGACTGGTAATTGCAAATATTCAAAGCCTAATAATAGCATAAATAAAGTTGTAAACTTTACTGCAATGGCCTGGAAGTGAACCAGATTAGTATCTTTTCATTCCAGACTACAGCAACCTTGTAGCAGCAACCAGTGTATATGCTCCAAAAGCCATCCTCATTGTTGGGGCAGATCCGCCCTCTTGCGAATATTGAACCGTAACTAACACAGGTTAATAGGTATGCTAACATATTTACAGCTTACGCTTAAAATTTCTTACGCAGCAGTGGTTACAGATCACATGTAATCCAAGAATTTTGATTAAATTATATATTATGTTAATATTTTTTTACAAATTAAATATAATTTTTATATGTGGTGAACCTACTAAATGGCAATTTTTTTCTCTCATTTGAGAGTATATTTATACTTACTGTATTTCTTACGAGTAATTCGTCAAGGAGAGTAGATTTATTTATTTTATTTATTTAAAATAAATTATTGTACAAAATGAGCATTCTAAATTAAAACTTTAGTCATTTCCTACTACTTTTGTTAGAGTAAAAATTATTAGATTCATTCTAATTATATAACAAGTTAATTAATTTATATTTTTGGAACAATTCAATTTAGAAGATGTTAATTTTTATAACTGATCATAAAAATAATGTCTCAGTATTGTTATAGAAGTTCATTGAGTTAAATAATATATGCTTCTTAGTTACCCATCCATGAAAGTTAAATTTTTACATTTAATTTGGGAATAAAGAAATTATAAAAGCTTCCACCTTTTAGAATAATGGTAGTCCCATAATTCTTTTACAATAATTATAAAAAATATAAATGAAATGTCTCTTGAGACACTATACTATATACATTTATTTTGAGATTATTAAACTTACAATTATTCTGATTTAGTCTATATTTTAGATTCAAAATAGTAAGATCTAGAATGTATTCTAGATTTACATAGTAACTCTCATACATTGAAACATCAACTTGTAAGATGGAAACAAAACACTTAAAATAATTAATGGTATGTGGGATCTAATTTCTATATTTGAATTCTATCACTGGGCAGGTGTAGCAATGCTGTAAGAGGCGTAAAAAACATTTGTTTAATAAACTACTTAGTTTATATTTATTTATTTTTTTGCTTTCCTTTTTTATTTTAATAACAAAAGTTTAAAATTAGATTTATCTCTAAACAGTCGGTAGGTATAAATGTGTTACCAAACTGAGACATCTAAATCTTAGTACTCAGTTAATCAAAACTTATCCCATCTTTGCTATTATTATATTTTTTTCCCAAATGATAGTCGCATATTATTGTATTCCCGCTATAACCACTTCTTGGAGTGTGTTTACCTGTTTGTTACAGTTTAAGAGTGTGTTACTCCTGTAACGAACTGTTACAATGGAACGTGCCATCTAGACCAAATATAAAATCATGATGGCCAATTTTGACAAAACAACAAGGCAATACAACACTTATTTAAAGTAGTAGTATAGTTGCACCAAATTAAATTTAGATTATTACGAACTATTCATAAAATATTTGGGACTGATATATTTTGTATGAAATGTATGAAGAAGGAGCAACTTACTCCACAGATTTCTTTTTATTACATATTTTACAGAGTGTAACGGATCGGGTTGGACTAATCCGTAATTATACTTTAGTCATTGAGTGGGGTTGCATTTTTTAACTATAGGATCTTTCAAAGAAATTACATGTCACAATGTACCAAGGCTCATTATTTTATTCCGTAATAAAATATTTAAATTAGGTTCCAAGACAATATTCGTATTTGAATCCCAAATCTCATTAAAATATCTAGAATAGGTGTACACAACCGAAGTGTAGTTTTGTAAGAAAAGCCTAAATATACTTTACAATATAAACTTTAATGTCCTATTATATAGTACAAATGAAATAAAATTAGTTAAAACTTAGGTGCATTTATATTAAAGTGCCATAATAATAAAATGTAAGACATTAATTACACACATATTGCCTAAAAATTGCTAGAATCGTGGATATTTAGCTGGTGGATTAAGTCTATTTAGTAGCTAGATATATGTGACTAGACTTACAGCAGTTAGCACATGGTTATACGTTTTTTCAGCTGAACGTCTGGGTGTTCAGTAATAATGTAAGATATAGTTTGATGGAATAAATCATACAAGGTGTTTCCTCAATTTTATAAAGATAAGTCCCCATTAATATATATATTTATTTATATGAGTATATATTATAATAAATTTTCAAGTATCCAATTTGATACTTATAAACATTTGATTTAATTTATATTATATTAGGTACTATTCATCTGTCTGTTATTTCACGACTCTCTAAACATCTACATGTCTTATTTATCATTGAAGAGACTATGCAGCGAAGTACAATTAGGAATTAAATGAACTTACCTTGTGAAGTTCCAATTCTAATTGTACGAGCTGCATAGTCTCGAAATGATAACATATAACCCGTCCCCCCCAAATGTTTACAACACTCTCCCAGTATGTTAATGTCATGAAGCTAAAAAAACGCGCTCCGCGCCCATGGAGTAAGCATGATACATAAATTGTTTCATAATAGTACGATACCGGTGTCGCCAATTTCTGAGTCGAACAAATGAAGAACGGGGAAAAAGGTGTGGCTTCAAATGGCAGCTCAACGCTTCTGACACTTAAAAAACTGCTTGAGAAAAAAAGAGATATAAGCAAACACGAATGTGTGCGCGTGTCTATGAAGTGTATTGTTTTTTTATTATAAAAAGCTAAATATTTAATTGCATACTTAATAGTTTCGATAGTGTTGCCACCGACAACAAATATTATTACTTATCGATATAAACCAAATATTTTGGGATTTATAGAGATCATCAAAAATTAATAATTATTTATCGATATACAATTGTAATACACACACATATCATCAAGGTAACCAGCGGAGGGATTTTAATCCCACCTCGTCGTAGCCGATGGTATGAGTCTACACCGAACAAGTGGCTAGCTCGTCGCGATGTTTTGAATAGACTCAATAACTTTAAAAAATATACTTTGGGCTAATATGATCAAATCAAACAACTTTCCCATGGAACCATAAATCGCAAAAGAAAAAAAAATGGCCTTTTCCATACAAACTAGTAACGTTAAAATGACCAATTTGTATGGGAAAGTACATTTTTTTTTCATTTGCGAAATATGGTTCTATAGAAATTTTTTTTTGATTTTATCAGCAGAACCTCATATTAGCCCAAAGTACATCCTTTTAAATCCACCCTGATAGACACTTTCGCATTTATAATACTAGTGGATTTAAAAAATGGAGGTATATAACAATAAGTTAAAATACTTTATTAAATTAAATTATTTATTAAATTAAAACACATGCACAACTAACTACATGTACCTACTAAACGCAATCTCAACATTTTTGACCGACCTCCAAGAGGAAGTTATACTCAAACTACAAAAGGCGAAAAACAATTAAATCGTAGCTTGATTCGCCAAAATGTACTGAACATACGGGTATTCTTGTTGGATATCAATTTTCTTCTCTTTTAATTGCCTCTACGTTTTAATGCCGGATCTTTCGGGAAACTGTATCATGTATAGAAAATATAATTAGTATTATATAAAAAAAAAAAAAATTGTATAATATCTCATAACCATGAAAGTATTTACAAAAATCGAGTATATCAACTATAAAATCACATCACTAAATAGTAACTGACAAACCTCATTGGACGCTTCTGTTGTCGTCATACCTTTTGATTAAATTAAATTGAAAAGATTATAAATTATTTTAAAGTATCGAAATTCTCATTAAAAATAAAAACACATCACTAGTTCTTCAACTTCTAACTGATGCACATAGTTTGACCGTTACCATAGTTACGACGTTAGATTTTGATATTTTAATTATGGGTTTTATTATTATTTTTTATTAAGGTTTAATATAAGAAAAACATGTTAAATACATACTTGAAAAACGTGACACTAGGTACTTTTTTTTAATAGTAGTTTCTACACAGCTTTAATGCACAATTAACCATTTTTCCGACAATAAAAGCGGAGCTCTTTTCGACTTTCTCCGCTGAACGCACAAATCAGACTGAGGATGTAAAAAATGTAAAGGTGTGTGTGAGTGACAAATTTGTCACTCGCGCGGCACCCTGCGAATTGAATGATGCTTACTCCAGTAGGGGCGCGCGGACGGGCACGGTTTTTACCTTCATGGTTAATGTCGTGAAATAAAGTTTACGTGTTCTCAGCTAGACTAGGCTCCTCAGGCACTTAACCTTATGTTGCAGCTCTACACTATATGAAGTTGACAGGCGGGGATTGACATAAGGAGGGTTTTATTTTTTTTAAAGCGCTTGTTTAAGGCTCTGAACTCGTGCATCGTTGGCTCGTAAATTCGATTACTACATGTCTTATTTATCATTTCGAGACTATGCAGCTCGTACAATTAGAATTGGAACTTCACAAGGTAAGTTCGTTTAATTCCTAATTATAAATCATTGTCATTCAATACTCTTAACAGTATTGCAATGCGAATGTATTTTTCACAAATTCTGCTATATAAAGTTATTTGTTGTAAAATATTCTTGGACTTAATTGATGCTGAAGATGCAGGTATACATTGTTTTTATCAATTACATAAAATTGTTTTTATGAATTACTTACCTACATTTATTTATTTTTATTTTTTATAATTTACAGCACCAGACTGATTATAAAAGCCATTCAATAATCTCAACAGTATTGCAATGAAATTGTTATTATTTTTTTGAACATATTTAGCTATATAAAATTCTGACTGTGTTGCAAAATATCTTGGACTCAATTGATCATGAAGATACTTACATAGCATTACGGGTGCCTTACGGCGCCCGAGACCGCCTAGACGGCCCCAGGGTACCCAGCGGAGGGTTTTTTATTCTCAACTTGTCATAGCCGATGGTATGAGTCTTACAGTACTAGACTCGTTACAGAAGTCATTCAATACTCTGATTCAGTATCGCAATGATATATAAAAATTAACTTTTAATGTGAAAATTATTCTTACCTCTTAACAGTGAAGCAATGGCGAAATATCTAACCATATACATTCCCAAAGAATGTCCCAGGTTACAAAAGTCACTCAATACTCTCATTCAGTATCGCAATGATATATAAAAATAAACTTTTAATGTAAAAACCATTCTTAACTCTTAACAGTAAAGCAATGGCGAAATATCTAACCATATACATTCCCAAAGAATGTCCCAGGTTGCAAAAATCATTTAATACTCTTATTTAGTACCGCAATGAAATAAAGTTTTTCTTTCTTTCTTTTCTTTCAATGATATAGCAATGGCGAGATATCAAACCATATACATTCCCAATGAATGTCCCAGGTAACAATATGTATTTCTCAACAGCACAAAGTTGATTACAATAATAGTTGAGCGTTATATATTTTCGATAGGATTTTAATAAGACGAATAGAAACTCACCTTTGGTTTCATGATCGCTTTGAGCGAACCATTTCTTCACCTTTTTAAAGAGTTTCCTTAATTTTTTATTTTCTTGTATTTGAAACTATTCTCATATTTTCTTTTTCCCATTTTTAATGCTGAAACACAACTTAAAATAACTAAATCAACTAGAATAAATAAAATATTTTTTGTAAGATGCGACGCCAACTTGACATAATAAACGAATGACACTTCAATGCGCGGGAGTGCAGAGCGACAGTGGAGGATGCGTTCCAAAACCTTTATTGCTTTTTCATTTACTTAAAACTTATGTGACGCCGCTAGCATCGAATCGATACTACATTGTGAACTTCTATCGTCGAGGAGAGACTATGAGGTTATAATTATCAGTATAAACCTACATACACATACACCTACATATTCATATATATACATACACATACATATATATATATATATATACACTGACAACTAGAGCAAAAAAAACAATAATAAGACATTAGTAAAAGTTTATGTAAGCATAAAGCGTGTAAAGTGTGTGTTTAGTTTAATTTAATTATGTGTCTATGACTGTGTTATGTTACCTGCATGTAGGAATTGTGTATTCATCAATAAAAGTTCACTGTCGTTATATGATAGCTGTATAGCTGTATAGAGTAACTATTGAATGTATTTTATTTAATTTGTTGTACACTATATAATACATATTATATTTAATATATATAATACATATTATATTTAATATATATAATACATATTATATTTAATATATATAATACATATTATATTTTATAAACACCCAGACCATGACAAATCTTTTCGTAACATAGATCTTTTTCATTTATCTAAATACACAACTAAGCGTAAGGTGTCTCAATGTTTATGTGTAAACATATAATAAAACTTTTGTTGTTATGTACAATTGTATATAGGTATATGTATATTTAATTTCTATTTTAATTTAATGTATAATATACAGGTCCAATAATAATAATACTAAATAGCTCATAATATCTAAAGTAAAATCAATACACAGCCATGCATACCCACGAACACACTTTTATTTTCAAACACACATACACACACACACCCACACATAAACACATACCTAAACCGCATTATTAACAGTATAATAAACAAAAAAGAAATCTAACAATGGCCAAAGTTGGTCAAGGTCTGTGATATAAGTTTTTCTACTATATATTGTAATGATAAATAAACTACAAAAAACCGTACTTTTTTTCTCTTATGGATAGGAATCGAACCCACGACCTCCGGATACATCGCCAAAGGCGCAACCACTAGTCTACGGAGGCCGCCAAGTTATATAATATAACGTTATATCTTTGGTATATCTTATGATTACATTTGCATTTGCAGAAACTCTGTTCTTATTGTTATTATTTAGTAAAGTGCCTGTACTCTTTCATGTTTGCAGTTCTGTACATTGGTACAGTAACCACTTACTATACTGTTAAATTCTGAAGTCTAAATGCATATCGGTTACTCGACGGCTTGTTCCTAGTTTGTGGGGAGCACCAGAGGTTTTTACTTGCCTTTTCTCCGGGGGGTCTCCGGGGTGTCTCCGAGGGATCCCCGGGGTGTCTCCGGGGGGATCGACTTTACAACTAGTGTTTACGCCTTTAATGATACCGATCCATATAACTATGTTAATGCGATTGATGGTCATTTAAAAATATCTACAGCCAATATAATAATAATATAAGAACTAATATTTAAGGCGTGGATACGGTTGGTGAGGTCGGTCGCCTCGGTGGCACTCTTGTATGGCAGATGATAATCGGATGGTCAATGGAATCAGCTAACCACCTAGTCTTATACTAGTTGGTTATGTAGAGTGCGTTCGGATACTACCATTTTTTCTTCATATAAGGACACATTTTACGATTCCACTTTAATAGGTTAATTTCTATATCAAGGTGATAAATAATCTATACCTAATGATTATATATAGGTAATTACCAAAAATAAAGCAGCCCTATTGGTTGTTGCACACGTATACGTTACGTTGCTACAATGCGCAAACCCATGGTAGGCCTCTGACCTCATTGTTAAAATGTTTTTTTTTACTATTCGTAAATATCTAAAGATGTACATAAAATAAATATTTTGATTTGATTGAAGGCCGCCGCACGCGCGCTCCTGAGGCGCCTCCGAGGACCAGTGGTTACGCTTTTGGCGTTATATCCAGAAGTCCTACTTATGCTAAACAATATTAGTACACAACCTACGTTTTTCTGTGCCGCCATAGACATTACAAGGGGAGCCGTTTAGGGGCCTTAGAGCCAACGACAAAGCAAATTTAAACAATTGAAAAAATCAACAAAGGAACTTTATCACAGAATATTGTCGTCCCGTATTAGGTAAACTAGTCACGGTGTTCTCGGTGTATTGTAATTTCAACAAAGTTCCTTTGTCTATACGTCTACGGTGCATTGTCACATTCTCAAAGTTGCTTTGGCTCTACGATTATGGTGTTGTCTATATGTTTAAGGAGCATCGTTACGACGACAAGAGTAGCTTTGTCATTTTGACAAAATAACATTGTCTGTATGCTTACGGTATAATGTCATTACATCTAAAGCCGGCCATTTACAGGCACTCCATTTGGCAACGCTCCTCTCCATCACCCCAGATTTTATTAATGCATAACCTTGCCGCGAATCCATACAGTTTTCTTTTATTCACAACAAGATATTGCTCTAATTTGATGCGACGCGATGGAGATGGAGTAGCTTAAGGTGATACGTCACCCCCTAATCTTCTTTAAACTGCTAAGGGCCGATTTTTAATACCCAGGTAAACAGTCTGATAGCAGTTATTCTATAGTTAACAAGTATTTAATATTATTTATTAAGTCGCATGTATTTAACAGTAAAACCCTGCCTGTAGGTCTACTATTACATACTTACATTTACGTAGGCTCTAACTTTTTAGATATAGAATCCCGTGTATCGTAAAGAATTTCACTAAACATCTAAATTCAGACGGTAGAGTACGTAATAAAAAACTTATAATAAATATATAAATATAACCAACCGAATGATTCCTATAAATAAGTTAAGCTAACGTTACTATTAAAAAACACGCGAAATAGCGGCACGTCCCCGAGGAGATTATGTCGTAATCGCCACGTAAGTTCGTAAAACTAGAAAAATAAATAAATGCGCAGTCTTGATGTCATAAATAGATCACAAAACTACTATAAAAATAGTTCACGACATGTATCTGAGCAAGTTGCGTGTTGAATGGTTGAGTTGCGGCTGATGACTGAACAAATTTTAAAGAAGGAATTGTAAATAATGATGAACTTAACTTTAAATAACGAAAACGCAAAGGGCCGCTGTCAGCAGTACAATGTTGCCAAAAAACTTTAACGTTTCGTTTAAATAACCTACACAAAATAACTTTTGACAAAAAGAACGTTGTCGCGGAGTATAAGTTTACGGGTACGGGTTTATTAATTCGTCAATGTACCTTTGTGATTTCGTCAAAATCCATATTTAGGCATTAATGCTTAGTAAACCTCCTATGTCGCAGTGACTAAAACAAAATAAAACTTGACGATACGTAACCTAGATGCAAAGATAATATTTTTTTTGACAAAATAAACTACGCTGCCGAGTTAAAGTTTAGCAAAACGAATCGTTTAAAAGCTACGTCAGAATGACAAAAAATATTCGACAAAAGTATTTCGCACCTTTGTCGACCGTTTTTTTTTCAGTGTACAGCTTAGTTTGGGGCAATATTTAGTACATAAGAGTTTAGTCAAAATTGGCCGGCTAACTCTAGCACTCGCGGCATCACACCGGCAATGTTTTATTACATATTTTTATTTTATTCTTTTTATAATGTAAATATGTGATATTTTTGTTCAAATAAATTTTTATTTTTAATATGTATGGAATTTTTATTTTATATTAAAAAAACTTCTTTCATTAACGAATACTTGCGCAAAATATTCGCAATAATAATAAGTCAAATGTTAAATGAGGAAAAATTAAGCATTTAATATCCATTGTGGAAAAGAGGCGCGCTCTGGCGGGTGTTTGCCGAACTAGTAGCCAGTCAATCGTGGTGCTATTGCAGATCAAACATCAGCGGGACTTAGACTTCGGAAAATCATCTCTGTCGCAATGTAAAACGGACCATTTTGGTGCAACGATGGCAGTTAGTTGCGCGGCCCGTGTTTGCACATTTTTGCTCATTTTATATGTTTTACTCTTAAAAGTTTTATATTGCATTTCAGGAACAAACAGCGCTACTTTTGATTCTATCCGACTGCATCTAGAGGGGTGGCAAGCAATTGTGTGAGTGTTGCGACGGTCGCAATGAAGCGGTCTGACGTCACCGAAACGTCAAACGTCTGCCAACGAGATCGCGTCAGCACGTTTGACACCGTAACGTCAACAATCGGTGCTGCCATTTGCATGACGGCCGTCTTTACGGAGTCTTAGAACGTTTTTAAATAACGTTGTGCAACTTATTTCAAACGAAGCAGCAAACATGACAAAAAAATAATAGATTTAGTAACACTGCTGAATGGATGTAATTAGTAAGTTTTTACCGACCCTAACTAGTTTTAACTTTTCCTATGAAAAAGAGTTATTTCCGAACACTCGGTATGTGTCTTTATCGAAATACAATATACCCTGTTTTACCCCCTTATAATAGCCACTAATTCAGCAAAAAAAAAACGCATATGAAAATCTATCAGACCGATTTGGCCCGGTAGTCTGTGATGCCAACCAACAGACAAACGCCAATTCTTAAAATAATAATTATTCTGCAGCCCATTTAGAGTCCATTCCGCCATTTTTTTATTACATCAATGTACCATTATTTTTTTTATTTACAATTTTATTACATAACTAGTGCAACTTCATCTGCGTAACATTAACCTTCGTACGCTCTCAAAAGCAATAATTTTTCCCCGTTTATGCAACATTTTTCATTGTTACACCGCTGCTATTGGTCGTAGCCTGATATTATGTAGCCTATAGCCTTCCTCGATAAGTGCGCTATCCAAAACTAATTTAATTTTTATTTGGAACCTGTAGTTCCTGAGATTAGCGCGTTCAATAAACCAAACAAACTTTTCAGCTTTATAATATTAGTATTGTACGAAGTACAATAGCGAGGAATGCACGCGGTCAGTATTTATTTAATATGACGCAAATACTTAATTAATTGTATTGCGACAGTACACGATCGGACGTCGACCATTCCGCGTGTTCCTCACACCAAACCATTTATTACCATTTCTAATATTAAATCCTTTTATACCAAACCAACCTTTCTCGTATCATTTAACCACCTAACCAACATAAGTTCACCCCGGACATATTGGTCCTTCGTGCTTTGAAAAAGTCGGGACTCGCGCAACGTGCACGGAGTTTTTGTCCACCGAGCCATCGGTAGGCAAAAACTCCGAGACATAGTGTAGCCTCGTGACGTATTTCGGCCTTTTATAAACGAGTGCTGTGGAGACACATTCTTCACAAGACCAAACATGTAAGACGATTAAAAATTAACTTTTGATTATTGTACCGATGGTTTAGGAGTTCCCAACTAATTTGATAATTTTCGGAGCTAATACGGAGATGCTGGATTAATTTCTCAGCTTCGCCCCTGAGTTTACTTTTTAAAACCTGCATTTTTTGAGCATTGGATATGGACCTATTCATGTGTATAGTCTCATTGAATAGGTCTTTAAAGGAAATCCATTCTTGGTAGTTTCCACAGAAAGTTGGTAAGTCTATCTGTGGTGTTGCTTTCTCCCGATGCAAAGCGTCCTACATTCGACTATTAATATCTTTTCTGATCTCAATATATTGCCGTTCGTATTTGGTAAATAATTCGTCGTACTCGCATGTTGAGAAGTCTTGCGATTAGCTCCATCTTTTTTAAACTTTATGAATATCTTACTCACCGCATCCTTGATTTGGTTTTGAGTTGTAATAACTTCTTCCATTAAGTTGGTTATGGTAGACAATTAAATGGACCATTCCATTTAATTGTCTACAAACAACGGCAAACAAAACCAAACAAAAAAATAATTTATGAGAAAACAAAATAGTAATTGTAAAGCATTTACTCAAACAATTGCACAAATATCTCTCCAGACTCTGTCAGAAAAATGGGAATTTCCGGATGTTTTGAGAATAGTAGAAAACAGGTGGTCTGCTATTGATGTATTACACTGGGAGATCGACAGCCAGCTAGACTTAGAAGACCAGGAGTACGACGAATTATTTACCAAATAAAACTACCAAGATGAGACTATACACATGAATAGGTCCATATCCAATGCTCAAAAAATGAAGTTTTTAAAAAGTAAACTCAGGGGCGAAGCCGGGAAATGAATCCAGCATCTCTGTATTAGCTCAGAAAATTATCAAATTAGTTGGAAACTCCTAAACCATCGGTACAATAACCAAAAAATAATTTTTAATCATCATATGAACGTACTTATGTCGATGCCGGAAATGAAGCAACAGTCGTCTGCTCAAATAAAACGAATTCACGACACTACCAATGAATGTCTGAACGCAATAAAAAACATGGGCATCGATATCAAGTCTTGGGACCCTCTCATAGTATATCTGGTCTCTCAAAAATTAGATCCAGAATCTCACATCGACTATATTGAGTCATTGGTACAGCCGCGAGAATTACCAACCCTAGAGGATTTTCTCTCCTACTTGGAGGGTAAATTCATAGCGTTAGAAACCGCTAGACGCAAACAAGAATTTACTAAACCACCCAAACAGTACCAAAACTGTAGAGGGGCAGTTTTTATAATTATTAATTAAACACTAATTTTATTAATATTAGTTTTATTGAACAGTATTTAATTTCTATAGCTCACAACCTGCAACTTTTTTATGTCCGAGACCACAGAGTGACCAGAGACAAAACAGACAAAGGTCACAAAGTATACAGCATTGTTAGATGATTATTATTATTCCAACACACCCCTTTAATCATTTAACAATTGCTGTTTTATTTTATTAAACATATAATATAAGTTAGTTGTATCTATCAAAGAAAACAATGCTAAATTATAAAGGTTTTTATTTTTGTTTTTTTATAAACTTTTATTATTTTTAATTTTATTTAATACTTTTTATATATTTATTATGTTATTATTATTATTAACTATATATATTTGTTTATTTTATTATAAGGTTTTATTTTCAGTTATTTCACCCCTTTAATTTTGCATAGTTTTCATGAAGTAACAATAAAAGACTTAAAATAATTAAATTTAACATTGGATAATGGTTTTGTTAGAATATCTGCAATTTGATGTTCAGTAGGACAATATTTTACACTTATTATTCCTTCAGACACTTTCTCATGAATGTAGTGGTAACGAACATCAATGTGTTTAGAGCGTCTATTAACAACACCATTTTTAATTAACACTAATGCGCTTTGATTGTCTATATAAAGAGTAGCACTTACTTCATTGTTTGTAACTTCACTTATTAATTGTTTTAAATATACTAACTCACGACAGCACTCAGCAGCCGAAATGTATTCTGCTTCAGTAGACGACATTGCAACAATGGGTTGTTGTCTGGATACCCATGAGATCGGTCCACCGTTCAAAGTTATTATATAACCTGTTATGCTGCGTCTTGTATTGATGTCGTTAGCATAGTCTGCATCACAGTATGCAACTAGGTTTAGATCTCCATCTGAAAACTTAATACCTGTATTGAGGGTTCCAAGTAAGTATTTTACTATTCTTTTTGCATTCAAGACATCTTGCTTTTTAGGGTTTCCAACCTGACGACTACAGTAGTTTACTGCATAGGATATGTCAGGGCGGGTTCTGTTTGACAAATACAGTAGTGACCCAATTAGTTCTCTGTAAGGAAAATCTATATTAGTATTATCTTCATTTTCATCATCAATTATAGTATTATTTCCAAGATACATTGGTGTTGGTGCATTCTTTGCATTAGTCATATTAAAATTATTCATTATTTCTCTTATATAATTTTCTTGATTGAGTATTATTTTATTTTTTGTATTTATTATTTTAATTCCAAGAAATTCTTCCATATTTTCTTGCATTATAATTTCAAATTCACTTTCTAACTCATTTATTAATAACATCATTTCAGTTTTGTCATGTCCAAGTAGGATTCCATCATCAACATACAGACCAAGTATCAGAGATCCGTTGGTAAAAATACATTTATCCATTTTTAGTTGTGTAAGACCTCTTTTTTTCAAAAAATCTGTGAAATGTTGATTCCAATTTAGAGGTGACTGTTTAAGTCCATAAAGAGCTTTATTAAGCTTAACATACTCATTTTGATATCCTTTCGGTAACTTCATAAATATGTTTTCATTTAATTTTCCATATAAAAAGGCTGTTTTAATATCAAACTGAATAATTTTATAATTTTTATATGCTGAAATTGCAAATAGCATTCTTAATGAGTTTATATTTAATACTGGACTGTAGGTATTGTAATAATCAATGCCTTCTTTTTGCTGACATCCTCTTACTACAAGTCTTGCTTTGCCATTAGGCCATTGTCTTTAATTTTCAGCACCAATCGTGCAGTAAGTATATTATTATGTCCTATTTCATTTTTATTTATTACTTGCCATGTATTATTTTTTTTTAATGAAAATTTTTCTTCCTCAATTGCTTTTAACCATTTTTCTTTTTCAGAACCTGTAACAGCTTCATCATATGTTAAGTATACATAATCATTAAATCTTTCAGGCTTCTTTTTTATTCTCTTACTTCTTTCTATATTACTAATATCTTCTTTTTCAGATGCCGAGCTATTACTTCTTTCTAAATTAACAATTTCTTCTTTTTCAGATGTTGAGCTATTACTTGTTTCTAAATTAATAATTTCTTCTTTTTCAGATGTTGAGCTACTAGGAACTATAGGCAAATTTTCTTCTATATGTATTAAACTTTCAACACTTTGTTGTTGGTTTCCATTGTTAATGATATTTTCTTCATCAATAAAATATTCCTCAAATAATGATTGTTTTATTTTATTACCATATATTTTATTTTCATGTTCATCATTCTGAGTTTTATTAAAGATTACATCTCTTGAGATAATAATTTTATTATTTTTAGGACACCAAAGCCTGTAACCGTTAGGCGCATATCCCACCATTTTTAAATTTTGTGATCTTGGATCTAGTTTGGTAGTATGTCCAAGACGCTTAGCAAAAGCATCGGAACCAAATATTTGTATATTAGAAAGATTTGGTCTTTTATTATTCCAAGCCTCATAAGGAGTTATATCGGAACTTGAAGTAGGCAATCTATTTAATAAGTAGGTGGCAGTTAATACAGCTTCTCCCCACATCTTATTAGAAAAATTTGACTCAAAAAGTAGAGCTCGGGCTTTCTCCATTATCGTTCGATTTAACCGTTCTGACTTTCCATTCAATTGTGGACTATATGGGATGGTGTAATCTAATTTAATGCCCTTGTTTTGGCACCAGTTTTTAAAGTACTTACTAGAGTATTCTCCTCCATTGTCACATCTTAGTAATGAAACTTTAATAAAAGTTTCTCGTTCACTTTCATTTATATAGTTTTTAATTAAGTCCGGTACTTCAGATTTAGTCTTCATTAAGTAAACTTTGGAAAAATGACTAAAATCGTCTAAAACTGTTAAGATATATCTCATGCCGTCCCAGGTTGTACTTGGCATAGGACCGCAAACATCACTGTGTATTATTTGTAATAGTTTTGATGCTCTTTCTCTTATTTTATTAAATGGTTTTCTTACTTGTTTAGCATTTATACATATTTCACATGACTTTATTTCTTCATTATTATTCATTAAATTAATTCCATCTGCCATTTTTTGTAATTTTATAATGTTTTTATAACAGGGATGACCCATTTTTAAATGCCATTCATTAAGAGTTTCTTTCGGTTTGGCCAATAATGACACATCACTATTTTTTAAAATGTTAACTTCATATAAGCCGTCTAAATTTTTCTTTCCAGATATCACTATTTCAGAGTTCTTTTTTATAGTAACATTTTGGTTTTTAAATTGTACTGTACCTCCATTGTTCGTAATGGCATTTACCGATAAAAGATTTTTTGTTAAGTTTGGTACATACAAAGTTTCTGTTAAAGTACACTTATCACCGAACAGTGTACCTTGACCATGGGCTTTCATAGAGGCATTGTTCTTGGCAACACTTATCTCTGATGTTTTATTTTGAAAGTTTTTTAAAAGTTGTTGATCATTAGTCATATGGATTGAGCATCCTGAATCCACAATGAATTTTATATTTTTATCTTCATTTTTATTGGTTACAAGAAAAGCATGGTTGTTGTTCTTGTTTCCATTATTATTTTTATATTTTTTATAATTTTGGTTTTTATTCTTCCTAAAATAACAGCTCTGTTCTACATGGTTGGTCTTTTTACAAATTAAACATTTTTTTGTTTTACACTGTTTAGCTTCATGTCCAAGTTGTTCACATAATTGACATTTTATTTGTTGATAATTTTTGTTTTCATATGTCTTAAAAGCAATTGCTGTTTCTGATAAATCCGTTTTCAAACGCTGTTCCTCTGAGATTAACCTGGATGTTAAATTTTTTAAAGTTCTTTCAGACTCTGGAGCGGATTCCCAGGTTTTATAAATGTCTGGCAATGTAGACATAATTTTTGTGAGTAACATATTGTCATTAATTTTTTCGCCAATATTATTTAGCTGGAAAACTTGGTTTTCTAATGAACTAATATGGTATGTAATATCCTTGTTTGTATTATATTTAAATTGGAAAAACTCTTGTAATAATCGGCATTTCTGTTCCGATGTATCTTTTTCGTATAATGAACAAAGTTTCTCATACATACCTTTAGCTGAAGTGCAGCTCATTATTAAAGGAATATGTCTCTTATCAATCGTCGTAACAATTATACGCTGTGCACGCGCGTCTCTTTTATCATCATCCGGGTCTTTTTTGGTGGAGACCGAGAAAGTATCCGACACGTGTACAGTTTCAAACAGTCCATGACTCTTAAGTATTATATTGAGTTGAAATTTCCACAAACCAAAACTTGAGATATCTTTTAATTTTTCTATTAGAGCTATTTCTTCGTATTTTTCCATGTTCTTTTTTTATTTTTAACGTGGTCGATTTTTTTAGGTTAATAATGTTTTTTATTTTAATATAATTTTGCACTGCATAGGCCCATAACCTGTAGAGGGGCAGTTTTTATAATTATTAATTAAACACTAATTTTATTAATATTAGTTTTATTGAACAGTATTTAATTTCTATAGCTCACAACCTGCAACTTTTTTATGTCCGAGACCACAGAGTGACCAGAGACAAAACAGACAAAGGTCACAAAGTATACAGCATTGTTAGATGATTATTATTATTCCAACAAAAACAACCAGCAAAAACCACACTATTTTAATCGGTACAAATCAGAACACAAAAATAGTGGCAATTATTCAAGTACCAAATCCATAAATAATAAAAAATGTCCATTATGCAGTTGTAGCGACATGCCAACAAAAGTAAAGAAACAAGAGAAAGTCTTGAAAAGAACGGTTTTTATTCCATTTTATAAATAGTTTGAAACTTTGAAACAATATTACAATTTTATTTTGTATAAATATAGGAATAATTATTAATTAAAGTTATTCAGTATTGATCACTCGAAAACATCAAACCAAGAGTTTTATTTCACAAACACTCAAGTACTCAAGACCCCTAAACAGCCTTGTTTTTGTGTTTTTGTGTAATCCGCAAAAACACATTATTGCATAATGCATTACACGTGTCACCAGTTACCAACGCATCACCAGAATCCGATGTCATGCAAAATAAAAGTAAGAGCCACGTAACCCAAGGTAGCAAATTTACTTCGGAAATTTCATTACCCACTGCGATGCTTAAAGTTAGAGCAGCCGATGGAAGTTACTATACCATGCGAGCCCTCATCGACCAGGGGTCACAAACTTCCCTTATTACTGAAAAAGCGGTCCAGAAACTAGAGATATCTCGACAATGGTGCAAAGGGGTAAATTACAGCATCGGAACGAAAGAAATATATATCTGTAAGGGCACACCTGTAGGTCATACATGTAGCAATATCATCCCTTCATTCAGATTTTACCATTAATGTTGACACATTTATAATGAAACATCTAATTAACAAGCTACCAAATCAATCATTTATAAAACCCTCTTGGATATACTTACGTAGACCAGATTGAATTAGCAGATCCCCAATTTTACAAAAGTCGTCAGGTAGACTTATTGCTTGGCGCCGACGTTTACACTTCAATAATGTTACATGGCATGGAACAGAAGTGTGGTAGTACTCTTCTTCAAAAAGGGTGACAAAACCCTTATGAAGAACTACAGACCCATCTCGCTTCTGAGCCATGTATATAAACTGTTTTCGAGAGTCATCACGAATCATCTCTCACGTAGGCTTGACGACTTCCAGCCTCCCGAACAAACCGGATTCCGATAAGGCTATAGTACCATAGACCACATCCACACATTGAGGCAGATTATACAAAAAACCGATGAATATAATCAGCCCCTGTGTCTAGCTTTCGTGGACTATGAGAAAGCCTTCGATTCCATAGAAACTTGGGTGATGCTTCAGTCACTCCAGCGGTGCCAAATCGACTACCGCTATATCAAAGTACTAAAGTGTTTGTACAAAAACGCCACCATGTCAGTTCGCCTTCAAGACCAGACCTTAAGACCCATCCAGCTTAACCAAACCCTGGAGGACCTCGGAATAATGCTCAATGATCTCAGTGGGGCTTCTAAAAAAGTGCGCCTAAACATGAACATAGATAAGACCAAAGTCATGTCGAACGCCCATGTTATACCCACTCCTCTAAAAATAGGAAGCTCCGCACTCGAAGTTGTTGACAATTATATATACCTAGGACAGTCAATCCAAACAGGTAAATCCAACTTCGAGAAAGAGATCTCTCGTCGAATCTAACTCGGCTGGGCAGCATTCGGGAGGCTACGTAATATCTTCTCGTCCCAAACACCGCAGTGTTTAAAAACCAAGGTGTTCGAGCAGTGTGTGTTGCCAGTGATGACTTACGGATCAGAGACGTGGTCGCTTACTATGGGCCTCATGAAAAAGCTTACAGTCACACAAAGGGCGATGGAGCGCGCTATGCTCGGCATTTCCTTGCGGGATCGTATTCGAAACGATGAGATCCGCAAAAGGACCAAAGTAACCGACATAGCTTCCAGAATCGCCAAACTTAAGTGGCAATGGGCAGGCCACATAGCTCGCAGAACGGACGGCCGTTAGGGCATTAAGGTTCTCGAGTGGTGACCGCATGCTGGAGGACGCAGCAGAGGCAGCCCCCCCACAAGATGGACCGACGACCTGAAAAGGGTCGCGGGAAGCCGATGGATACAGGCAGCGCAGAACCGGTCGTTGTGGCGATCCTTGGGGGAGGCCTATGTCCAGCAGTGGACGCGCGAAAGTCTGGCATGATGATGATGATGATGAATGTTACATGGCATAAGAAAGGAAGACATTTTCCAGCCCATAGCACAACATACACACTTCGGTTGGATACTATGTGGTAATGTGACATCTTCATACAACTGTAACGTTGTTATCAACAACACTGTTTCAACAATTTTGTGACATTGAGGAACCTATTGACGGGTCAGATGATTTATCCCTGGAAGATAACCTTTGTATCCTGCAATACCAATCTGAAACAAAACGTCAACCCGATGGACGTTATGTTGTTAGGCTACCATTAAAACCAGAAATTGACCAAAAATTGGGCGATTCAAGAAAAAAGGCAATCGCACAATTTCACCAACTTGAAAACAAATTTTGTAATAAAAAACATATTGCGCAAGATTACATCGCCTTTATAAAAGAATATATTAATTTAGGTCACATGCAATTAAGTACTCGGAATAATCAAATAACTGAGTCGTATTTACCACACCATTGTGTTATGCGCGCGGATCCTACGACAACGGCTACTCGTGTCGTATTTAACGCGTCAGCGAAAACATCTACGGGCCACAGTGTCAATGACCTTATGTATAGTGGGCCCAACCTACAAGATTTGGTTTCCCTTATAATAAAATGGAGACAATATCAAATAACATTTACTGCTGACATAGAAAAATGTTTAGACAAATTTTAATAAACGACAACGACCAACGTTACCAGAAAATTATATAGAGAGACTCACCAGAACAGCCACTGCGTGGATATAAATTAATGACTGTCACCTACGGAACCAAGGCCGCACCATTTTTAGCTATGATGACACTAAAACAATTAGCCAAGTACGAAGAGAAACAATATCCAGAAGAAAGTAAGTAAACGAAAAATTAACTAAAAGAACACTACTTTCCGATATTTCAAAGCTATTCGACCCCCTCGGATGGATATCTACAGTGGCAATTAAACATAAATAACTTGTTCAGCAAGTTTGGAAGCTTAACTTAAATTGGGATGATATTTTACCAAAAGAAATAATTCATGTTTGGAATACAAGCAAATCTGATTTGGAATTTCTTGACACCCTTCAAATATCTAGATGGATGCATTGTCATCAAAATAATAATATTGAACTTCACGGTTTTTGCGATGCATCGACCAAAGCATACGCTTGTGTAATATACTGTAAAGTTACACAAACAATAAACCAAAAATCTTCCGTAGTAATCTTAGCAGCTAAATCACGCCTAGTACCAATCAAAAGAGTAGTGACTTTACCAACATTAGAGCTTTGTGCAGCTCATTTACTTTCAAAACTAATGCAAACAGTGCATAGAAATCTCTCAAACTATAGCATCAAAATATTTGGCTGGTCGGACTCGACAGCCGTGCTTGGGTGGATTAACGGCGACCCTAACAAATGGAAGCCATTCGTCGGGAACAGGGTTAAACAGATCACTGAATTCATGCCTCGCAAAAACTGGAGTTACGTAAAATCACTAGAAAATCCCGCCGATTGCGCTAGTCGAGGCTTGACCACCGAAAGATTGTCAAAACGTGAGATTTGGTGGAATGGGCCACAATGGCTTGCATCATTCAATTACCAAAATATAAAAACCAAACCAAACTACGTCACTCAAGAAGAAATTAAAAGGTCAGCACAAACCAATGTCGTAACCACACCATATGAGAATGACATCATAAATAAACTAATTTATAAATATAGTAATTTCACACGAACGTATCGGGTTCTTGCTTGGTGTTAAATCGTTTATACCATTTTTCTAAATACTTATATATATTTCTAAATTATTTTTTATATCATTAAATGTGTATTTTTTACAACCATCAATATTGATCGTTAATTCAAAACTTTTCTAATCTTGCAACATAGTAAAAGTTTATTAATCTACCCTGTTAATCCTAATCCTCTCACTAACCGATCGACTGATCTGGCGACTGGTATTCAAAATTAACGAGAGACGTCTGGAAACAAATACAAGCGTGTGGCCACACCATTCTTACATTATACAGTCCATTTAAAAATAAGAAGAAAAAATATAATTCAGGCAAGAGAAGAATCGAGGTTAGTTCCCTTTTTATTATCCTACACTTGGATATTACGAGCACTTCCACGTAACATAAATAAAATAATATAATAATAATAATAATAATAATATGTAGGACAATTTACACATATTGCTCTGGTCACAAACTAAGCTCTAGGCTAGTACTATGTGTACCAGAAGCAACGATATAGTACATATTATATTTTATAAACACCCAGACCATGGCAAACTGTACAGAAAAATCGTACTAATATTTTGTTGCCATGGGTGGGAATCGAACCCACGACCTCCGGATACAACGCCAAAGACGCAACCACTAGTCTACGGAGGCTGTCCAAAACAACATATTTATCCACGACTGAAATTAAAAAGGCTAAATATATTTTAATAAAACAAGTGCAAGAAGGTTCTTTTATTCAAGAAATAAACAATCTAAAAAACAATAATAACATTGATTCGAATAGCAAGTTAATATCTTTGAATCCATTTATAGATGAATTTGGTCTATTAAGAGTTGGCGGAAGAATTAAACACGCTAACATAAGTGTCGACCAGAATCACCCAATAATTCTACCACATACGCACCATTTAACAGACATTATTATTGAGCAAGCTCATAAGAAAAATTTTCACGCAGGAGCACGTCTTACATTAGCCGAGCTGAGACGACAGTTTTGGATAATTGGCGGCAACAACGCCAATGTATAAAATGTCGAAAAACAAAATTTGAAAATCAATACCAATTAATGGGAGATTTACCCTCGGCCAGAACTAATCCCACTCGACCCTTCTACCATACGGGAGTCGACTATACAGGATACGTTGATGTGAAATTAAGTAAAGGACGAGGTGTTAAATGCACCAAAGGATATGTAGCTGTTTTTGTATGCATGGTGACAAAGGCCGTTCACCTTGAGTTAGTATCCGACCTGACATCGTCAGCATTTATAGCGACAACGGTACTAACTTTGTTGGAGCTAACACCAAGACACAATAAGAAATTATACACCAAAAATTAACCATGTTGAACGATGCGTTTTTAACTCCATATCAGATATGGAGATAAGGTGGCACTTCAATGCACCATCGTGGCCCAGTGCTGGTGGACTTTGGGAAGCTTCCGTGAAGAGTCTTAAATATCACTTACAAAGAGTGCTCGGAGATCAAAAACTTACTTATGAAGAGTTTTACACCCTCCTCGTACAGCTAGAAGGATGCCTTAACTCACGACCATTGTGCGCCATTAGCGAAGATTCCGATGACATAAATTTTCTTACACCATCGCATTTCCTATCTAGCGGTCCATTATTAACTATTATAGAAACTGAAAAGGACGAACGCACCAGATGGCATATAACCCAAAAAAATTACCACGACATTTGGAAGAGATGGCAGTCCGAATATCTCACTCAGTTATCAATTAGATCTAAATGGAAAAAAAACAATTAAAAACTTTGAAATAAATGACATCGCTATGATACACGACACTCACAGTCAGCCGGGGAAATGGGCTTTAGGAAGAGTACTGGAGCTGCATCCAGGTGCTGACGGTCTTGTAAGAGTAGTCACACTAAAAACCAAGGGGGGTACTATTAAAAGACCTATAACCAAATTATCTTTTCTCCCTATTGACAAAAAAACAGAATTGTTAAACGAAACCACTCAACAAAGTACAACCCACGACAAGAAGTTTAAGGCTGCCGGCCAACCATTAAAACATCCTAAACCAAGAAAAACCTGCTGCAACTTCATAACAATGGCACTATTATTGTTTATCTCTGGAGGTGCGGGGTGCTAAGAATTGCTGGTGCGATGGGCTTATTTTAAAGTGGACTGTATGCGAAGTTCCTAGCGGTTGGTTGGTACACTGTTAAGGTAGAGGAATGTGACGACAGTCGAGCTGCTGCGGAAGAACAATAAAGAAATGCAACTCGAAAAGGAAAAGCGCACAAACCTCTAACACGCTGAGTCGATGGTGATGGATGGCACTTCCAGAGTCCTCGGTGCTGTTGCCAGGCTTCGGCTCCAGGTGGAATCCTTTCCACCTGAGGAGCAGACCAGCCCAGACAGGTGGTCAGACGGCTACGTCTATGGACGTGGCAGTCGCGGAATTTCACACAAAACGACACAAATCACAAACACAATAAACTGTTTGTATTAAGAAGAGTATTCTCTTCTTGCGGGCGTAGCTCAGTGGCCAATTTACGTTCCAGAGCAATTAATCACTCTTTCACGGCGGTTCGCGACTTAACGTCCGCTTGCGGGTCAGGAACTTGGACGAATGGTGGGGAAATTTAACATGTACCAACCATACTTGAATAAATAAAATGACCTACCTACATGAAAAATAAGTCGCGAGCGATTCAAATATAAATGGCGCAAGCATTCCCCCCGGCTTTGAAGCACTCGCTTCAAAACATAAAAATAATAAGGGTTAAATAAAAATATTTTGCGGTAAAATTAAAATATTTGCGGTAAAACTAAAATATTTGCGGTAAAACTAAAATACTTGCGGTAAAACTAAAATATTTGCGGTAAAACTAAAATATTTGCGGTAGAACTAAAATATTAAGCGATAAGTCTAAAATAACAAGCGGTTTAATAAAAATTAAGCGGTAATAATAAAATATATTGCGGTTAAGCGGTTTAACTAATACTAACTAGTAGATGTAAGCGGTTTGAACTAATTAGGCAAAGGACAAAGACGTACAACTGGGCGAAGATACGATCCAGTTGCAGTCTTGACACGAACAACGCGAGTTACACCGTCCTTCGCGGGAAAGACCTCCTCGACCACCCCTAAGGGCCAATGAAGAGGAGGTGCATTCTCAACTATGAGAATTACAACCGTCCCGGCAGTAATGGGATTAGTAGAAGTATTCCACTTCTCGCGCGACTGCAAGGTATGCAGATATTCCGCTCTCCAACGCCTCCAGAACGATTGTACTAACTTGTCTAAAAGTGCGAAACGCGAAAGAATGTGAAGTCTGTCCTCCTCGATTTCTATAGCGGGTAAATATTTAAGTGGCGTTAAAGTCAAAAAATGTGCGGGAGTTAAAGCCAGCGGTTCTGAAGGATCGCTAGAAAGCGTCCTACAGAGAGGGCGCGTGTTCATCACGGCCTCTACTTGAGCGAGGACAGTGCTCAGTTCCTCAAAAGTCAAAATTTGCTCACCTATCACGCGAAATAAATGTGACTTAAGGCTCCTAATATTCGCCTCCCAATTGCCGCCGAAGTGGCTAGCAGCGGGGGTATTCAGATTCCAAGTGATCCGATTTTCAGACAATATATGAGCGAATTCTGAATTAAAGTGCTTAGAGCGTAGAAATGCGTGTAACTCGGAAAGTGAACGTTTCGCTCCGACATAATTAGTGCCGTTGTCGGAGTACATACTACCGACAGCACCGCGGCGGGATATAAATCGTTTAAACGCGGACATAAAGCTTGCGGTGCTCAAGTCACCAGCGAGCTCGATGTGCACAGAGCGAGTTGTCAGGCATACGAAGAGACAGACATAAGCCTTCGTAGAGCGGATGCCTCGTCCTAGCGAAATTACGACCCTTAAGGGGCCCGCGAAGTCAGTACCAGTATGCATAAACGGCTTAGCTGACTGCGTAACACGGCACGATCTGTGATCGGCCATCATAGGAAAAGTTGGTTTAGGACTAAGGCGAAAACATGACAAACATTTATGTACTCTGTGGCGAATTATTTTGCGGGCGGACATAATCCAAAATTTTTGGCGTAAAATTGACATTAATAAGTCAGGACCGGCGTGACAATTGACTTTGTGATGATAATCAACGATAAGATCTAAAATATGATCTTTACGCGGAAGTATAATAGGATGTTTATGATCATATTCTAGATGCGCGTTATTAAGTCGTCCACCGACTCGTATTAAACCATTTTGCAAAAATGGTTTCAAACATTGAATGCTGCGTTTACACAACTTGCCTGTGCGTATATTATCAATTTCGTCAGCGAAATAAAAACTCTGAAGATCGCGGAGTACTCTAGTTTCGGCATAATCTATGTCTGATGCGGTTATAAAATTAATTGTTCGACGGGGTAATAAATTAAGAAAGCGATAAATGTAAACAATAATTCGTAATAATTTAGACCACGACGAAACACGTTTCGCGAGAGTCAAAATAACAGAAGGATCAGAAACAGTAGCTACCAACGACTGCGACTTCTCCTCTGGCGGTTGGGATACTATTGAAGGGTTGAATTCAACAATAGGCCACTGCGGGGGGTCTAAGTTGATCCAGGGCGGACCATTAAACCAGAGCGGGTGATCGAGAATCTGCGCGGGTGTAAGTCCACGCGACAAACAATCTGCGGGATTTTCAGTGCCGGGCACGTGATGAAAATTACGAGGAAGCAAATAAGAATGAATTTTAGACACCCTATTTGCCACGAAAGTACCCCACCGGTGGGGCGACGAGTGGATCCAGCAGAGAGCTACCGTCGAGTCCGAAAAGGCTAAAATATTTTCAATATGATGACGGCTGCTGGTAACATCAATAATAATACGCATCAATTTAGACAAAATTAATGCGGCGCGGAGTTCGAGTCTTGCTATGGAGACTACCCTACTCGTGGGGGACACCTTCGATTTAGCACTAACGAGGTATACGGAGTTGCGGCCATTATTATTAACGTGAAAATACACGACTCCGCCATAGGCTTTCTCGCTAGCGTCAGCAAAACCAAATAAACTTACGACACTATTCTTCGTAATACCTAAATGGCGCGGGATTTTTATATTGTCAAGCATAGGGAGCTCTTCTCGAAACTGCTTCCACAGCTGGACAATTTTAGCGGGTGGCTTGTCATCCCAGTCACATTGACAAAGCCAGAGTTCCTTTAATAAAAGTTTAGCAAATAATACTACAGGCGCTACAAAACCAATAATATCCCATATCTTCGCAACACACGACAATATGGCGCGTTTAGTACAAATATCTACAGGTATAGAAACTTTTAGATTAAAATAATCTGATGCGGGAGACCAACACAAGCCAAGAACCTTATGTGATTCTGATGCATCGAATTCCTTCACAGCCGAAAGACGGTGTGACTCTGGAATCGAACCCAGAACGCGGCATGAGTTGCTAGACCACTTGACTAGGTCAAATTGGCCCGCCTTCATAAGATCGATCATCTGTCTGGTCGTAGCTATACCCTCGTCTTCACTATCTACGCTATAAACATAATCATCCATGTACAGGCCAGCTTCTATGGACTTGGCTGCCAATGAATATTTGTCAGCCTGACCTTCATCGGAGACTAACTGTTTTATAGTGCGTAAGGCGTGAAACGGGCTAGACTTAAGACCAAAACGAACGCGATTAAACTGATAGGTTTGTAATGGCTCAGTGGTCGAAAATCGATATAATATACGCTGAAAGCGGCGGTCGTTCTCACGAATACCTATACATAAAAACATCTGACGTATATCAGCAGAAAGTGCGGTAGAAAAAATGCGAAAATTTAAAATAATATTAAACAAATTACCCTGTAGATTCTGACCATTGTACAAAATATCATTAAGCGATACTGAAGTGCTGGACTTAGCGCTGGCGTCCAACACGATACGTAATTTAGAAGTTAATTTATCATTACGGACTACACCGTGATGCGGAATATAGTAAGAAGGTAGGCTAGTACCCGGTGTGTCCGGCGGCGCGAGGGACAAATATCCTTTGTCCAAATATTCATGGATAACATCATCGTACGCTTGTTTAAAATCAGGTGACTTCAGAAACTTACGCTCCAAGTAGTGGAAGCGTCTCTCTGCTGCATGCAGAGAATCGCCGAGCGAAAAAATATCACCTTTGATGGGCAATGCGACAGAGTATCTACCGTCCAGATCGCGGGATGTCGTGCTGACATAGATCTCCTCACACTCCATGTCGTCAGAGCTGAGTATGGTGGGGACACTAACTTCTTCCAGCTCCCAAAACCTACTAACGACGCGGTCTACGGAATCCAGAGTGGAGCAGTACGAAACGGTAGCGCGGATTGGTGCCCGCGCGGGGGCGGTTCCGATTATTACATAACCTAGAACCGTATTTAAGGCATACGGTGAGTTATTATTAGCGGGGTTACCGTTCACTTTATTTGATAATAAAAGATATGGGAATAAGGAAGCCCCGATCAGCATATCTATGTCTCCAGGGACGGAGTAGGTATCATCAGCTAACTGCAAATTACTTAAATACTGCAGCGCGTCACAGTCGACAGGGACGGATGGCAAACTTTCCGTCACCTTGTCTACTACGAGTGCGTCGATGTCATAACTAATATTATGATCTAATCGAGAATAAAATTTTACACTTACGGAACCCTGAATACACTTGCTGGAGCCTCCGATACCCTTCACTATCGTGCACGGTTTGCGATTGATATTTAACATTAAACGTTTAGAACAATCACTAGTAATAAAATTACTTTGAGAAGCACTATCCAATAATACGCGAACAAAACATTCATTTCCAAGTGCATCAATAACAATAACACGGGCGGTTGCAAGTAAAACTGTAGAAAAACTACGCGAAAGCGAATTGTTTATATTCGACAAGGTACATAGTGTTACATCATCGAGTCCCAGCTGATCGCTGGGAGCGCGAGGTCCGACGCCCGCGCAACCCTCGGCCGACTGAGGCGATGACGCAGTGCGCGACGTAGATGTGTGTGTGGATGCGTGCGCGGGTGTGCACACATTGGATGCGGTATTATTAAAATGAAGCATAGTATGATGCTGGTTATTGCATTTTCGGCACTTAGATTTTGAATTGCAATTAAATGTTTTATGTTTACTACTAAGACAATTAAAACAATAATTATTGGATTTAATAAAATTATAGCGGTTATATGGATTTAAATCCTTAAAACCAGAACAGTTATATAACTGATCGTGTTGCGAGTTACATAATGAACACCTAGTTGGGGCGGCGGCGGTTTCGGTATTTACATAAGTATGAGTGAACTTGGCGGGTTTGGACGGCGCATCCGATCTACTACTACTACTAATTTTCTTTGTAGCTCCGTGGTTCGAAGAAGTTCTATGCAATATTTTTGCATGATTTCTGACGAAAGCGACAAAACTATCAAAGGAGGGTACGTCTCCAGAACCTCGGCTGTCCAGCTCAAAACTACGTGCGGTGTCTGTGTCTAGTTTCTTAAGGGCGGTGTACAAAAACAAATAATCACAAAGATTACCTAACTTAAGATTTTTAAGCGCAGCTACAGACGAAGCGAATTTATCTATAAACAGTTCGAGATTGTAAGCTGTGGCAGACGTGAGCGGCTTTTGTTCGAATATTTGGTCTAAATATGAACTTGCGAGAAGACGTTTGTCTTCATACTTATCAATAAGAGCCTGCAAGATTATATTATAGTTTTCGGCGCAGGGAGTTATTCCACTGCAGACCGACTGCGCTTTGCCAGTTAACTTACCTATCAGATAGTAAAGTTTCTCTGACTCTGATAAGTTAATATTATTATGAACGGCATTAGAAAAAATACTATAAAATAACGGCCAGTTTTTTACGTCCCCGTCGAATTTAGGTATTTCTATGGGGGGTAGCCTGGGCATGTTATTGTGACTAGGTCTCACAGGCTTCACGTCAGGTAAGGTAGGCTTAACAAGTAGGCTGTTAGCCACACGTTTGGCGAGACAATACAAATCGTCGAACGAGTTTAGCGGCTGATAATTTATCATAAATTCCGGATTTTCTTCTACCTCAAGTTCATTGATCTTATCGAGAATATTTTCAAAATCCGACCTAAGAGTGTCTATGGTCTCCATCTCATTGAGAAAACTCTCTTTGATAATTTCATCATCAATATCTCGAGCGTGTTTTGCAATAGTTTGCATGCGATAAAACAAGGTATTTCTTTTACCGTTTAGAAGTTTTAATGAGGTCGATGACACCGACATTATGACAAACTAGCTGACCCGCGCAACTTTGTCTGCGCGTTTAAATTTAACCGTTTACGCAGCGTACGCTCTTTAAAGGAATAATTTTTCCCCGTTTTTGCAACATTTTTCTTTGTTACTCCGCTCCTATTAGTCGTAGCGTGATGTTATATAGCCTATAGCCTTTCTCGATAAATGGATTATCCAACACGAAAATATTTTTTCAATTCGAATCAGTAGTTCCTGAGATTAGCGCGTTCAAACAAACAAACAAACAAACAAACAAACAAACTCTTATAAAATTAAATAAAGAAATTAAATGCGATGTAAAATAATATAATAAAGAGAGCGAACTAAATGAAATAATAATAATTATGTATGAAAATGGAAGCGGATTAAAATATTTTATTTTCACACAATAATTATGTAGCACGAATCTACCTTACAGAAAGATCGCGCGCGGAGCGGAGAGAACGGAATACCTACGCTTGGTTTACGTTCGGAATTATAAACTACCTACGAGTAATATAATAATAATATTACAAAAAGATAATATTACTGCGGGGTGGATGTAGATATAGTCTATACAAACTATTATTTACTATTTCCATGCGGTTTTATGAAATAACTAATTTTTAGCGGAAAAGTTCCAGAATGATGACTAAATTAAAATCCTAACATCTAGATGGTGAAGAAATGCGGTTATTTCATCTATCCTGTCACTTAAAAGACCATAATGGTCTTGCCGTAGGTACCATGAAAATGGGGATCCGGCCGAAGGTCCATAAAATGGAGGTGCGGGGTGCTAAGAATTGCTGGTGCGATGGGCTTATTTTAAAGTGGACTGTATGCGAAGTTCCTAGCGGTTGGTTGGTACACTGTTAAGGTAGAGGAATGTGACGACAGTCGAGCTGCTGCGGAAGAACAATAAAGAAATGCAACTCGAAAAGGAAAAGCGCACAAACCTCTAACACGCTGAGTCGATGGTGATGGATGGCACTTCCAGAGTCCTCGGTGCTGTTGCCAGGCTTCGGCTCCAGGTGGAATCCTTTCCACCTGAGGAGCAGACCAGCCCAGACAGGTGGTCAGACGGCTACGTCTATGGACGTGGCAGTCGCGGAATTTCACACAAAACGACACAAATCACAAACACAATAAACTGTTTGTATTAAGAAGAGTATTCTCTTCTTGCGGGCGTAGCTCAGTGGCCAATTTACGTTCCAGAGCAATTAATCACTCTTTCACGGCGGTTCGCGACTTAACGTGCGCTTGCGGGTCAGGAACTTGGACGAATGGTGGGGAAATTTAACATGTACCAACCATACTTGAATAAATAAAATGACCTACCTACATGAAAAATAAGTCGCGAGCGATTCAAATATAAATGGCGCAAGCAATCTCTTTAATTTCACCAATTACTTGCAACCTTCAAGTGACCGCTCTACGAAACACACAAACCATTTATTTTGACCAATTAAATAACTTCAAACTAATACGAGATGAGTGGAAGCTTGTTGTTTTTTTTATGATATGAATTCTTACTGGCAAAGTACTGAGTTAGCTGAAAAATATAAAAATAATTTAGAACAACTTTATGAGAGAATTAAGATAAAAACTCATTGTGATTTAATTCTGTTACACCTGCGACACTGTTACACCTGCGACACTGTTACACCTGCGACACTGTTACACCTGCGACACTGTTACACCTGCGACGCTGTTACACCTGCGACACTGTTACACCTGCGACACTGTTACACCTGCGACACTGTTACACCTGCGACACTGTTACACCTGCGACACTGTTACACCTGCGACACTGTTACACCTGCGACACTGTTACACCTGCGACACTGTTACACCTGCGACACTGTTACACCTGCGACACTGTTACACCTGCGACACTGTTACACCTGCGACACTGTTACACCTGCGACACTGTTACACCTGCGACACTGTTACACCTGCGACACTGTTACACCTGCGACACTGTTACACCTGCGACGCTGTTACACCTGCGACGCTGTTACACCTGCGACACTGTTACACCTGCGACACTGTTACACCTGCGACACTGTTACACCTGCGACACTGTTACACCTGCGACACTGTTACACCTGCGACACTGTTACACCTGCGACACTGTTACACCTGCGACACTGTTACACCTGCGACACTGTTACACCTGCGACACTGTTACACCTGCGACACTGTTACACCTGCGACACTGTTACACCTGCGACACTGTTACACCTGCGACACTGTTACACCTGCGACACTGTTACACCTGCGACACTGTTACACCTGCGACACTGTTACACCTGCGACACTGTTACACCTGCGACACTGTTACACCTGCGACACTGTTACACCTGCGACACTGTTACACCTGCGACACTGTTACACCTGCGACACTGTTACACCTGCGACACTGTTACACCTGCGACACTGCTTCAGCGAGTTGAAATATTATAATAAAATTTTATTTAACCAAAAGTTACCCTTAAACCAAAACAGACCCCGACGCGGCCTAATAAACGCGGTCGGCAACGTCGCACACAGCCTGTTTGGTGTGCTAGACGAGCAGTTTGCAGAACAATACCAAACCGATATAGCGATGATACGAGAGAACCAAAAACATATGGCCCTACTATGGAAAAACCAAACGTCCATAGTAGAATCTGAGTACAACCTACTACAAAGAATGGAAGTCATAATTAACAAACATCATAAAATACTTAACCAACATATCAACAACTTAGAAAAACGTACGAATACTATACAAACAGAGATGCAAGAACCGGGGTCCGGGCTGAACCGCCCAAACCTCCAAGTGTCGTAGTTTAAGTGATCAGTGTTTAAGTGACCAAAAGTGTTATAAGTTAGAAAATAAAAAATATATCGATAGTGCGCAACGTAGTTTTAATGATCAGTGTTTAAATCGTGAATGTGTTAGTGAATCGTTTAAAAAATATGACTTGAGTAAAAGAGCACCTATTGTGTCACCTACCTTTCGCAAATTTATTGCATTAGAATTGTAGTGTATTAAACCATAGTGACTATTAAGTACTATTAATGGACACTAAGAATATTTAAGTATAATTGTTTAATCATATTGTACCATCATCATTTCTAGCTAGCTTTTGTATCTTCTCCCTCGGGAACATGTACGAAGTACAATAGCGAGGAATGCACGCGGTCAGCGTTTATTTAATACTAGCGGCCCGTCCCGGCTTCGCACGGGTTTGTATAACTTTAACTATATTATGCTCAGCGCACGCCACGGAAGGCCTCAGAAACGATACTTTTCCCCCGTTTTTAAAACATTTTTGGTTACTGCTCCACAACTATAGGACCTAGCGTGATATTATATAGCCTATGTTACTTCTGAATAATGCAGCTTTCTAATGGTGAAAAAATTATTGCAATCGATCCAGTAGTTTTTGAGTTTATTCATTACAAACATACAAAAATACAAATCTTTCCTCTTTATAATATTAGTATAGATGACGCAAATACTTAATTAATTGTATTGCGATGGTCCACGATCGGACGTCGACCATTCCGCGTGTTCCTCACACCAAACCATTTATTACCATTTCTAATATACAAATACAAATTCTTTATTGCCTCATATTGTGGTTAGTAGTAATATAATAGTTTACAATATGAACCCTGCTAGGGCACTGCAAAATAACTTAATTGTGTACATATAAATTAGTTAGGTAAATCATAGCGTTATTTCATTAATTAATTATTACATTTCATTATTATTATATTCATTAAATTTAATTTTAATTATTACAATATTCAATCAAAATTTATTATAATATTTTATTATCAATCAAATTTATACATCATAAATCAAAATAGGTATATATACCTATATATGTATATCTATTGTAAAAACTCCTGCAACGTGTAATATGCTTTTTCTTTTAAGTAATTAGATAATTTAGTTTTAAATGTTTTGAATAATTGTTCATTTCGTATATTTACAGGGATTTTATTATAATTTTTTAGGGTCATTATATATGGGCTTGTATCAAATATTTTTAAAGTTTTAGTTGGTAGCATTAGTCTTGGTTTTGGTCTTAAGTTTGCTGGTCTATTATAAGTTTCGTTTAAGTTAGGGAAAAGGTGTTCATGTTTTTTTGCAAAAGTGCATAACTCAAAAATATATAGGGACGTAAGAGTTAGGATTTTAAGTTTGTTAAAGTGTGGTCTGCAACTATCTATTTATTTAATATTTGCTAAGATTCTTATACATTTCTTTTGAAGAGTATATATATAAGGTGCTTCTGTACTATTTCCCCATAACACTATACTGTGACCGAAGATATGGTTTACTTCACTCTTCGGTCACCGTACCCGATTTCCTCAGGGTTACCTCCTCCAGATCCTTCTTTAAAACCATCTTTATACGTTTATTTTATATTCTTTTCATTTCCTATCGAATATAATATCCCTGCGAAGCTATATAAACGTAAACTGTGAGGATTAATCGCGGTTTCTATACGTTTTCTATTAAATTAATCAATCACACGTCCATCGTGTGTCCCTCTATTGAACTCTCTTTCCACTCTTTTGTTCCTTCCATTTGTTCTATTTCCGTCACAAATGTCATAACTACTCAAATAAGAAAACTAACAATATTTATGGCCAGTAGTAGCCTTACTCTACAATAGAGAAGGTTACATTTCTCCCCCCTCTTAAATTTTAGTAAAATATTAATAAAAAAAGATTTTACTAAACTAAAAACAATCTGGACATAGAACAAAAAATATTGTTAGTATTATAAAATCGCGACCTAAACACACTCCTTTACTTAAAAGGTCTACAAAAAAAATCAACCTAATCGCGACACGTCGACTAATCCTCTCGCGAACCTAGGGGACCTTAAAACTATTACAACCCTAATCACTCTATTGGCATACCGCAGTCAGCCTTTTAACGGTGACTGTTAAATAAGGATCCATCCAATCAATACAACAGCCACGTTTTCACCCAGCCGAAATAATAATTAAATATTTCGTCATTTAATCACATCCGCAAAACCCAAAAACAAAAAGAAGAAGTTCCTAGCGGTTGGTTGGTACACTGTTAAGGTAGAGGAATGTGACGACAGTCGAGCTGCTGCGGAAGAACAATAAAGAAATGCAACTCGAAAAGGAAAAGCGCACAAACCTCTAACACGCTGAGTCGATGGTGATGGATGGCACTTCCAGAGTCCTCGGTGCTGTTGCCAGGCTTCGGCTCCAGGTGGAATCCTTTCCACCTGAGGAGCAGACCAGCCCAGACAGGTGGTCAGACGGCTACGTCTATGGACGTGGCAGTCGCGGAATTTCACACAAAACGACACAAATCACAAACACAATAAACTGTTTGTATTAAGAAGAGTATTCTCTTCTTGCGGGCGTAGCTCAGTGGCCAATTTACGTTCCAGAGCAATTAATCACTCTTTCACGGCGGTTCGCGACTTAACGTGCGCTTGCGGGTCAGGAACTTGGACGAATGGTGGGGAAATTTAACATGTACCAACCATACTTGAATAAATAAAATGACCTACCTACATGAAAAATAAGTCGCGAGCGATTCAAATATAAATGGCGCAAGCAATCTCTTTAATTTCACCAATTACTTGCAACCTTCAAGTGACCGCTCTACGAAACACACAAACCATTTATTTTGACCAATTAAATAACTTCAAACTAATACGAGATGAGTGGAAGCTTGTTGTTTTTTTTATGATATGAATTCTTACTGGCAAAGTACTGAGTTAGCTGAAAAATATAAAAATAATTTAGAACAACTTTATGAGAGAATTAAGATAAAAACTCATTGTGATTTAATTCTGTTACACCTGCGACACTGTTACACCTGCGACACTGTTACACCTGCGACACTGTTACACCTGCGACGCTGTTACACCTGCGACACTGTTACACCTGCGACACTGTTACACCTGCGACACTTACACCTGCGACACTGTTACACCTGCGACACTGTTACACCTGCGACACTGTTACACCTGCGACACTGTTACACCTGCGACACTGTTACACCTGCGACACTGTTACACCTGCGACACTGTTACACCTGCGACACTGTTACACCTGCGACACTGTTACACCTGCGACACTGTTACACCTGCGACACTGTTACACCTGCGACACTGTTACACCTGCGACACTGTTACACCTGCGACACTGTTACACCTGCGACACTGTTACACCTGCGACACTGTTACACCTGCGACACTGTTACACCTGCGACACTGTTACACCTGCGACACTGTTACACCTGCGACGCTGTTACACCTGCGACACTGTTACACCTGCGACACTGTTACACCTGCGACACTGTTACACCTGCGACACTGTTACACCTGCGACACTGTTACACCTGCGACACTGTTACACCTGCGACACTGTTACACCTGCGACACTGTTACACCTGCGACACTGTTACACCTGCGACACTGTTACACCTGCGACACTGTTACACCTGCGACACTGTTACACCTGCGACACTGTTACACCTGCGACACTGTTACACCTGCGACACTGTTACACCTGCGACACTGTTACACCTGCGACACTGTTACACCTGCGACACTGTTACACCTGCGACACTGTTACACCTGCGACACTGTTACACCTGCGACACTGTTACACCTGCGACACTGTTACACCTGCGACACTGTTACACCTGCGACACTGTTACACCTGCGACACTGTTACACCTGCGACACTGTTACACCTGCGACACTGTTACACCTGCGACACTGTTACACCTGCGACACTGCTTCAGCGAGTTGAAATATTATAATAAAATTTTATTTAACCAAAAGTTACCCTTAAACCAAAACAGACCCCGACGCGGCCTAATAAACGCGGTCGGCAACGTCGCACACAGCCTGTTTGGTGTGCTAGACGAGCAGTTTGCAGAACAATACCAAACCGATATAGCGATGATACGAGAGAACCAAAAACATATGGCCCTACTATGGAAAAACCAAACGTCCATAGTAGAATCTGAGTACAACCTACTACAAAGAATGGAAGTCATAATTAACAAACATCATAAAATACTTAACCAACATATCAACAACTTAGAAAAACGTACGAATACTATACAAACAGAGATGCAAGAACCGGGGTCCGGGCTGAACCGCCCAAACCTCCAAGTGTCGTAGTTTAAGTGATCAGTGTTTAAGTGACCAAAAGTGTTATAAGTTAGAAAATAAAAAATATATCGATAGTGCGCAACGTAGTTTTAATGATCAGTGTTTAAATCGTGAATGTGTTAGTGAATCGTTTAAAAAATATGACTTGAGTAAAAGAGCACCTATTGTGTCACCTACCTTTCGCAAATTTATTGCATTAGAATTGTAGTGTATTAAACCATAGTGACTATTAAGTACTATTAATGGACACTAAGAATATTTAAGTATAATTGTTTAATCATATTGTACCATCATCATTTCTAGCTAGCTTTTGTATCTTCTCCCTCGGGAACATGTACGAAGTACAATAGCGAGGAATGCACGCGGTCAGCGTTTATTTAATACTAGCGGCCCGTCCCGGCTTCGCACGGGTTTGTATAACTTTAACTATATTATGCTCAGCGCACGCCACGGAAGGCCTCAGAAACGATACTTTTCCCCCGTTTTTAAAACATTTTTGGTTACTGCTCCACAACTATAGGACCTAGCGTGATATTATATAGCCTATGTTACTTCTGAATAATGCAGCTTTCTAATGGTGAAAAAATTATTGCAATCGATCCAGTAGTTTTTGAGTTTATTCATTACAAACATACAAAAATACAAATCTTTCCTCTTTATAATATTAGTATAGATGACGCAAATACTTAATTAATTGTATTGCGATGGTCCACGATCGGACGTCGACCATTCCGCGTGTTCCTCACACCAAACCATTTATTACCATTTCTAATATACAAATACAAATTCTTTATTGCCTCATATTGTGGTTAGTAGTAATATAATAGTTTACAATATGAACCCTGCTAGGGCACTGCAAAATAACTTAATTGTGTACATATAAATTAGTTAGGTAAATCATAGCGTTATTTCATTAATTAATTATTACATTTCATTATTATTATATTCATTAAATTTAATTTTAATTATTACAATATTCAATCAAAATTTATTATAATATTTTATTATCAATCAAATTTATACATCATAAATCAAAATAGGTATATATACCTATATATGTATATCTATTGTAAAAACTCCTGCAACGTGTAATATGCTTTTTCTTTTAAGTAATTAGATAATTTAGTTTTAAATGTTTTGAATAATTGTTCATTTCGTATATTTACAGGGATTTTATTATAATTTTTTAGGGTCATTATATATGGGCTTGTATCAAATATTTTTAAAGTTTTAGTTGGTAGCATTAGTCTTGGTTTTGGTCTTAAGTTTGCTGGTCTATTATAAGTTTCGTTTAAGTTAGGGAAAAGGTGTTCATGTTTTTTTGCAAAAGTGCATAACTCAAAAATATATAGGGACGTAAGAGTTAGGATTTTAAGTTTGTTAAAGTGTGGTCTGCAACTATCTATTTATTTAATATTTGCTAAGATTCTTATACATTTCTTTTGAAGAGTATATATATAAGGTGCTTCTGTACTATTTCCCCATAACACTATACTGTGACCGAAGATATGGTTTACTTCACTCTTCGGTCACCGTACCCGATTTCCTCAGGGTTACCTCCTCCAGATCCTTCTTTAAAACCATCTTTATACGTTTATTTTATATTCTTTTCATTTCCTATCGAATATAATATCCCTGCGAAGCTATATAAACGTAAACTGTGAGGATTAATCGCGGTTTCTATACGTTTTCTATTAAATTAATCAATCACACGTCCATCGTGTGTCCCTCTATTGAACTCTCTTTCCACTCTTTTGTTCCTTCCATTTGTTCTATTTCCGTCACAAATGTCATAACTACTCAAATAAGAAAACTAACAATATTTATGGCCAGTAGTAGCCTTACTCTACAATAGAGAAGGTTACATTTCTCCCCCCTCTTAAATTTTAGTAAAATATTAATAAAAAAAGATTTTACTAAACTAAAAACAATCTGGACATAGAACAAAAAATATTGTTAGTATTATAAAATCGCGACCTAAACACACTCCTTTACTTAAAAGGTCTACAAAAAAAATCAACCTAATCGCGACACGTCGACTAATCCTCTCGCGAACCTAGGGGACCTTAAAACTATTACAACCCTAATCACTCTATTGGCATACCGCAGTCAGCCTTTTAACGGTGACTGTTAAATAAGGATCCATCCAATCAATACAACAGCCACGTTTTCACCCAGCCGAAATAATAATTAAATATTTCGTCATTTAATCACATCCGCAAAACCCAAAAACAAAAAGAAGAAGTTCCTAGCGGTTGGTTGGTACACTGTTAAGGTAGAGGAATGTGACGACAGTCGAGCTGCTGCGGAAGAACAATAAAGAAATGCAACTCGAAAAGGAAAAGCGCACAAACCTCTAACACGCTGAGTCGATGGTGATGGATGGCACTTCCAGAGTCCTCGGTGCTGTTGCCAGGCTTCGGCTCCAGGTGGAATCCTTTCCACCTGAGGAGCAGACCAGCCCAGACAGGTGGTCAGACGGCTACGTCTATGGACGTGGCAGTCGCGGAATTTCACACAAAACGACACAAATCACAAACACAATAAACTGTTTGTATTAAGAAGAGTATTCTCTTCTTGCGGGCGTAGCTCAGTGGCCAATTTACGTTCCAGAGCAATTAATCACTCTTTCACGGCGGTTCGCGACTTAACGTGCGCTTGCGGGTCAGGAACTTGGACGAATGGTGGGGAAATTTAACATGTACCAACCATACTTGAATAAATAAAATGACCTACCTACATGAAAAATAAGTCGCGAGCGATTCAAATATAAATGGCGCAAGCAATCTCTTTAATTTCACCAATTACTTGCAACCTTCAAGTGACCGCTCTACGAAACACACAAACCATTTATTTTGACCAATTAAATAACTTCAAACTAATACGAGATGAGTGGAAGCTTGTTGTTTTTTTTATGATATGAATTCTTACTGGCAAAGTACTGAGTTAGCTGAAAAATATAAAAATAATTTAGAACAACTTTATGAGAGAATTAAGATAAAAACTCATTGTGATTTAATTCTGTTACACCTGCGACACTGTTACACCTGCGACACTGTTACACCTGCGACACTGTTACACCTGCGACACTGTTACACCTGCGACGCTGTTACACCTGCGACACTGTTACACCTGCGACACTGTTACACCTGCGACACTGTTACACCTGCGACACTGTTACACCTGCGACACTGTTACACCTGCGACACTGTTACACCTGCGACACTGTTACACCTGCGACACTGTTACACCTGCGACACTGTTACACCTGCGACACTGTTACACCTGCGACACTGTTACACCTGCGACACTGTTACACCTGCGACACTGTTACACCTGCGACGCTGTTACACCTGCGACACTGTTACACCTGCGACACTGTTACACCTGCGACACTGTTACACCTGCGACACTGTTACACCTGCGACACTGTTACACCTGCGACACTGTTACACCTGCGACACTGTTACACCTGCGACACTGTTACACCTGCGACACTGTTACACCTGCGACACTGTTACACCTGCGACACTGTTACACCTGCGACACTGTTACACCTGCGACACTGTTACACCTGCGACACTGTTACACCTGCGACACTGTTACACCTGCGACACTGTTACACCTGCGACACTGTTACACCTGCGACACTGTTACACCTGCGACACTGTTACACCTGCGACACTGTTACACCTGCGACACTGTTACACCTGCGACACTGTTACACCTGCGACACTGTTACACCTGCGACACTGTTACACCTGCGACACTGTTACACCTGCGACACTGTTACACCTGCGACACTGCTTCAGCGAGTTGAAATATTATAATAAAATTTTATTTAACCAAAAGTTACCCTTAAACCAAAACAGACCCCGACGCGGCCTAATAAACGCGGTCGGCAACGTCGCACACAGCCTGTTTGGTGTGCTAGACGAGCAGTTTGCAGAACAATACCAAACCGATATAGCGATGATACGAGAGAACCAAAAACATATGGCCCTACTATGGAAAAACCAAACGTCCATAGTAGAATCTGAGTACAACCTACTACAAAGAATGGAAGTCATAATTAACAAACATCATAAAATACTTAACCAACATATCAACAACTTAGAAAAACGTACGAATACTATACAAACAGAGATGCAAGAACCGGGGTCCGGGCTGAACCGCCCAAACCTCCAAGTGTCGTAGTTTAAGTGATCAGTGTTTAAGTGACCAAAAGTGTTATAAGTTAGAAAATAAAAAATATATCGATAGTGCGCAACGTAGTTTTAATGATCAGTGTTTAAATCGTGAATGTGTTAGTGAATCGTTTAAAAAATATGACTTGAGTAAAAGAGCACCTATTGTGTCACCTACCTTTCGCAAATTTATTGCATTAGAATTGTAGTGTATTAAACCATAGTGACTATTAAGTACTATTAATGGACACTAAGAATATTTAAGTATAATTGTTTAATCATATTGTACCATCATCATTTCTAGCTAGCTTTTGTATCTTCTCCCTCGGGAACATGTACGAAGTACAATAGCGAGGAATGCACGCGGTCAGCGTTTATTTAATACTAGCGGCCCGTCCCGGCTTCGCACGGGTTTGTATAACTTTAACTATATTATGCTCAGCGCACGCCACGGAAGGCCTCAGAAACGATACTTTTCCCCCGTTTTTAAAACATTTTTGGTTACTGCTCCACAACTATAGGACCTAGCGTGATATTATATAGCCTATGTTACTTCTGAATAATGCAGCTTTCTAATGGTGAAAAAATTATTGCAATCGATCCAGTAGTTTTTGAGTTTATTCATTACAAACATACAAAAATACAAATCTTTCCTCTTTATAATATTAGTATAGATGACGCAAATACTTAATTAATTGTATTGCGATGGTCCACGATCGGACGTCGACCATTCCGCGTGTTCCTCACACCAAACCATTTATTACCATTTCTAATATACAAATACAAATTCTTTATTGCCTCATATTGTGGTTAGTAGTAATATAATAGTTTACAATATGAACCCTGCTAGGGCACTGCAAAATAACTTAATTGTGTACATATAAATTAGTTAGGTAAATCATAGCGTTATTTCATTAATTAATTATTACATTTCATTATTATTATATTCATTAAATTTAATTTTAATTATTACAATATTCAATCAAAATTTATTATAATATTTTATTATCAATCAAATTTATACATCATAAATCAAAATAGGTATATATACCTATATATGTATATCTATTGTAAAAACTCCTGCAACGTGTAATATGCTTTTTCTTTTAAGTAATTAGATAATTTAGTTTTAAATGTTTTGAATAATTGTTCATTTCGTATATTTACAGGGATTTTATTATAATTTTTTAGGGTCATTATATATGGGCTTGTATCAAATATTTTTAAAGTTTTAGTTGGTAGCATTAGTCTTGGTTTTGGTCTTAAGTTTGCTGGTCTATTATAAGTTTCGTTTAAGTTAGGGAAAAGGTGTTCATGTTTTTTTGCAAAAGTGCATAACTCAAAAATATATAGGGACGTAAGAGTTAGGATTTTAAGTTTGTTAAAGTGTGGTCTGCAACTATCTATTTATTTAATATTTGCTAAGATTCTTATACATTTCTTTTGAAGAGTATATATATAAGGTGCTTCTGTACTATTTCCCCATAACACTATACTGTGACCGAAGATATGGTTTACTTCACTCTTCGGTCACCGTACCCGATTTCCTCAGGGTTACCTCCTCCAGATCCTTCTTTAAAACCATCTTTATACGTTTATTTTATATTCTTTTCATTTCCTATCGAATATAATATCCCTGCGAAGCTATATAAACGTAAACTGTGAGGATTAATCGCGGTTTCTATACGTTTTCTATTAAATTAATCAATCACACGTCCATCGTGTGTCCCTCTATTGAACTCTCTTTCCACTCTTTTGTTCCTTCCATTTGTTCTATTTCCGTCACAAATGTCATAACTACTCAAATAAGAAAACTAACAATATTTATGGCCAGTAGTAGCCTTACTCTACAATAGAGAAGGTTACATTTCTCCCCCCTCTTAAATTTTAGTAAAATATTAATAAAAAAAGATTTTACTAAACTAAAAACAATCTGGACATAGAACAAAAAATATTGTTAGTATTATAAAATCGCGACCTAAACACACTCCTTTACTTAAAAGGTCTACAAAAAAAATCAACCTAATCGCGACACGTCGACTAATCCTCTCGCGAACCTAGGGGACCTTAAAACTATTACAACCCTAATCACTCTATTGGCATACCGCAGTCAGCCTTTTAACGGTGACTGTTAAATAAGGATCCATCCAATCAATACAACAGCCACGTTTTCACCCAGCCGAAATAATAATTAAATATTTCGTCATTTAATCACATCCGCAAAACCCAAAAACAAAAAGAAGAAGTTCCTAGCGGTTGGTTGGTACACTGTTAAGGTAGAGGAATGTGACGACAGTCGAGCTGCTGCGGAAGAACAATAAAGAAATGCAACTCGAAAAGGAAAAGCGCACAAACCTCTAACACGCTGAGTCGATGGTGATGGATGGCACTTCCAGAGTCCTCGGTGCTGTTGCCAGGCTTCGGCTCCAGGTGGAATCCTTTCCACCTGAGGAGCAGACCAGCCCAGACAGGTGGTCAGACGGCTACGTCTATGGACGTGGCAGTCGCGGAATTTCACACAAAACGACACAAATCACAAACACAATAAACTGTTTGTATTAAGAAGAGTATTCTCTTCTTGCGGGCGTAGCTCAGTGGCCAATTTACGTTCCAGAGCAATTAATCACTCTTTCACGGCGGTTCGCGACTTAACGTGCGCTTGCGGGTCAGGAACTTGGACGAATGGTGGGGAAATTTAACATGTACCAACCATACTTGAATAAATAAAATGACCTACCTACATGAAAAATAAGTCGCGAGCGATTCAAATATAAATGGCGCAAGCAATCTCTTTAATTTCACCAATTACTTGCAACCTTCAAGTGACCGCTCTACGAAACACACAAACCATTTATTTTGACCAATTAAATAACTTCAAACTAATACGAGATGAGTGGAAGCTTGTTGTTTTTTTTATGATATGAATTCTTACTGGCAAAGTACTGAGTTAGCTGAAAAATATAAAAATAATTTAGAACAACTTTATGAGAGAATTAAGATAAAAACTCATTGTGATTTAATTCTGTTACACCTGCGACACTGTTACACCTGCGACACTGTTACACCTGCGACACTGTTACACCTGCGACGCTGTTACACCTGCGACACTGTTACACCTGCGACACTGTTACACCTGCGACACTTACACCTGCGACACTGTTACACCTGCGACACTGTTACACCTGCGACACTGTTACACCTGCGACACTGTTACACCTGCGACACTGTTACACCTGCGACACTGTTACACCTGCGACACTGTTACACCTGCGACACTGTTACACCTGCGACACTGTTACACCTGCGACACTGTTACACCTGCGACACTGTTACACCTGCGACACTGTTACACCTGCGACACTGTTACACCTGCGACACTGTTACACCTGCGACACTGTTACACCTGCGACACTGTTACACCTGCGACACTGTTACACCTGCGACACTGTTACACCTGCGACACTGTTACACCTGCGACGCTGTTACACCTGCGACACTGTTACACCTGCGACACTGTTACACCTGCGACACTGTTACACCTGCGACACTGTTACACCTGCGACACTGTTACACCTGCGACACTGTTACACCTGCGACACTGTTACACCTGCGACACTGTTACACCTGCGACACTGTTACACCTGCGACACTGTTACACCTGCGACACTGTTACACCTGCGACACTGTTACACCTGCGACACTGTTACACCTGCGACACTGTTACACCTGCGACACTGTTACACCTGCGACACTGTTACACCTGCGACACTGTTACACCTGCGACACTGTTACACCTGCGACACTGTTACACCTGCGACACTGTTACACCTGCGACACTGTTACACCTGCGACACTGTTACACCTGCGACACTGTTACACCTGCGACACTGTTACACCTGCGACACTGTTACACCTGCGACACTGCTTCAGCGAGTTGAAATATTATAATAAAATTTTATTTAACCAAAAGTTACCCTTAAACCAAAACAGACCCCGACGCGGCCTAATAAACGCGGTCGGCAACGTCGCACACAGCCTGTTTGGTGTGCTAGACGAGCAGTTTGCAGAACAATACCAAACCGATATAGCGATGATACGAGAGAACCAAAAACATATGGCCCTACTATGGAAAAACCAAACGTCCATAGTAGAATCTGAGTACAACCTACTACAAAGAATGGAAGTCATAATTAACAAACATCATAAAATACTTAACCAACATATCAACAACTTAGAAAAACGTACGAATACTATACAAACAGAGATGCAAGAACCGGGGTCCGGGCTGAACCGCCCAAACCTCCAAGTGTCGTAGTTTAAGTGATCAGTGTTTAAGTGACCAAAAGTGTTATAAGTTAGAAAATAAAAAATATATCGATAGTGCGCAACGTAGTTTTAATGATCAGTGTTTAAATCGTGAATGTGTTAGTGAATCGTTTAAAAAATATGACTTGAGTAAAAGAGCACCTATTGTGTCACCTACCTTTCGCAAATTTATTGCATTAGAATTGTAGTGTATTAAACCATAGTGACTATTAAGTACTATTAATGGACACTAAGAATATTTAAGTATAATTGTTTAATCATATTGTACCATCATCATTTCTAGCTAGCTTTTGTATCTTCTCCCTCGGGAACATGTACGAAGTACAATAGCGAGGAATGCACGCGGTCAGCGTTTATTTAATACTAGCGGCCCGTCCCGGCTTCGCACGGGTTTGTATAACTTTAACTATATTATGCTCAGCGCACGCCACGGAAGGCCTCAGAAACGATACTTTTCCCCCGTTTTTAAAACATTTTTGGTTACTGCTCCACAACTATAGGACCTAGCGTGATATTATATAGCCTATGTTACTTCTGAATAATGCAGCTTTCTAATGGTGAAAAAATTATTGCAATCGATCCAGTAGTTTTTGAGTTTATTCATTACAAACATACAAAAATACAAATCTTTCCTCTTTATAATATTAGTATAGATGACGCAAATACTTAATTAATTGTATTGCGATGGTCCACGATCGGACGTCGACCATTCCGCGTGTTCCTCACACCAAACCATTTATTACCATTTCTAATATACAAATACAAATTCTTTATTGCCTCATATTGTGGTTAGTAGTAATATAATAGTTTACAATATGAACCCTGCTAGGGCACTGCAAAATAACTTAATTGTGTACATATAAATTAGTTAGGTAAATCATAGCGTTATTTCATTAATTAATTATTACATTTCATTATTATTATATTCATTAAATTTAATTTTAATTATTACAATATTCAATCAAAATTTATTATAATATTTTATTATCAATCAAATTTATACATCATAAATCAAAATAGGTATATATACCTATATATGTATATCTATTGTAAAAACTCCTGCAACGTGTAATATGCTTTTTCTTTTAAGTAATTAGATAATTTAGTTTTAAATGTTTTGAATAATTGTTCATTTCGTATATTTACAGGGATTTTATTATAATTTTTTAGGGTCATTATATATGGGCTTGTATCAAATATTTTTAAAGTTTTAGTTGGTAGCATTAGTCTTGGTTTTGGTCTTAAGTTTGCTGGTCTATTATAAGTTTCGTTTAAGTTAGGGAAAAGGTGTTCATGTTTTTTTGCAAAAGTGCATAACTCAAAAATATATAGGGACGTAAGAGTTAGGATTTTAAGTTTGTTAAAGTGTGGTCTGCAACTATCTATTTATTTAATATTTGCTAAGATTCTTATACATTTCTTTTGAAGAGTATATATATAAGGTGCTTCTGTACTATTTCCCCATAACACTATACTGTGACCGAAGATATGGTTTACTTCACTCTTCGGTCACCGTACCCGATTTCCTCAGGGTTACCTCCTCCAGATCCTTCTTTAAAACCATCTTTATACGTTTATTTTATATTCTTTTCATTTCCTATCGAATATAATATCCCTGCGAAGCTATATAAACGTAAACTGTGAGGATTAATCGCGGTTTCTATACGTTTTCTATTAAATTAATCAATCACACGTCCATCGTGTGTCCCTCTATTGAACTCTCTTTCCACTCTTTTGTTCCTTCCATTTGTTCTATTTCCGTCACAAATGTCATAACTACTCAAATAAGAAAACTAACAATATTTATGGCCAGTAGTAGCCTTACTCTACAATAGAGAAGGTTACATTTCTCCCCCCTCTAAAATTTTAGTAAAATATTAATAAAAAAAGATTTTACTAAACTAAAAACAATCTGGACATAGAACAAAAAATATTGTTAGTATTATAAAATCGCGACCTAAACACACTCCTTTACTTAAAAGGTCTACAAAAAAAATCAACCTAATCGCGACACGTCGACTAATCCTCTCGCGAACCTAGGGGACCTTAAAACTATTACAACCCTAATCACTCTATTGGCATACCGCAGTCAGCCTTTTAACGGTGACTGTTAAATAAGGATCCATCCAATCAATACAACAGCCACGTTTTCACCCAGCCGAAATAATAATTAAATATTTCGTCATTTAATCACATCCGCAAAACCCAAAAACAAATGTGCACAACGACATACCAATAGTTAAATCTTGCGTGATATCTATCCAATTTACTTTCTTGCTAAATGTAAAGACAAATTATTAAAATAAAAATGAGTGACAAGAAGTTACATATAGAAATAAAAAAAAATATATCTACTTAATATTATCATCAGATGACACCATCTGTATTATTTGTAACTTCATTTTATTTCACCACAGCACTTTCACTGATAGTCCCTAGATTGTCCATTTTCTTTCTGAAACTAAATATTTTGTGTACAACATCACATACTAATAATTATAATATATCCACCATCATAAACTTCTCATTATCTATAACATCTTTATTTATTTTATAAATTGTATAATATTTCCCTTTAATTAATTATCATACTGTTTTTCATTTAATAAAACAATAACTAAAACACCCCATATAAATTAACTAGATAGAATATTAAAATTAAAAGCTGATGGTCTTCAATACCAATGCCTTACTAAATTAAAAAATATATAATAAATTTCAGGACGAAGGACTTGTATCCTGTGCTATGCTAAAATTAATTAATTAAAAATTATGATTCAAGTCATTATAAAATGTCAATTATTTGTTTTGACACATATTTGCCCTATGTCGCCATCTATCGAAAATTCGAGGCAATATTTTTTTTTTTTAGCACGAATCAAAATAAGTTTTTGCAACTCTCGTACCTATTAAATCAATAAAAACAATTCTACTAGATTACAAATTTTATAGAGACAAAGTGTATTTTCTTTTTAATAAAGAAAATTAAACCTTCCTTTAAAGTTCACTTTATAAACTTCTTCCTTTCTCTATAATAAAGTCATCTTTCAGCATACTAAATGTAAACAACATGTAAGATTCACGTTCTATATTGAACTGCAATACTGTGTTCTATATAGAACTGAGACAAACTATCTTAATAGATATGTTCACTCGCAGTAATACATTCCAACTATCACGCTTCTCCTTCACATTCCGAACATATGCTTTTACTACACCCCGTTAAACAATTAACTTAACTTTCGATCGCATCTTTTTCATAAGCATGCCACATCGCATACAACCTTCACACGTAACTATCTGTCATCTAGCACTCCAATGCTAATACGACAAACACCAAGACCAGATTCCATCATAGTCATCTCTCTATCTCCTGTTTTCTCCATTGTCATCATAATAATATGCTGCTTACAATATCAGCACACGTTTTTTTTCTCACGTTCACATAAAAAAAAACATTAAACACATAATAATACACATTATTACAATTGTAAAATAAACATACCTAAACCCTACTTATTTTTTTAAATATATTTTTTTTATGTTTTTTTATAAAAACTTTATAAACAAAATATTATTATAATATACAAAATTAATTTAATATACAAAATTAATTTAATATTTTATATCTTTTTATTTTTCCATTTCGATTTCTTTCTTTTATTATAACCTAGTTTATACACACAATTAACATATTTATTTTCATATTTTTGTTTCACATCATACTCATTTATAAGTAATGGACTTTGTATTCCATATACCTTATAATTTAATCTTCTATGATCATAACCTAAACCTACCTTATAACCTACATTTCCTACACTATAATACTGCCTTTTCTCGAATTCTACCTTCTTATATATTTTACTACAACCTATCTTGCCTTCGTCATTCCTAGATTCAATTATGGGGACCTCATCCATTATATCATTATTTCCTACTTTATCCGTCTGTTCGTTCCCTAAATCTTCAAAATTTTTAGAATTATTTTCTTTATATAAATTCTCTTCTTTATAATCTCCCTGTGCCACTATTGGCTCTATGTCGACTTCTTTATCGGCATCCCTAACTTCTTCAATAATCATTATTTTATCTTTATTATTTTCTACTTCTTTTACATAATTATTATCATTCCTATCATTAATTAAGGGCTCATTATTTTTCGGAACTACACTGACTATATTTTCTTTTAGACTCAATGGGGAAACATTGTACTGACCTTGATTGGTTGATATGGGGGTGATTTCTTTTTGCACCACTATCACCACATTGTCCATCTGTCCATATCCTACACTAGCACCACTGTCCACAACACTAGTGACATTTCGTCCACTTAGCTCATTGGGTTCATTTCGATTTCGCCATGAATGTGCAGTCTGTTGTTGCATATACGGATTTCGCGCAGGTTCCGCATAACGTCGTGGCATAGTCCTCGACCGTTGCTGTCCTATATCCCCATAAGCTCGTGTATCCTGTGGTTCTGGAGTTGGATACATTAATTTATTGGATAAACTATACTCCGCCTTATTATTCGAGGAATAAACATTCTCGAACTGTATAATTATATCCTTTACTTTGGCCATATTCAGATTTCCTTGATATGCAAAGTATTGCCTATGTGGATCATTTAATCCTTTAATAAATATATCTACAATAGTTTTCTCATCGTTTATATTTGCTCTTTTAGCTAAAGAACTTACTTTATAAAAATATTCTAAGAGTGATTGTTCCCTTTGTACGGAATTAAAGAATAGTCCAATATATGAAATTTGGGTTTTAAACTCGTCCTTTAAAACACACACTAAATCATTATAGTTCGCGCACTCACCTAATATAGATTTGTAAAACAATAATGCGGGACCTTTCAAATACAAACCAATCGCCGACTTTTTCTGTTCGTCATCCCACCGTTGCAAAGCAGCTACACTATTAAAATTAACTAAAAAATCTTCTATATCTTCATTAATCTGCCCCGAGAAATGATTTATTGATTCCATTTTCTTCCTTTTCAACGTTATTTATATATTTAAAAACCACTAACCTTTCTTCCTGATACATATAACCTTTATTTTTTTACACTACTTATCCTTCATTTCTTGACACATATCTTCTTTATCATTTTATTTATACATTTTCACCCAAAAAAAATAGGTAACCGACTATTTTCACATGAAACCTTTTAAATCATACCCGGCGCCTCCACCAAAATGTGACCGAAGATATGGTTTACTTCACTCTTCGGTCACCGTACCCGATTTCCTCAGGGTTACCTCCTCCAGATCCTTCTTTAAAACCATCTTTATACGTTTATTTTATATTCTTTTCATTTCCTATCGAATATAATATCCCTGCGAAGCTATATAAACGTAAACTGTGAGGATTAATCGCGGTTTCTATACGTTTTCTATTAAATTAATCAATCACACGTCCATCGTGTGTCCCTCTATTGAACTCTCTTTCCACTCTTTTGTTCCTTCCATTTGTTCTATTTCCGTCACAAATGTCATAACTACTCAAATAAGAAAACTAACAATATTTATGGCCAGTAGTAGCCTTACTCTACAATAGAGAAGGTTACAATACCGTATCTAAGCCATGCGTGGGCGTATGCATAATAGGCTGAAGTGGCGGTTTGAATGTCCGTGGCTTTCTTAAGTTCGTATAGAGCGTACGTAAATCGATACATCTTACTCGCCAACCCCTCGATGTGGGCCTTCCAGTTCACGTTTGTATCTATTATTAGACCTAAAAGTGAGAAGTTATTTACGCATTCTAAAGTTATATTCATAATGGAGTAACTAATATCAAGTGGGCGCTTCTGGTGTGGCCGAAATTGCATTAAATTTGTTTTGGTGAAATTTACTTCTAGGTTGTGATCGTTTAGCCAGCCCATTAATCGTGTAAATGTGCTATCTAGACGAGTGTTTAGCTCCACAATGTCCAAACACGGAAAAACAACAGAAACAAACACGGAAAAACAACAGAAACATCATCGGCGAACAAGATGCTCGAGTCTTCAATCACCGTAGGTAGGTCGTTGATGTAGATAAGGAACAAAATACAACCAAGTACACTACCTTGGGGTATGGACTGCGTGACGTCTGCCCTTCGCGACCTAACTTGTGTTATTTCGCCGGTTCGGAAGTTGTGATTCTCTATTTCCACACATTGCGAACGGTTTTTAAGATACGATGAAAACCATTTGTATGCATACAAATGGTTTTCATCGTATCTACTCCTCTAATGCCTATCCCGTACAATTTATTCAATAAAATATTATATGAGACCCTGTCGTAAGCTTTACTCATATCTAATAGGATCCCGACAGCATATTTTTTATCGTTAATTATATTTAAAATTTCTTGTATATACCTGTATACGGCTAATGTTGTGGATCTGTTTTTCCTAAAACCGTTTTGGCTATTATTAAATATTTCAAATTTTTCACAAAAGGAGTGCAGGCGATTTAACATTGCGGTTTCCAAGATTTTAGAAAAAGTTGGTAAAAAGTTATCGGACGGTAATTATTAAAATTTGTTCGATCGCCTTTCTTGTGTATCGGTTTTATAATACATGTTTTCATATAGTCCGGGACCTCGCCTTCCGCGAATGATTGGCTTACCAGGTACGTTAGGGGTAATGATAGTTCGTTGGAGCATTTTTTTATTAGGGTTGGGGGTAGTTCATCAATACCGAAACTTCGCTTATTTTTTAGATTACGTATGATACCGTGTATTTCGTTAACATCTACTGGTTTAATATAAATTGAGTTTTCCGAGGGTGCAAGGACGGGTCGTCCGCACGGCCCACTGCTTCCGCAACGACTATGACTGCGTGACGTCACCGAGGTTGACGTCGCGGCGGTGCATGCATCGCCCGCGCCCACTCCCACCGATATGAAATAGTCATTAAAAGTATTTGCGATTTGTATTGGATCATCTGATAGAACATTATTGATATTTAGTTTTATATTTGATTTATTTTTATTTGTGATTTTATTTGCTTTTTCTTTGATTATTTTCCACATTGTTTTGGATATGTTTTCAGAGTTCTTAATATTACGTATGTAACATAGTTTTTTTGATCTTAGTAGTCTTTTTTAGTAGCTTTTCATATTTCTTATAGTGTTCATTTAGCGTAGGATTATCTGTTTGCGAAATTAGTTGTTTTAATAGTCTTTTATTTTTACACGATACTTTTATACCACGCGTTAACCAAGTTTTTTTTGTTTTATTATTTATTTTGTATTTTGTTTTAGGTATGTTTAAATTTGTTATGTCGTTTAGTAGTATTTGGAAGGAATTATAATTTTCAGTTATATTTTTTTGATCAGATAATATTTCGTTCCAATTTATAGTTTGTAAGTGTAATTTAAAATTTTCTATTTGACTTTTACTGTAATGTCTTTTATATATGAACCATTTTATATTATTTTCTATTTTTTTATTTGCTGGAATAGATACTAAAATGCCTTTATGATCGGATAATCCCTATTCTTTAAGTAAAGTTGAAAAATTATTATTTTGAAAATTTGTGAATATTAGGTCTATACAAGTGGCGCTTTTAATTGTTGTCCTAGTTGGCTCTTTTATGTGTTGATAGAAATTATAAGTTGCCATAAGGTCTAAGAAGGTTTTTGTTGATTTATCCTTCAATAATATATTTTGATTGAAGTCTCCGCCCAAAACTATAGATTTTTTAATATCTTTCTTTATCAATGCCTGCAGGAGTTTTTCCAATAAAGTGCAAAATGTTTCATATTCTTTTGTGGCCAATAAATTACAATTAATAAAATATTCAAACTTGTTATGTCTATGGCACAAACTTCAAATATAAATTCATTTGACATGTTTACAATATCCTTACGTTCAATGAAATTTAGGCTTTCCTTTAAAAATATACAAACACCGCCTCCTTCATAGTTTTGTCGACAGTACTTGGATGCCAGGTTATACCCTTCCAAGCGTAATAGATCTAGTTTGGTATTATTTATCCAAGTTTCTGTGAGACAAAGTGCATGTACGAGTATATCTTTATATTTATCAGTTATACAATCTATTAAGTGGGTTTTGTTCTTAAAACTACGGATATTCTGGTACAAGGCATTTACATTATTAACGAAAAGTATGACTAGTAGAATGGGATGAGACTTCATTAATGGCTTTAGGTAATTTGTCTGTGTAGAATATTTCATTCGTTTGGGTGCACGAGTCAAGTGTAGATTCGCGTGTTGGTGAGGTATTTATAAAATAGGTTTCTTCGATTTCCTTTCCATTAATTACTAGTTTGTTGTGTTTTATTACAGCATGGTTTCACTGTCGTCGTGCTTCAAAAAGTTGTTCTCTTAGGTTTTTCCGGTGTTTTAGTGATTGCTCGTTTAAGAACTCCGCGATAGCCAGTCCAGAGTGTTTAAAAAAGGAAGAGTGTTTAAGTAGGTGCTTTACCATTCTCTTACTAATCAACTCAATGACAATAAGCCGTCGGCCCTTCTTACCTATTCGTTTGAGCTCTTCAATGTATCCGGTCAGATCCAAATTGAGTATATTACCAAAGACAGAAATCACTCGATCATGTAACTCGTGTTCGGATTCCCATTGATATTCTTCCAAGCCAAAAAGTATATTTTTTTTACAATTTTCAAAGTTGTCAAGGTTTTTGTTTCTTTCGCTTAATGTTGAAGATGTTGGGAACTAGTCGACTGTTTTATAAATGACGTCTGTAAGTGTCGTATTTCAATTTGTAGTTTTAGATGTTTTTCTTCCATATTATTAATTTTTACATTTAAATTTTCTAAATTAGTTTTTAGGTTTTTTTTTCTAGTGTCAATGTTTTTAAAATATCGGCGGTGTTAGATTTCAATTGGGCTAACTGGTTTATTATTTCGACAAATATTGTGGTTTTTATTTCGGTTAATATCGTCTCTTTGCAGTGTTCAAATTTTCTATCCAGTAAACCTTCTAATTCATTAAATGTAATCTTGCTGAGGCATCTGTGGTCGTTATGTGATATAATTTCTTCGGTCTCTGGAAAATTATTATAATTTAGTGTGTCGCCTATTATACTGGGGTCTACATCGGAGTCCATGGTGTCGTCCTTCGTTTGTCTTTTGTTCCTGATGGTTACATTATTGTCTTCAGAGTATTGGTCAGACACCTCTTGCTGCGTGGTTGGGGGTAGCTGGTGTTCCCGTCGCACTGGTGTGTTTGTATTATGTCCCTTTGGCTTTTTACAAAGGCATGACTGGCACTCCAATTTATTTTTATGGTCTTTAGTCATCATCGTCATAGTATTGTAAAAGCGCTTGCTGGAAACATTTGCACATTCCAGGTCATATTTCTTATGGCAAAGTGAACAGTTAAGAAATTCCCTAATCGGTAAATTTTGTAAGCAACCTGCACATTGAGACGCCATCTGTTGGTGACACATTGAGACGCCATCTGTTGACTTAATTAAAAATTCAGGAGAGTTTTTGTCGTGTGCGCAAGGACTGAGTCGCTATGTATGATACAACATAGTACTATTTTGTGCAGATAGATGTCGCAGTGTTATTCGCAGTAACGTTTCGCCGTCGTCGCCTGCGCAGAATTGAGCGGCCCGCTTATCTGGGTTTACACAATTAAAAATATATAGTCACCAATAAGCACAGTTTTAGAGTTTACTTAAAAATACAAATTAAACAATATAGTCACTAAAATACACAGTTTAGTAATAGATAAATTTTAATGTTTTTAATTCACTATGTAAGTAGTTTTTCAAATTTGTATTTATCACAGTTTATAGTTAATATTCACTTCAAAATAACACTTAGGGCAATCAATTTGTCTTTGATACAAATATATTAAGCTATTTTATAACTTTTAATGCTTTTGGAATAATTTTAATTTATAATATTTCACTACGATATGTTTCGCGTGATGACGCGTCGCGTTTATATCATCTTTCTATTATTCTTCTTATTAAATCCTTTTATACCAAACCAACCTTCCTCGTATCATTTAACCACCTAGCCAACATAAGTTCACCCCGAACAGTATTGATAGTATAGATAATAAATAACTTTAATTAAAAAAACACATTATTTTTGTTGGTTAGGCAGAAACCTGTGTCTCATCCATTAGTGGGCGTATTCCTTTATTATTACAATATATGCTGCGTTTTGTTAGCTAACCCGTACCAGTATTTCGTGCTAGCATGAAAATCAGCTGTTTTAGCGTTTTATTTAGATCATGTTAGCATTTGTTAGTATTTTTAGCAATGCAAACAAAACGATATATACACATACCGGCAGAATTAGCGGAACACAAAAAAAGGAAGAATTAATATATCTTTTTCGTAGCACAGGCCGGTTACATTACTTTTTATATAATTTTTTACATATATTTTCTAAAAACGTCTAATTTAAAAATTTCAACAGTATTTTTTTTCATTCGTTTGTTTTAATTTTTCATTCATACATCTCTATCGACTGCTTCGAAGTAGATTTTCCGTTTTCGTAAAGTTCATAAATTCCATTTGAAAAACATTATATTGCAGTTTTATGAGACTTTTGTGTTTTCTTGCTTATTGATAAGTTACGAACATCTAAGTATGCCTGATTTAACGCTATCAGAAATCATCAGGGCAGATGAAATGAGAAGAAATGGTCAATCCTACAGATCGATTGAAACAAGACTTCGTCGATCGTTATCAACGATTCATCGTAGCATCAAACGGTACAGAGTGACGAATTCTCTAGTGAGGAGAAGAGGACAAGGCAGGAAAAGGTGTACTTCAAGTAGAGATGAACGTTTTCTACAACTTCAAGTAATTGGTAATTGTTAATGCAGGGGTAATATTATGTGAATTTAATTTCATTTATTTCATTTCATTTATTTTATTCACATATTAATAATAAATAAATAATAACATTAACAGCGGGTCCCGCACTAGGATAACCTGTATCGCGGGTCCCCATAAAAAGGTTTTATAATATTTCCATTGATACACACATGCTACCGAATAACAAACTTAGGATGTATTCTAGCATTATAAAATAAATTACATTATTATTTCTGTTACAATTCAATTGTAGTAACAGACATACCTACATGCCTATACCATCCGATCACGAAATATATACCTAGTAAGTATAAAAATCATAAAAAAATAAATAAATAAAAATTAGTTGAAATAAATGAATGACTTTTTGAATGCATAGGTATCATGTTCAAATACATATGTGCCACCCATTCATTTAAATTAATTAACTGTGATAATTTTTTTTGTTTCCCTGTATGACCAGTTTGGCCATTCTGCTTGTAGTGCGGCTGGAACGCACCGAGCTAGGGATGCCAAGTCCCGTCGAGTCCTAAATCCTGTAGAGGGAGTGTATAAGTTCTAATACCAATAAAACCACTACATCAGAATTACTTATTGTCTTTTATTTTACTAATCATAATATTAATTCGCGGGACAGCGGTCGACGGTAACCGGTCCGAGTTCACGTTTTAACTGGCCGTTATCTCTAAAGCTCTCCGTGCGATGAGGTAGGGATCCACTTGTGTGGTCCGTGAATCATCGCCAGCGCATCGATCGGTGCAACCATATTAGGAAAGGAATGCACCGAGACACGTGACTGAGGGTGCTGTGTGTGACGTGTCGGGGATGTTGTGGCTGCATAGTAACACCCTATCGCCACACCAGGAAAGGAGCAGTTTTTCTGAAGAGGGAAACACTCGTTATTAAAAATTCATTTAATTAATTTTAAACCGTCATGAAATCTAAAATTTTCAACTATTTTTCCGTCACTACGAAATCTAAGAAAAATGCATTTTGTTTAGTTAAGTTGTTTTTTCATAAAAAAATAAGTTTGGTATTGCAAATTAATGTTAAAACATATTAATTTAATTGTGGTTTCAAGTTTAATTATTATTTGTTCAAAAATAAAGCTAACTATTTTATACTCTCCCTTTTTTTGTGTTCCGCTAATTCTGCCGGTGTGTGTATATATAGCCTTTTATTTAACTGAATTAACATAGTTTTTTTCACATTATATACAAATTAATTTAATAATAAACTATATTTTTTTAGATAACCGTGTTAGCAGTCTGTCATTTGACATAGGCCTCTTCCAGTGCTGACCATTCTCTTCTGTTTTGTGTTTTTTGTTTCCAGTTGATTCCCGTTAGACTTCTAAGGTCATCATCCCACCTTTTGTATGGTTTTCCTTTTTATCTTTTTCCATCCCGCGGGTACCACTCAGTTATTGATTTGGTCCATTTATCACGTTTCTCTCTTATTATATGCCCTACCCACTTCCACTTTAGTTTCTTTATATTCTGTTTAATATCCATTATCCTTGTTGTTTCTCTTATTTTACATGCTCTTATTCTATCTTTTTTATTAAGACCCAGCATACTCCTTTCCATTGCTTTTTGACATACTTCTAGTTTGTGTAAATTTATTTTTGTCAGAGTCCAGGTCTGGCACCCATAAGTCATTAAGGGAGAATACGGGTGTTGAAGACTCTTCTTTTTTCTATGATCGGTATTTTGTTGTTTTTCATAATTTCTTTTAAACTCCAATACCTTTTCCATGCTAAAGTTACTCTTCGGTCTATTTCTTTATTCATGATTTTAAAGTTTGAGATTAACTGCCTTAAATATATGTATTCTTTTACGTATTCTATTCTTTTTCCCTCTACATCTATTTTATCTTCAGTGTTGTTTGTTAATATTTTGGTTTTAGACATATTTATAGTTAGACCCACGTTTTTCTCACTTCCACTAGTTCATTCATCATTATACACATAGTGTCTGCATCTGGCACTAACAGTACAATCTTAGATTATTTAATTTTGTTCCGTTTATGTTAAGTCCATAGTTTTCCCAGTTTAATTTCTTAAAAATGTCCTCCAAAACGATAGAAAATAGTTTTGGTGACAGTGGATCTCCTTGTTTTACTCCTCTACAGATAGGAAGCGTTTCTCCTACTTTATCAAGTTTTATAGCAGCAGTGCTCATTTCATATATGGTTTTTATTATTCCTATGTATTTTTCTTCAATGTTTGTCTTAGATAAAGCGATCCATATTTTAGTATGTTCTAGAAAAGTCAAATGCTTTATTATAGTCAATAAAATCCATGAAGTACGGTTTATTATATTCTTTGTATTTTTCTATGACCTGTCTCACCACCTGAAGATGATCGATTGTAGAATAGTTTGCTCGAAATCCAGCCTGTCCTTTTGGTTGTTGTTCGTTGAAGGTTTTTGTCAGACGGTTTAACATAACTTTAGAGAATATTTTGTATATGTTAGATGATAAGCTAATTGGGCTGTAATTGTTGATGTCATTCTTATCCCCTTTTTTATGTAAGAGAATTATTGTTGATTTAGTCCACTGTTCTGCGATAATTTCGGTGTCTAATATACTATTAAATATGTCTTTCATATCACTTATTATGTATGGGAGATAGTATTTTATACATTCGTTGGTTATTTTATCTTCCCCTGGTGATTTAAAGTTCTTTTGGGGTTTTGTTGCAAATATTATTTCTTTTTCTAAAATTTCGGGAAAATTTTCACATTACTTGTGAATAATTTTATTTTCTTCTTGTTTTGTATAATTGTCGGTAAAAGTTAGTTCCTATTTCCAAAACATCCGTTTTTTTTGTTATTTTATTTCAAAATTTGTCCTTTAAATTAGTTATTAATTCCTTTTCTGTGTTCAACTCTTTAAATGCTTTCTTTACTCCACCTGATTTTTCTATATGGTAACTTAATACTTCTTGTCTATATTAATTTCTATCTTTTTTAATCTTTCTATTAATTTGTTTGCTTATTTCTGTAATTTGATCCATTATCTCCCTATTTTTATTTGTTTTCTTTGCTTCTATTTTTTTTTCTATTTATTGTTAGTTCCATAGTTTTCTTTTGAAGTATTTGTTTGTTATTTTTAAATTTTGTTTTTTCATTTTCCCATAGTTGCATTTTTTCTTCAAATTCATTGTACTTAATTCGAATGGCAGATCTAAAAGTATTTGTTGTTAAATTGATCAACTTGAGGGTGTAAGTATGATCGTTTTGTTTAATGTTCCTTCTAGAATGTTTTGATTGATGATCAAATAAGCAGCCTCTTACCATACGATGGTTGGTGGTAAAATTAAATTTATTTACAATACTGACATTCCTAAAAAACTTTGGTTGGTTTGTTATTATAAAATCAATTTCATTTTCATATTTACCTTGTGGGGTCCAGGTCCACTTTTTGTTCTTTTTCTTTTTTAAGTAACTGTTCATTACAGTTGGATTAAATTTTTTGGCTAAGGTTGTCAGTCTCTCTCCATTTTTATTCCTATTCCATACTTTTCAATAATTTTTTCTTCACCCTTTTGAGATTTACCTATTTTTGCATTTAGGTCTCCCATTAAAATTAAATTTTAATTGGATTTTTCTATTGCTATCTTTAGGTCTCCGTAAAACTTATCCTTCTCTTTATCCTTCGATTCTTCAGTTGGTGCATATATTTGCATAATAGACCATGTTTTTTCATATTTTGGTAAACGGATATTTAATATTGCTATTCGATCTGATATTCAAATAAACGCTTTTATATATTGCTTTAAGTTTCGTTTAACTATAAATCCAACGCCATTACGTCCGGGAGTCTCGCCAATGTGGTAAAAAAAAAAATCATGATGTTCAATCTTTTCTCCCGTTCGTCTAATTTCACTTAAGCCGAGAATATCTAATTTAACTTCTTGCATAGCTAAATCTAGTTCAATAAATCTCTCTGGTGTTCTAAGTGTCAGTGTGTTCAGAGTACCAATATATATTGTTTTTTGTTTTTTCACTGGAAGGTGATGATCTACATTCCCCTCGGTGATCAATCGGCTTGGGGAAGATTGTATGTTGATTTCTTTTTCATTCTGTTTTACCTTGTTTTTCGTATTACCCCGGTTATCATAATTTAATAGCTAGTATTTATTAATATTGTTTTTTTGAATTGGACAGTTCCTCATTTTAATAAAAGCGTCAATTTTGTTCACTTTTGGAGGGCCTTTTATCCCTTGGTTATCGTCTGAATTCGGAGAATTTATAGGTTTTTTTTTCTTGTATTACTAGTGTCCGTGCCTTTAATTATTAATTTATCATAATTTGGGAAAGCTATTTTGCCCTTGTTAATTGCTTCTTGGAGTTGAGGTTGCAGCAGTTTTCTTTTTTCTATTATCTCTCTAGTAAAATCTTCTTTTATATATACATCACTCTCTCCAAATGACTTTCCTAATTGTATTGAGTATCCGATGGTATTATTTGCCGATGATAGTACGGTAATATTTAATAGTTATAACGGAATCCTAAGGAATATGAAACACAAATTAACAATACGGTAATCAAATTGACTGAATGGCTGCGGCACAATAATCTAAAAATTAATATTGACAAAACAAAAATTATGAATTTTAGTAATAGGAAAAATGACAACATGATACTGAACATTAGATATTTAGGGGAAAATATAAATAAAACCGATATAACGAAGTTCTTAGGATTAAACATTGACTGTAATTTAACTTGGAAAGTACATATTGACATCTTATGCAGACGAGTTAATCAATTTTCATATGCGCTCTATAGACTATCTAAAGTCGTAAATCAGACTGCAGTTTTAGCTGCGTACCATGGTTACGTGGGCTCAATTTTGAGATATGGCGTCATGTTTTGGGGAAATTCTATAGATAAAAAAATTGCTTTTGTAGCACAAAAGAAATGTGTCAGAGCTATTTGCCATATAAAACAAACGGAAAGTTGCAGATTGTATTTTAAAAAACTAAATATCTTAACTTTGCCTAGCATTTATGTGTTTGAAACTGCTGTGTTTGTTAAAAACAATTTAGATTTATTTACCTGTTACCGTAACAAAAGAATTGGTATTAAAATTAACCCAGCAACATTTAAGACTACTCTGTTTAGCAACAGTGTATTTGGTATGACCCACAGAATTTTTAATAACCTGCCAAAGGAACTAAGAGATATTGACAATTTAAATATATTTAAGAAAAGGCTTAAATTATATCTAATTGAAAAGGCATATTACTCCATAAATGATTATATAAATGACATAAACTGAATCTGACATGCATGCAATGATCTAAATTTGTTAACATTTTAAAAGGTTTTTATATGATTTGTAATAGATATAGGTATTATAATGATAATAATTTCAATATACCTATTGTGTTTTCATACTGTCTTGCTGTCATTTTATCTATGTGTTATTTGACATTTTTATTTTTGTAATTGGGATTGTAGTTTATATTTGTAATTTAATGTTTTTCTACTTACATCGATATTTATTAATGATTTTGCACGCCTCATGGGTAAATTCTGATGAAATTATATACATATATTTTTTAACAACTTGTAAACTCTAAATTATGCAAATAAAGATTCATTCATTCATTCAATTCTTTTCTTATTTCTTAAAATTGCTTTCCTTTGTAGTTCAGAGTTAAAAGTCACAACCACTGGTATTTTTTTTTGTTTTTCTTTCCTATTCTATATATTTTGTTTATATCCTGAAGCTGAATCTCTATTTTCATTGTATCTAATAGCAGGGTTTTAATAAAGTTAAATATCTGATCAGTGTATATAATATTTTCGTCTATCTCGAAGAATATTAAGTTGTTTGATTTTTTCTCCCTTTCATTGCTTTCCATTTTTTTTCCATAACCTCTATTCTGATTTTTAACTAGGTATTTTCTTCTATAATGGGTTGTATTTTTTCTTCGATTTTTTCCATTAGTTTTGATGTTATATTTTCTGTAATAGTTTGCTTTTCTAGCTCCGATTTAAGTTTTAAAAGTAGTTCTTCAAATTGAGATTCCATTTTTATTATTTTATTCCGATATTTTTATTTTATTATTATTTTAGTTTGTTAGATGTATTATAGAGACAGTAGTTCAAGCCCAAATTAAACCATAGACCATAAAAACTCCCAACTTCTGTTTTAATTTCTTTGTCTTCAAAAGATGACCGTAAAAGCACCTCTAGCAGGTCGCATTTTATTCGATTATGTTGGCCAATATATATATCGTGATACTTTGACCAAACAAAAAAATAAACAAAAAAAATCTAAGGAGAATGTCTATATGATGATTTGACATTTATCTTTTTCTAGAATTTATATTTATTTTTAAGGTAAATACCTCGATGGTGTTGTAATTACTTGGAAATTTATGTTAATCTTGTTCTCCGTTGTTTACTCTTCAAGTATCCCTGTTCGCTTCCGTGACTTATTTAGTTTAAACACTTTTATTTAATTTTATAGCGTGATCGAAATTTGTGACTGGATACCCTGTGACAACCGGAAGTATCGTATCAACAAAACGATAATTACCACAAAATACTGATTTCTGACATTTTGACATTTACCTTAAACGTAAAAAAAGCCAAAAATATAAATAAAAAATTTTATCATCATCATTATCATAATTTCTTCCAGAAATAAAGTTTTTATAATTTGTATCTCCAAAATTTTTTTCTCCATTATTCAGTTAAGTTTATAAAAAACTAAAATCTACAAAGTAAACACATAAATTAAACAAAAGTATATTATAAAACCAAATATTTATAGTTGGAAAGATAATTTTAAGATTAATAACCTAATACATTAGCAGGAAAATACGGATTATTTGACATCTGTCAAATATTGTTATTGGTAACGTTTCGCAAAAAAAAACGTGTTACTAACGTCAGATGTTGGTATTTATCGATATTTTTTCCAAAAAAAATGCTAGCGCCGTGCTAACATTACCAGCTAACAAAACGCACCCATTGATTATGTATATAGCTAGCAAGCTCGAATCAATACGGTTTGATACTTTAAATAGATATTTAATGTATTAAGTCGCAAAGTTTATAATACAAGCCTAAATCGATTGTAAATAAAATTCCATAGTGTACTTAATATATTTAAACAATAAACATGCCAAAAACAATGGAATTTAAGTAAGTGTATTAAAAATTAAGTGCTGTGATTGTGTATAACAAAAGAAAAAAACATTCTGTGTAAAGAAAATAATAAATATAACAGTAAGTCTTCGACCATATACGAGTATATTATCTGTAAAATAAATTATTTTGGAACAGAAGAATATATATTTTAATTGATTAATGATGGAATATTATGCAAAATTTATGGAGTTTTAAAGCGCCATCTATTGGATTTCTTCCGAAGTATATCACAAAAATAAAATATTAGTGTCGCACATTTTCGCTTACGATATATTAAGAGCCATCTACGGAAAGAGTAACAAATTAAAATAAAACACGATATCTAACGAAAATTTCAATACAACGACGTGAAGACAAGTGGCTTCTGGTACCGGATTTTCTATCGAGTTGGAACTCGGTTCAAATCTACGTGTGGCGAACATCTAAAAAGCGACATCTAGCGTGTGAAATTATACACTAAAATATCTGAACAATTTATGTCAGTAATTTTAACAGGGTTTAAATTAAAGGAATCTGCAATTTTTTATTATTATTTTTTTTAATGTAAATTAATGCTCCGATCAATAAATTTTATAACCTAGCTGTAAGTAACTATAAAAAATCAAGACATTTCAACTAGTATTTACAAGATGGACAGCTTTGATGGAAACAATATTACATTAAGAGGAAATTATCGGAGAATATATTATGACTCGTTTAACGAACTGAACGAATTACACGATTCTTTATCTTCTAACTCACTAGAATGTATATCAAAAAGTTTACCGGACTTATCTACATCAATACCAAATGATCAAATTCTGGAATTCAAACTAAAAATCGATACTCTTCAAACAGAACTAAATAGTGCACACACTGAAATTGAACGCTTATTACATGAAGGCAACTATTTACAGAAACAATTATTAGATCAACAAAATCAGATCGAATTATTAAAAAAAATGTGCACCAATTCAACTAGAAAAAAGGTATGTAGTTCAACTCTAAAACGGCGGCGCAGTATTCAACCTAATGAAGTTTTACATGATCTTACTACACCCAAGTCACATCTTAAGTTGGACAACGACAGAAAGATAAAACTTTCACCGAAGAAACTAGAAAATGATTTTGGGCGCCCCCAGCAGGGCGATACATTAAACAAAGGTAATACATCCGACTTAAAGAATAAGTCTATCACTATTATTGGGACCCAACAATGTAAAGGGTTATCAGCTACACTTCTGGACTCAAGAAGAAACTCAAATTATGAACGGTATAATGTTACCTCATTCATAATACCTAACGCGATATGTTCTAATATACTAACTAATCTAGACTTAAATTATTTTACTAATACTAATGACAAATTAATTATATGTATAGGCGAAAATGATTGTAATCCTATGAAATTATTATTGGAACTATCTAAATTCTTAAATAACTGTAGAAATATAAAAGTTTTTGTGCTTAGTGTAATAAATAACCCATACTTGAATGAGAATATGCTAAACCATCAATTGGGCCTTATTTGTAACTATTATGAAAATTGCGTTTTTGTTAATATAAATAAATACTATTCTACATACAAACCTTGGCCTATATTCCTAAAAGATATTTCCACGAAGATAAATTTAATTATAGATTCAATAGACTATGAACAAAAGTATATTATAAAAAAAGACACAGACAAAAAAATACAGAAATCTAATAATAATTATAATTTGAAAGGTACTATTCCTTATTACTTTTTAAAAATTAAACCTGAAGAAAAAAAATACAACAATAATAAAAAGACAACTATTTTAGACTACTATAAACCAAAATTAAATACTAATAAAAACATAAAACATAATATTTTTTTTCGACAATAACCAAGAAAACAAATTATCAATCCTGCATCAAAATATTGCGGGTTTTTTAAGTAAAAAGGATATATTACAAATTACACTTAATGATAAACTACAAATTAAACCTATTGATATACTATGTTTTAGTGAAACATTTATAAAGTCAGGAGAAGAAAATCATTTAAAACTTAATAGTTACCGAATTGCCAATTACTATTCTAGAATCAATCAAAAAAGGGGTGGCACGTGTATATTTTGTAAGGATAATATCGAATTTAAAGTCTTAAAAATGTTACAGCAATATGCCGAAGATAATATTTTTGAATGTTGCGGAATTGAACTACCCCAGTATAAAGTACTATTAATCTGTATTTACAGAATCCCAAATAGCGTTCCGCAGCATTTTCTTAATAAATTTGAACTATTATTAACAAAAATCAGAAACAAAATAAATGAAAAGATCATAATTTGTGGCGATTTTAATATTAACATTCTAAAAGATAATAACATAACACAAGAATTTAACAGGATATTACAAAATAATAATTTTATTAATCATATTAACTCACCTACAAGAAATGAAGCCTGCCTAGACCTAATTTTAAGTAATATACCCAATGTCAGGGAAGAGATTTTACCCCTTCTCCTCTCTGATCATCAAATGTGTCAAATACTAAATATACCGATACAAGAGAAACATATAAAACTAAAAAAAATTATCAAATTTAAAAGAGACTTCCATAAAGATAATATAAATAAATTTTACAACTGCCTAAATAGTATGTCGTGGGTTCAAGTATACGAAGAAACAAACTTCAATAATGCATTTAACATATTTCACGACATGTTGACATTGTTCTTTAATTTATGTTTCCCTATCTATAAAACAACTGTTAAAAACCGAAACCGACATAATAACTGGATTACTAAAGGTCTAAGAAAAGCCTGTACCACAAAAAGAAAGTTACGTTTTAATTATTATGCAAATAGTAGTTTAATAAATAAAAATAAATTTAAAAGTTATACAAAACTGTTAAAAAAGATTATAAATATAAGCCAAAAACGAAATAATGAAAAGTATATAAATGAAGCTAAAAATGTCTGTAAGGCTACATGGGAAATAATAAAAGAGCAAACTGGAGACATTACAATTAAGAATCAAATTAGGAAGATCAAAATTAAAGATGTTGTTACAACTAACCCAAAAAATATATCAAATTTATTTAACGAACATTTTATAAATATAGAGCATAAACAATATTACCTTAATAAAAGCAATGCATACTTAAAAAATATGCAACAACATAGGAGTATATTTTTATCACCTACTACTAACGATGAAATTGAGCGCATCATCAAAAGTCTCAATAATACTCGATCCGTGGGTTTTGACAATATTAATACCGAAATTCTAAAGAAATGTTCTGCTGTGATTGCACCGGTTCTTAATTTTCTTATAAACAAATCAATAAGTCTTGGTATTTTTCCTGATAGGCTCAAAACCACTGTAATTAAGCCTATTTATAAAAAAGGAGATGTAACTGAAATGAGTAATTACCGTCCTATTGCATTAATACCCATTCTATCTAAAATAATTGAAAAGGCTATGTACAATAGATTAATTAGTTTCATCGACAAATTTGAGATTATTAAAACAGAACAGCATGGTTTTCAAAAAGGAAAATCTACTACTTTAGCAGCCTTTAATTTAATTTGTAATGTAAATAAGAACCTTGATAAAAACATTCCTACAGTTGTTATATTCTTCGACATGTCCAAGGCATTTGATCTTGTGAACCACGATTTGCTACTGTGGAAGTGTGAGCTGTATGGATTACGAGGCCCAGCTTACGATTGGCTTAAAAGCTATTTAAATAACAGAACACAATATGTAGAACTTGCTCATGTTGATAAAAAATTTAGAGAAATGACATCTAAGTCTTCTATTACACGGAATCATACAGGCGTCCCTCAGGGAAGCATACTTGGACCTCTATTATTTTTATTATACGTAAATGATTTACCTAATTGTACCATAAATAAATGTACCCTATTCGCTGATGATATTTCTGTGATAGTTAAGTATGATGAGACTAATAATTATAATACGATAATTAATGAAACAGTAAATGACATTGTAGATTGGTTGGATATAAATGGTTTAAAAGTCAATATAAATAAAACGAAATATATGCAGTTTCATAACAGGCACAAAAAAGACCTCAATCTTAATGTAACCCATAGCAACGGAAAAATTGAGGAATGCACAGAAACTACTTTTCTTGGAATAGTACTCGACAATCAGTGTTCATGGAAACAGCACATTCAGAAAATTTGTACTAAAATTAATAGATTTGTTTACCCACTGTGGCGACTGAATAAAGTAGCTAATCAAAAGACAGCCCTTCAAGCTTACCATGGGTATGTTATGTCTAATATACGATACGCTGTAGTTATTTGGGGAAACTCAGTAATGGCAAATAGAGTCTTCATAGCACAAAAGCAGTGCATACGAGCCTTATGCGATGTTTCCCACGTGACTTCTTGTAAGCCTCTCTTTACTACATTAAAATTATTAACAGTACCCAGTATCTACATATACGAATGCTGCATCTTTGTAAAGACTCATCCTGAATTGTATACAACTCTAAGTAGTGTCTCAAAATTAACAACAAGATATCCGGACTCATTATTACTTCCTTCTATGAAGACGGATCTCTTTAGTAGAAACAGTTATCCTATGTCTATAAGATTGTACAATAAATTACCTAGCGTTTTAAAAGATCTACCTCTAAAATTATTTAAAAGAAAATTACATAGTTGGTTAACGACAAAATGTTTCTACTCAGTAAAAGACTATTTAATTGTAAAAAAACATGAATATTAATAATAGTTCTACGAAAATGTATTGTTGTATTGTCCATATTGTTTTCCAATTATTGCTACTGTATTTTATTAAGGTGGATCTTGATTTCATTTAAATTATGTACCTAATAATAATAATATAATTAATATTAAGAAATTGTAATTATAATAATAGTAATAAAATAAATATATTATGTATACCTAATAATTATTGATATTCTAAAAATACATTCAAACGTAATAATGGACTTTAATATGTTGTAATAGTAATATATTATATATATGAAAACAATAATATAATAATAGTAATATAATAATGCTAATATAATAATAATATAATAATGCTAATATAATAATAATAATAGTAATATAATAATGCTAATATAATAATGCTAATATAATAATGGTAATAATGAAAAATGCTCAAAATAATAATATTGAAACTGTAATTATGGTAATGGTAATGGAATAGATGTACAAAATAATTATTAATTATCTGTATAGTAATGACAAATGACATTAAAATATGATAATTATTAAACTAATATGTAGTATTGTATGTGTATGGCAATTGTTAGTATTCTGTATAGTATAAAATGATATTAAAATATAGTAAGCCTTAATTATTTTGATATTAATATATAATAATAGTAATGATCTTATTAATATATATATGATAGTAATTAAAAAGACATTCAAATATAGCAAAACTAAAAATATAGCTAATATTTAGTATTGGTAATAATGTTAATTGTATTAATTAAATTTAAATGTATCCTACTTACTTACATTAATTGTTAAATACATGGCTTCATAATTGTGTAATATTTAAAACATAAGTGTAGGAATATAAGATTGTAAAAAAATAGTCTTAACGATTCTATATATCACATATTAGGAAAATTGAATTAATTGTTAACATTTATAATTGTGTACAACAAATAAATTTTGCATGCCATAAATGGCAGAGTATGTAGATCAATATCAACATTTACCATTCTGTAACACCATATTCTTGCAAAATAAACATATTTCATTTCATTTCATTTCCGCGGGCTCCACTGTTCTTGCCATTTATTACTTATTGTTTAATTTCGTTCAGGAAGATGAAAATAAATGTCAAACTTGATATTACTGACTGGTGAGAGGCAAGACTCGTGATACTACTGTACTGTAGTTATCTGTCGATAGACTAAAGATCAAACTATTCTACCTCCTAGATGTTGTGGAATCCCAGAGACGATGAACCCGTTGTCCGTCTAGCGACGTTTGCAGGAGGGTGAGTTAACGACTGGTGTTGAGAGGACAGCAGTTGGCATCGGCGGCACGTCAGGACGGCGCGCCACTGTGGTGTAGTGCGGCGTAGCACTCGTTGTGTCGTAGCCGGCGTAGCACTCTCTAGGCCGTTGTAGCCGGTGTAGTGCGGCGTAGCTGTCGTAGCCGGCGTAGCACTCTCCAGGCGGCTCGGCGGCGGTGGTATCGTAGCGCGTAGCATTAGAGCGGCCGGCAGTCTTGTGCCGACGTCGGAGAGCGTGCACGTGTCGGCGGCCGGACTTGTGCGCTCCGGGAACGCGGGCGGTCGGCGGTCACACAGCTCCACAATCATACATAAGTAAATATATACATACTTATAATAATCATATTAAGGAAAAATATTAATTTTATTATTATAAAAAAATATTTATATCGTCCTGTTTCAAAACATTTTTACACACACTTTAATATATATATTTTATAAAAAGAACATCATTTAAACTAAATAAATAATCGTAAAATTTATTCAACAAAAAACTTGGAGAATGAATAAATTTTACAGTACTGCATACAAGTTAACTGTTGATTAAGTTTATTAGACGATTAAAAAATCGGCCATAAATTTAATTATATTTATTTCAGAAATATAATTATAATAGAAAACAAAACAGAGAAGTTTCAATACAAAATAAATTATTGTTTACACATTTGGTATAGAAAGTTAAAATTTTGAATATTTGTTTCATACATACAAATATTTAAAGTAGTATCTCCATATTTTATTAAATTTTTGGAGCTTTAAGTTTGCCTCCAATAATTACATAGTTTTGTTAATATTATATTCATTTTTAATTAAATTATTTTTTACACCAAAAAAATAAAAAGTTTAATTTGTTATTATAATTTTTTTATGAAAGTCATAACGCTACAAGTAAATCTGAGAAATTGTATATTAAACTGATAAATAATAAAATTAATTAATATAATACAATAAATAAATGTCATTTGAAACAATCAGACGTAAAAATTTTAGCTGGGAATTAAAATATTAAAATTAATAGTATTTTTTTCAGCAATAGGTTTTAAATATATAATTCATAATTCCCAAGGACACTCAGAACAAAAATAATTAACAAAAAGGATACCCACTGACCAAAATTTGGAAATGTTCTAAATTAATGGATATTGTGAAAATGTAAAAAGTCTACACCTATATTAATTAATGAAAAAAATATAGAAGAACTTAAATACGAGTATCATCAGCATACTGCAGTCTACTGGACACAGGGTTGTTCTCCCTTGACTTATCTTTTGGTTATTATAAATTAAAATTATTCAAGGATAATCATATTTGTCCGCAACGTCATATCAAGATCGTGAGATCATTTTATGATAAAAACATGAAATAACATTATTACTGTTACTTACTTGGTAAAATATATAAATTGAAGCTATAAAATTTTATTGCCAAATATTACAGCTAAACAACTGTTACAGCTGATCCCTGTGAACAGTTAGTTATTGAAATTCAAAATTATATTTACATAAATGCGTCCGATGAAGGACTTTCTGACAATGATATTTCGGCCTTAATTCCTTCTAATCCGAGGACACCACATTTTTACATGTTGCCGAAAGTACACAAACCTGGTAATCCAGGTAGACCAATTGTAGCTTCTTATGATTGTCCTACCGAAAGAATATCATCATTTGTAGACTTTTATGCGCAACCTTTAGTAAAAAATTTAGATTCGCATATTAAAGATACTTACCACTTTTTAAATATTATAAAAAATATTCATATTCCAAATTGTAATGATATTTTCTTAGTAACTATAGATGTTGTGTCCTTATATACTAATATACCACATGACGAAGGATTGTATGCCCTAAAAGAGTATTTCGATAGCCGCCCAAACCCGCGTCTGCCTTCTTCAAAATTTTTACTAGATTTAGCAGAAATGGTTTTAACCAATAACTATTTTACTTTTGATAATAAATTCTATCACCAAGAGAAAGGCACTGCCATGGGTACGCGCATGGCACCTTCTTATGCAAATTTATATATGGGTTCTCTCGAAACAAAATTTTTAAATAGTCAAATTCTCAAACCTTTAACATGGTTAAGATTCATAGATGATATTTTCATGATTTGGCCTCATAGTTTACAAACTCTTAATACATTCCTTAGTCAACTTAATTCATTTAGCAGTCTAAGATTTACTCATGAAATTTCTAAAACTAACATAACATTTTTAGATGTCGATATTACTTATAATAATCATAATATTTCAACTTCTGTTCATTTTAAAGAAACCAACAAGTTACAGTATCTGCATTACAGTAGTTGCCACCCGTCGCACACAAAACGGTCTATACCACATTCACTTTCTATCTGCGGTAAAAGAATTTGTAATAATTCAACATCTTTGGCTAAATATCAAGGCAAAATCTTCAATGGGTTATGTAGGCGCGATTATCCCCCAAACTTTTTACACAAACACATGAACAGGCCTTCTAACACTCCAAACGCTATACACACACAACAACAAAATTCCCTTCGGCTTATAATACCATACTTCCACGGGGCACACAAAATTCAAAATTTATTAAAGGATAGCTTCTCTATCCTTAAAAATAATAATATTACACGAAATCTTTTGGAAACGTGCCCTAGTGTAACGTATAAACAAAATCAAAATTTAAAAGCTATTTTGGCAAAAAATAAAAATACACGGAGCAATAACACATTGTTAGGTACACACAAGTGCAACCAATCTCGTTGCAAAACATGTCCCATAATAAATTCCGATATCAATATACAAACTCATCATAACCCTGTTGTCATCAAAATTCAAAATTTCGCACAATGTACTACTTTTCATTGCGTATATATGCTGGAGTGCAGATTTTGTAACAGTTTTTATGTGGGAGAAACTACGACACCCCTTCGTACTCGCATGAATTACAGACATTCACAGACATTCAGTAGATTCTCAAATTAATAATATTTTACCTGTGCCCACCCATGCGCGTATACATAACACTACCTTTAACAATTGTTTCACAGTAAGAGTATTAAAGAGTTTTCCTAAAACTATTCGGTCTATTGATTTAAAAACATGGGAAAGCTCTTTTATATGGCAGCTTGGTGCATACTATAGCCCTGGTCTGAATGTAATGCATTAGGTTTTGTCTAACTTGTTTTGTAAATTTATTAATATCGAACCAACAATGGACATAACATGCTGATGATGTTTTCCATGATGGGCTAGGTGGTGATGATATTTTTCTAAAAAATAAATACAAAACTGTATAGTGCATTGCCTTTACCATTGCTAAAAGACATAAAATTACTTCTTCAAAATTTATGACAAAGACCTTCAGTCACTGTCACTGATGACGCCGCTCCATAGAGAGTCGAAATATTTGGCAATAAAATTTTATAGCTTCAATTTATATATTTTACCAAGTAAGAAACACATCTAACACACTTTATTTGTTTCAGATAATTATTACTGTTACGAAATTTAAAACCAAAAAGACTCATTATTAAAGAAAATTATTCACATAGATTGGAAAATTTGATTACCGTATAATTTAATAGAAAAATAAACATTTTGATTTATCATACGGGGTACTACCTAATGTTCTATAGGTATTAAAAAAAATATTACCTACTATATAATTTATTAAAGAAAAAGCATTTTGATTTATCATACGAAATAAGAAACAGCAATTAATATGATGATAATTAATTTTATTATTTCCACGGTCCATTTAAAATCAAGAAAGTATATTTTACTTTTATTTTTATTATTTACATAATAATTATTATTCTATATTATTTTATTTGTAGCCAGGTATTTACATATTGATATGTTTACATTAAGATTTATAGGGTGCAAGTATTCTTTTATATAAAGTGTTAGGTTTTCTAGTTACTTTGTTTTGTAGATATGAGCTTTCAAGTTTTAGTTATTATTATTTTTTCTTTTATTTGTTCTTTCATACAATTATTATTCTTTACTTAATAATTATGTCCTTTTTAAAATGTTCGATTTGTAAAAATAATAAATTATATAAAGGTGAACATTCATATTGGTCATGTCCATAAAAATAATATATCAAGAGCAAGATGCGCAACTTTATTACAACTAATAATAATTCAAATATTAATAATACTAAATCTAAATCCGAAGAACTTACTTCCAAATGTTTTCAATTTAAAAAAATATTCCCGGTAATAAAACATATTCCAAGAGCAGCTAGAGTGTCGGTTTCCAGAAAATTAACGGAAATAATTACTAAATGTTACAGCAACATTGAATTTTCCGATTGGGAAAATTTAATATTATTTTCTTTTAATTTTTTACATTTCTCCAATGACTTACATTCAGGAAAAAAATTAACAACTAAAATCAAAAATAATATTTCAAATAATAATAACCAGTGTATTTCGGAGAATTTTATAGCAAATAACACAATAAAGTCAATTTTTAATAAAGAGGAGAATAAAGTATAAAGAGGAAAATAAAGTTTATAGCGGAGATATCCGAGGGGCGGTAAGATTACTTTCTAGCAATGATACTTTTAGCATCAATAATGACGAAACTTTAAAAATTCTTAATGATAAATGCATGCCCCTCATCTCAAAATTTATGCGCTCCTCCTAATCTAGATAATACTAAAAAGTAATGTTTTTAATATTAATGAAAACGACGTTTTAAATGCAATAATATTTTTCCAACCAGGCTCCAGTAGTGGATTTGACGGTCTTCACCACAACATCTTAAAGATCTTATAAATCCTGGTAACGGTATTTCAAGCAACGATCTTCTTAAAGCCTTGACTCATTTGCTACATTTTTCTTAAACGGTCAAATAAATAGTGAAATTAAACCATTATTTTTGGGGGCAAGCCTAATAGCGTTTAACAAAAAAGATGGTGGGATTAGGCCAATAGCCATCGGTTGTATATTACGTAGGCTTATATCAAAAATTGTTTCAATAGTCTTATCAAAATCTTTCAAGGAAAAATTTATTCCAATACAATTTGGCTGTGCAATTAAATGTGGCGCGAAAACTATTATACATGCTACTCTAACTTTTTTAGAAAAATCTACAAATATTGATGCTTTAATTAAGTTAGATATTAAAAACGCATTAAATTATTTAGATCGTTCAACAATTTTAAACTCTATAAATGAAACCTTTCCTTTTGCATATAATTATATTTATCAAAGTTATGGTGAGCCTTTTTTCCTTTTTTATAATAACAAATTGTTATTATCTTCTACTGGCTGCCAACAGGGAGATCCACGGTCCCGCGCTTTTTAGTTTAGCTTTCCATAGTAAAATAATTGCACTTTCATCTGAGTTAAATTTATGGTATCTAGATGATGGAACTATAGCAGGTAACACAAATGATAATATTTCTGATTTAAATAAATTAATACCCGATTTGAAATCAATTGGTCTAGATATAAATTCTAATAAATCTGAAATTTATTTTAATCCCAATAAACAAGCCAATGAAATACGTGACATTGCATCAAACATTGAAAATGTACTCCCAAATTTAAAAATATTGAATTCTGAAAACCTTTTTTTATTAGGGGCTCAATTATTAAATAATGGTCTTAGACCTTTGTTGTTAGGTAAACAACAAAACTTATTACATTTTAAAAATCAACTACTTAACATTTCCCCTCATGTAGCTCTAATTCTTTTAAGAAACTGTTTTAGTATGCCAAGATTAACATACTTTCTAAGATGTTCTCCTTTCTGGCAACATACTGATATCCTTAATGATATACCTAAACATAGTTATTAAAAACCGCTTGGAAGAAAATTTAAACATTTCATTAAATAACACATCATAGTTACAAACCACATTACCGATCCGTTTAGGTGGATTAGGACTACGATGTACCTCAGCTGTCGCACTCCCGGCGTTCTTGGCTTCTATACACAAATGCATACCTTTTATTGGTAAAGTTTTAAATCCATCCATAATGGAGAAAGGCGTATGCTTTTTAGATGAAACCATCAATGTTTGGAAAGACAAAACCAATCAAATAGACCTACCATTACAAAAATCTGTGCAACAAAATTGGGATTTACGATTAATAAACTTAAAAATTGATAATTTAATAAATAATTTCACAAATTCAGATAAATCAAGGTTTTTAGCATCACAAAATAAAGAGTCAGGTTCATGCTCGAAGTCATGCCATCACCAAATCTAGGCACCTTGTTAGACCGACAAACAATAAGAATAGCAGTATCCCTCAGGATAGGTGCTCCCATTTGCCGCCTCACAAGTGCATTTGTGGCACTATGGTCACGCCATCAGGTCACCATGGTTTATCCTGCAGGCTGAATGCTGGACGTATACCGAGACTTAGTAATTTAAATAACATATTAAAGCGTGCGTAAGCATCCGTCGGTATACCCAGCACTCTTGAGCCTGCAGGGTTAGATTGTGATGATGGAAAAAGACAGGATGGCATGACCATAGTCAAAGTCAAAGTCAAAATCATTTATTTCATGTAAATCTTTACAGATATATAAAAAGAGTAAAAAAAAAACGTTTAACAATGAGGTCTTAGAGTGCGTTTGGTTGGGCAGCTGTTCATTAACAAAAGAACGACAAATATTAATTGAACTTAAACACGATGGAATGGAAATCTTAATATGAAAATTACTACCGAACCGAACACACACTACATAACCAACTAGTGTAAGACTAGGTGGTTAGCTGATTCCATTGACCTGTCAATCATTATCTGCCATACAGGAAAGATACCAAGGCGACCAAATTCACCGATCATATCCATGCCTTAAATATTTATTATAAATAAAAGGTAAATAACCAATCACATATAAGTAAAGGTATAAGGATCGGTATTTTTAAGGGCATAAACACTAACTGTAAAGTCGATCCCCTCAGAGACACCCCGGAGAAAGGGAAACCAGCAAGTAAAAAACTCTAGTGCTTCACACAAACTAAAAGAGGAGCACAGCAATTGATTTGCTTATGCTATATATATATTATTTATATATATAGTAGCATACTCAAAATGCACCCCACTGATCAGCATGCGTAGTATCCCTATGGCAGATTATTTGTTACTGTACCAATGTACATAACTACACAGTATACTGTAGTATAAATTAAGTTTAAATAAGTAGGTGATCATCAATGACTACATTATCCAAAGACAAAATTTACATAATGTAATGAAAATAAGCGTAGCTTGGCGTAAGGACGTGACGACCCCACCGCCCGCTTTTGCGCAGTCAGTCAACCGAACGATGGCGGTCAAACCATCCAAATCATGGTCGGAAGAAATAATAATACGGTACGGGCAGCAGCGCACCGTAGTAAAACTTTCGACCCACTGCGATCGCCAACCCGCTTGCCAAGCGTGGCGATTATGGCTCCCCAATTATGAACGACAATAATACAAAACGGCCCCTAGTACCCGGCGGCCCCGCTATTCCTGGCTATGGTAGCGGCCATGATTACAGCGGGGCAAGGGGTGCGAAGAATCTCCGGCGGAGCCCAAACTACCACAACAAACGAACACTGGCCCTGGCAACATACAACACACGGACACTGCGGACTGACGAGAGGGTGGTACTCGAACTAGAGCAAGTATTGAGCGGGTTACACTGGGATATTATTGGATTATCTGAAGTCCGAAGAGAAGGTGAAGACTCGATAATCCTGAAATCCGGTAACCTGGTCTATTTCCGGGAGGGCGACCAACCGTCTCAAGGTGGTGTCGGGTTCATCGTCCACAGGTCTCTCGTGAACAACGTTGTCAAAATCGAGAGTGTGTCGACAAGGGTGGCTTACCTTATACTCAGAATAACCAAACGATATTCGCTGAAGGTCATACAGGTATACGCCCCGACATCGACACACCCCGACGACGAGGTAGAAGCCATGTATGAGGACATCAGTAGAGCCATGCGTAGCTTCAAATCTCATTACACTGTTGTCATGGGAGACTTTAACGCGAAGATAGGCAAACAAAGCGAAACCGAACTGAGAGTGGGGAAATTTGGTACAGGTAGTAGAAATCCACGAGGTCAGATGCTTGCGAACTTCATGGAAAAGGAGGGACTGTATTTGATGAACTCCTTTTTCAAGAAAAAACCACAACGCAAGTGGACTTGGATAAGCCCTAACGGTGCCACCAAAAATGAGATAGACTTCATCCTGTCGACCAGAAAGCAAATATTCAATGATGTCTCAGTGATCAATGAGGTGAAAACCGGGAGCGATCACCGTTTGGTAAGAGGCACATTGAACATCAATACAAAGCTTGAAAGGTCACGATTAATGAAGTCTACGCTCCGGCCGGCACCTATTAACACTCAAAACCCCGAGCGCTTTCAGCTGGAATTAAAAAACCGCTTCGAATGCCTATGCGAGAACACAGATGTGGACGAATATAATGACAGGGTTGTGGAAACTGTCCACCAGGTCGGATCAAAGTTTTTTAAGATCCGATCTAACAAAGGAGCTAGAAAGATCTCCGATCATACTTTAAAGCTCATGGAAGAGAGACGCGGAATGACCATGCAATCTTCGTCTGACGCTTCTAAAGTAAGATTGCTCAACAGACAGATCTCAAAGTCCTTGACTCGCGACATACGGCAATTTAATACAGATGGTATTAAAGATGCCATTGAGCAAAACAAAGGCTCTAAAGTATTCGCAAGAGATCTAGTCTCCGAAGCTGAAGACCGAGGACGGCAGAGTTGTCGCCTCCAAACCAGAGATTATGGCGGAGATCGAAAGGTTCTATGGACAGTTGTACACAACAACACGGCCTCCTGTCAAAAACCTGGAAAATGATCCAAGAGCCAGGTTAACCCGACACTATACCGAAGATATCCCGGAGGTCAGCCTGTACGAGATTAGGATGGCTCTCAAACAGTTGAAGAACAACAAGGCACCGGGTGATGACGGAATCACGTCTGAGCTCCTGAAAGCTGGTGGCAAACCTTTGCTGATGGCTCTCCAGAAGCTGTTTAATTCCGTCATCCTCGAGGGCAAATCACCTAAGGCATGGAACAGAAGCGTGGTGGTACTCTTCTTTAAAAAGGGTGACAAAACCCTTTTGAAGAACTACAGACCCATCTCGCTTCTGAGCCATGTCTATAAACTGTTTTCGAGAGTCATCACGAATCGTCTCTCACGTAGGCTTGACGACTTCCAGCCTCCCGAACAAGCCGGATTCCGAAAAGGCTATAGTACCATAGACCACATCCACACATTGAGGCAGATTATACAAAAAATCGATGAATATAATCAGCCCCTGTGACTAGCTTTCGTGGACTATGAGAAAAGCCTTCGATTCGATAGAAACATGGGCGATGCTTCAGTCACTCCAGCGGTGACAAATTGACTACCGCTATATCGAAGTACTAAAGTGTTTGTACAAAAACGCTACCATGTCAGTTCGCCTCCAAGACCAGACCTCAAGACCCATCCAGCTACAGCGAGGAGTGAGACAGGGAGACGTAATCTCCCCGAAACTTTTTACTGCGGCATTGGAGGATGTCTTTAAACTCTTGGACTGGAGAAGATTTGGCATCAACATTAATGGCGAGTACATCAATAACCTTCGATTTGCCGACGATATCGTAGTCATGGCTGAAACCGTGGAGGACCTCGGCATAATGCTCAATGATCTCAGTGGGGCTTCTAAAAAAGTGGGCCTAAACATGAACATGGATAAGACCAAAGTCATGTCGAACGCCCATGTTATACCCACTCCTCTAAAAATAGGGAGCTTCGCACTTGAAGTTGTTGACAATTATATATACCTAGGACAGTCAATCCAAACAGGTAAATCCAACTTCGAGAAAGAGATCTCTCGTCGAATCCAACTCGGCTGGGCAGCATTCGGGAGGCTACGTAATATCTTCTCGTCCCAAATACCGCGTGTTTAAAAACCAAGGTGTTCGAGCAGTGTGTGTTGCCAGTGATGACTTACGGATCAGAGACGTGGTCGCTTACTATGGGTCTCATGAAAAAGCTCACAGTCATACAAAGGGCGATGGAGCGCGCTATGCTCGGCGTTTCCTTGCGGGATCGTATTCGAAATGATGAGATCCGCAAAAGGACCAAAGTAACCGACATAGCCTCCAGAATCGCCAAACTTGAGTGGCAGTGGGCAGGCCACATAGCTCGCAGAACGGACGGCCGTTGGGGCATTAAGGTTCTCGAGTGGCGACCTGGAAGCGGAGGTCTCGCAAAATTGTCGGATAGGCTAGCGCAGGTTTCGGGGGGCTATAGTATTTTGTGATTCTGTACTACTTCTATATTGTAAAATGGTTTATCTGCTATGGGGTGTTCTACTCGTGCTCTTCAGCAGGATGAGGGTAAATTATCATATGCTATGATTATAAGCTAGTAAATAAGCATATCTCCTGATGGTCAGGTACATATGTGGAACGCCAGAGTTTTTTACTTGCTGGTGCCTTTTTCTCCGGGGTGTCTCTGGGGGACCAACATGCGGTCAGTGTTTGCGCTCCGATTGATACATTTATGTACTTTTATATTAATTATTACTTATAGTGGATATTTGGGGCGTAGATATAGTCTGTTAGGTTGGTCCGCTCGGTGGCACCTTTGCATGGCAGATAACGATGGACAGGTCAATGGAACCAGCTAACCACCTAGTCTTACACTGGTTGGTTATGTGGTGTGCGTTCGGTTTGGTTTCTAATTATTTTATGTATGCAAGAGCCTACCTAACCAAGCGCACACTTAGACCTTATACTAAATATAGTTTTTTTTTTTTTTGACTATGCATAAATACCTGTAAAGGTTTACATGAAATAAATATTTTTGACTTTTGACTTTGACTTTTGACCGCGTGCCGGAGGACGCAGCAGAGGCAGGCCCCCCACAAGATGGACCGACGACCTGAAAAAGGTCGCGGGAAGCCGATGGATACAAGCAGCGCAGAACCGGTCATTGTGGCGATCCTTGGGGGAGGCCTATGTCCAGCAGTGGACGCGCGAAAGGCTGGCATGATGATGATGAATGAAAATAAATTATGTAATATAAAAATTATTACAATATCGGACATTATATACCTACCAAACTAGGGTAGATTCTACATAAGCAATTTGATTACTAGTTGCGAGATCTCAATTGCATATCAGTACGGTTCCAGACGTCTTTATCGTTAAGATAGTCTTTTACACTATAGTAAGCCTTATTGATTAATATGTGTTTTATACAATTTTTAAACTTTATTTCACTCAGATCTATAATGCTTTTAGGTAATTTATTAAATAACCTTATGCTGTTAATGACAAAACATTTATTAGTCTACACTTTGGTATATCGATTTTATCTATGTTTCTTATCTAAGTTTAAATTATGTCTATCGCCATTTTTACTAAACATACTTAAGTTTTTCCTAACGTACAATAAATTCTCATAAATATATTGAGATGGTAGTATGTCAATACATAAATCATAGGAAAGATTTTTCGAAGAGAATCACGAGATTTCATGTTATATATTGCCCGAATGGCCCTCTTCTGTAGAATAAATATAGTATCAATATCTGCCGCAGATTCCCACATTATAAGACTATATGTCATTATACTGTGAAAATAGGCGAAGTATACTAGTCTGGCTGTTGCAACATCAGTTAATTGTTTGATTTTTCTGACTGCAGCAGAGCTCAATCTATTGGATAAGAGAGAGAGATAATGTTCTTAGCAAACCATGGATTCACCGTGCGGGTGCCGGGTCCATCGCGTGGTTGAAAGGCAGGGAAATGAACTGCAGCGTTCCCGGACTTGAGACCGCGAAGTAGGTTTAAAGGCCTTTTGAACTCTCACCTGCACTGTGTTCACTACTCTCTCTACTCAACCAAATATTATATGATCCTGTTAGCGCCAACCTGGAAACACGCTCCATAAAAGTTCCGACGGCTGTTCTCGGAAGGCCAAGATCCTTCAATAGACGGTGCAAAGACTTTGCTGGAATTCCTCTTGCACCAACTTCCACTGCATAAAGTTGAGTTTTAAATCCGTTTCTAGTAATTTCGTTTGTGAGATCAAAATATTTGTTCGACTTGATGTTGTGGTCCTTAGGTATGTTTTTTTCCCACGGAACGGTGAGTTCTATAAGTATTACTTTCTTCAAGCACCGAGAGTACACCAGTATGTCTGGTCTATAGGCTGAAACTGCTAGTTCGTCTGGAATCTTGTAATGTATTTTAAATGTATCCATGAATATTTTCCAGTCTTGTGCTTTGTCCAGGATTGAGAAAGGTTTACTTTGAGTTTTCTTGAGTTGTCTCTCCTTTACAAAAGTAGTCAGTCTTTCATTTGTTGTTAATCCTTTTCTGGCTCTAGCAATACTGAGACTTACAGCTTCACGAATAATTTCCAGAACTTTATCATGTCGGTGCGAATAATGACCTTTTTCAAGTAGAGTTTTGCACCCAGCAAGTATATGTCTGGCAGTCCCTACAGCAACACCGCACAATGTACATGTCTTATATTAATGTTAATGTGAGCTTTCCACTGTAGTTTTTAATGGACTATAGTCCCATGGCAGAGAGGCCGAGCATTTATATGGGACGCCACTTGTGTAGATATCCTTGTCCCCAGTTACGTCCACGTCACCTCTACGTCTTCCGGTGCTGCAGCATTACTAGCTCAAAATAATAAAAAAACAGAAATACGCTACCCGCTGTTCCTCCTATGAATTTCTAGCGTTTGCGGTGGAGACTTTAGGGCCATGGTCTCCAGATGCAAAAACATTTGGAAAAAATGTAGGAAAACTTTTAATTGATGTATCTAGGCTATCGACGTGCTAGGTCCTATTTTTGCCAATGCATATCGCTGGAAAATCAGAGGGGTACAGTGTGAGTATTTTGGGTACGTACGCAGCATCGGAAGACTTAAATGATTTTTTTTATCTTATTTAGTTTTAAAATTATTAATAATATAATAGTTTATTTTTTTTGAATAAAAATATTTTGAAAAAAATATTGTATGTATTAACAGTTTCTGAAAAAATCTAAGATGTCACAAAATATATTAGTTTAAAGTGATTAGATGTCACCGCTCTTCCGTCAGAGAGAGCGGCGACGGGTTGCGGCGGAGAGCGCCACGTGTCACCGCTCTACCGTCAGAGATAGCGGCGACGGGTTGCGGCGGACAGCGCCACGTGTCACCGCTCTACCGTCAGAGAGAGCGGCGACGGGTTGCGGCGGACAGCGCCACGTGTCACCGCTCTACCGTCAGAGAGAGCGGCGACGGGTTGCGGCGGACAGCGCCACGTGTCACCGCTCTACCGTCAGAGAGGGCGGCGACGGGTTGCGGCGGACAGCGCCACATGTCACCGCTCTACCGTCAGAGAGAGCGGCGACGGGTTGCGGCGGACAGCGCCACGTGTCACCGCTCTACCGTCAGAGATAGCGGCGACGGGTTGCGGCGGAGAGCGCCACGTGTCACCGCTCTACCGTCAGAGAGAGCGGCGACGGGTTGCGGCGGACAGCGCCACGTGTCACCGCTCTACCGTCAGAGAGAGCGGCGACGGGTTGCGGCGGACAGCGCCACGTGTCACCGCTCTACCGTCAGAGAGGGCGGCGACGGGTTGCGGCGGACAGCGCCACATGTCACCGCTCTACCGTCAGAGAGAGCGGCGACGGGTTGCGGCGGACAGCGCCACGTGTCACCGCTCTACCGTCAGAGAGAGCGGCGACGGGTTGCGGCGGACAGCGCCACGTGTCACCGCTCTACCGTCAGAGAGAGCGGCGACGGGTTGCGGCGGACAGCGCCACGTGTCACCGCTCTACCGTCAGGGAGAGCGGCGACGGGTTGCGGCGGACAGCGCCACGTGTCACCGCTCTACCGTCAGGGAGAGCGGCGACGGGTTGCGGCGGACAGCGCCACGGGTCTGCTTTCATAGTTACAACAATTGGCAGCCGACTTCCGCACTTACAACGTCGGCGACGCGAACATAGCTTAGTGTATAGTTATTGAAATGCGTTTGTCATATATATGTAGTTCTCTATATAAATGTTAAAATAACTCATTCTTTGAACTTGTGTTTGTCTCAAATTCTTTGCTTCGTTATGAACATATATTTCTGAGCCTAGGAATCAAACACATGTGAGAACAATATTGTATAATGTCGCACAATAAATACATTGTTAATAGTGATGAGTTTTACAAAAGCAACCACTCATAGTTGTTACGCATCTCTTGTTTGTTATATTATGACACAAACTGCATTTACACTGCGCGTTAATATAAAATATCAATCTAATAAAAAACAATCGATATACAAAATCACATGTCGCCGTGCTACAATAAAAAATAATTAAAAACACAATAACAGCTGTTTAGATATAGAGCGATATGGAAAAATACCTTAATCGTTTGGATAAATATACTTTTTGGTTTTATTGTTGCTCTATCTTGTTCTTCTATTATTTGTATATTTAGTAGTTCTTGTTCTGGTTTTAAAGCAAAATTCTTATTTTTAATTTTTGTTAATCTGATTCTTGTTTTCAATCTTATTCCTGTTTTCAACCTTATTTATTTATTTATTAAAGGATCACCAACAAAAGATACATTACATTGTAGGAGCTAAGTTTTTGGTCAGCAATTATATAAGAAAATCCAAATGTTCTTTTTTTATAGGTAATCACCTTTTACAAAGAAATTTCATTGCACAGAAAGTATTAACATAGAAAACACAATCACAAAGAATAAAAGCAACAAATAAAAATACAAACTAAAAATTAAGTTATTAATATAAAACAAATTTAAACATACAATAAATTTACCTACTAATACACATTTATTAAAATACAGAAAACTAAATTATAATAATAAAATAAAAATATATAAAAGCAAATACAAAATTGAATTGAAAAATTTATACACGATCTACATTTCCAGTTTTCTATTCTCCTTTGTCACACCCCTGATTTAGGTCGATTTTCCAATCGTTAGATAAAGTTACTTACTCCACACATAACTTGTAAGTTATCTGTAGAATGACTTTATCCAACGATTGAAAAATCCCTAAACCAAAGTTATTATAAATAAAACACAAATAGTTAATAGGTATTATATTGCTGAGAGGCAATTCGGATTCAGAAAAAATAAATCTACTTTATATGCTTTATCTTATATGACGAAGGTTATTCTTGAAAGTCTAGATTGTAAGAAGAATGCGCTGGTAATTTTCTGCGATCTCTCTAAAGCTTTCGATTGTGGGCATCACAGTGTACTCCTAGCTAAACTAAAGCATTATGGTGTCGAGGGTAATGATATAAAGTTGTGTCAATCATACCTAGACAATAGAAAACAAATTGTCAGTGTTAATAATGGTAAATCAGATGAAGAATTTATTAAAATGGGAGTTCCACAGGGCTCTATATTAAGGCCGTTATTTTTTATTATATATATTAACGACCTGGATGCGTGTATCCCTGGAGATCTTCAGATGAATATGTTAGCTGACGATATTTCAGTACTCATTAACACCGAAACAAAAGGCTTAGTTATTGAAAAACTTCAGTCTGTGGTTTCAAATATGGAGTTATGGTTTGCTTGCAATAATCTTATTTTAAACTTAAATAAAACCAAATTAATAAACTTTTAATTTGACACACACTATAGAAAGAAATCAAATGATCATAAAAAATTCTCAAAATTTAACTCATTAAATCTTGTTTCAAGTACCCAATTTCTTGGAATAGTACTAGGTACCAAATTAACTTGGAGAGAGCATATTGATACTTTATCCAAGAAACTGAGTTCTACGCATTAAATAAGGTTAAACCGTACTGTGGTATGGAAGCAGCAAAGTCTGTCTACCATGCTTATTTTCATAGTATAATGTCGTATGGGCTCCTTGTTTTTGGGGTACAGCTGCAGAAGCCAATCGTATATTTGTACTGCAAAACGAGCAGTCCGTTTTATTGCTGGGCTCAGACTACGAGACTCATGTAGGGATGCTTTTAAAGAATTTAATATACTTACCATGTCCGGTACTTACATAATGCTTTGTTTATTATATTTCAAACAAAATATGGGTGAATATACTTTAAAAATTGAATGAGAAAATTCTCGCCGTAAATCCTGCTACCTGGTACCCAAACACAGGCTTAATAAATATACAAAAAGTTTTTTGTGTAACTGTGTAAAACTATTTAATAATTTAGACGATAAATTAATTCACTTAAATCAGGATTAATTTAAATTGAAAATAAAAAGTATATTAATTAGAAAGATGAATCATTAGATGAAGCTCTAAAGGATACAATATCATAGGGTTTTTTTTATTGTTTTTTTTTTTTATTGGAGCACGACATGTGACTTTGTATCTACCTGGTGGTGAGCAGACCTACAAAGTCCATGAATGGGGTCAATCAATAATTGTTCTTAAACAATATTGATCGCTCCCACTATGCCGGCTAAATGATGCGATTACAAAATGGGGGCGACAATGACGAATTGCATTACGAGTATATACTCGCTGCCTTATCGTCAATTCAACCACCCATTTCGTAACCGCACCCTGAAAGGAGACTACTAATAAATTGACATCTATTTTATATTTAGTTAATTTTAAAAATATTACATATTGTTTTTTAATTGTATTTAATTTATGCTATTCTTATTAATTTATGACATCTTATTAATTTATGTTATTATTGTCAATAATGTGTATAATTTTCTGTCAGGGCCATTTTACAGCTGCAGACAATTGAAATTTATTTTATTTTATGCTGGCGCAGAGTTTCCATTACCATCATAGTTAGTTAAATGACAACGCCACTTTACAGCAGCTTTTATGTTAATTGTTTGTATATTTGAGTATGTTCTTATACCAAAAGTCAGTTTTGTTTACTAACAAAGCTTCTTTACAGCTGCAATTTATTACGTATTTTTATTTATTTTATAAAATTTAGTAATGTTTGGTTTATTATATCATTTTTACAGCCTTTACAGCTTTATCTATTAATTGGAATAATGGTGGCACGTTGTAATAAATAAATAATATAAGTAGTTGTAATTATTGTTTTATTTTAATATTCATTTTATCATGTTCATCTTCATTTTAATTTAATTTTTATTTACAGTAAGCAACTCTTTTTACTTTTGGTGTGATTTATGAATACTTTTTATTTGAACCTACTATATTATGTATAATTAAGTTACAAATTGCACAAAATTACTTATTGCTCCCATAATATATATATATATTTGTAACGCTGTTAAATTTAAAGTTTTGTTAGTAGGTATATTTTAAGCTATGATTTTAAGTATTATTTTATATTACCTATTGTGATAGTATGATCGTTCGAGACGGGCATCACTGTCCCCCGTAACACAGGGCGACCTTGCACGGGGGACAGGGAACCAAACCTTCTAAAACATACTTACTTGTTTTGATGTGCATTACCTAATACTGGTGTATTTTTGTTTGGTATCAATAAACATATATTTCATTTCATTTACACTTGAAACAAAATATCGATTAAATGGCCACCGTTGCTCTGTTGGCAGGTATGCACTCTTATGACATTTTTTTTTGAAAATAGTGAAGGTGACTGTCGGCAATCGTTACCGGGCCATGTTGACACACTTTTTTTGGAAATAAATAGACGGAATTAACTTAAATAACTAATTTAAGTCAATTCCGGTAACCGAGCAACCGTGGCCATTTAACCTCAGGCGAAATAATAATGGACGGAGCAAAGGTCCTATTTCCCGAGCATATTTTCTGTGCGTCTCGTGCGGGAAGAGAGGACGAAACAAGTATAGAACACAAATATGGGCTAAACGCACACGAATGTAAATAGTAATGCGCGTGATAACTTACGAAACTTTCATTGTAGTCGGTAATCATTTGAATAACCGAATAATATGATAACCACAACGTGTAAAAAAAAATAACGCACGCAAATTGTGTGACGGCGAACGTTAATAAAAATGGTTATATTTGTATTTGGTTGGACGCTTTATCTTGAAATACACGAATTCTTCGCAAGTTTGAACATGTTTTGAGCATTGTAATTTCAACTCTATATTTACAGAATAGAACATATATTTCGTTGAGCCATAACCCTAGATCCGCCACTGTTTAAAACGAATTAATAACTTTATAATTAAAAATAGTTTAAATAAGATTGAAAGTCCAAATTTAATTATTTTAGTAGTGATCCAATCGCTAATCTTTATTACCACACTACCGAATGTGTCAAGCAAGGTGTCTTCCCCGTATCACGTATTACTACTTTTTTTCTCTTTATCGTTTACGTATTTATAAAAGTGAAATTCAGATTTGAATACAATTATCTATCTTCATGTAGGTATATTTTGATTACTTATTTTAAAGTATGTATATTTGGGGTGTAGCTATGGTCTGTTGGGTTGGTCGCCTTGGTGGCACTTTTGCAGGGCAGTCAACGATTGACAGGTCAATGGAACCTAGTCTTAAACTGGTTGGATATGTAGTGTGTGTTCGGTTGGGTTGTTTTTTTTTTCTCCCGCAAAGACAATAGTTTAATAGTTTACGATTTGTTTATTTTGTATTATATTCTCAACATTTGTCTGTGGGAGGAATGGCGACCTGGCCAAGTGCACACAGGACTTTATATATACTTTTTTTTATGACTTTTCGTAAATGCCTGTAAAGGTTTACATGAAATAAATATTTTTGACTTTTGCCTTTTTTTTTGACTTTTTGACTTTTAATCAAATCGCGCTACTACTGTGCAGTGCTCTGAGCGAGCACCATAGAGCGATTTGGCCATAGAGTACCCTGGAATACCCTGAAGTACCTTGGAATAGAGTACCCTGTTGGAATTTAAATTAATATTTATATGTGCACACTAATGATTTTTAAACAGATAGTAATTGCACTTATTTAATTCCAAGGACCATCATTTAGTGGAAACTATACTGTTAAACGAAAATTGTATCGATCGTCCCAAAACGACTTTGAAGGTCTGCTAACCACCAAAGATGTATGCTTGCATAAAGAGAAAAAAACTAAAAATAGTATTATATTTATTTTGATTTAACTAAGTAGTGTGCTACATTATAAAAGGTAGGTACTTAGAAAATATTATTATACATATATAAGTCTGAAAATGCAGATAAACCTAATATGAGAGGGCGGGCGGCGTCTGGTTCAACTTACAACAACTTAAAAAAATATATACAAAAACACACAAATACAATATTATACTCGAACGAAGATTATTATCGACACATAAAATTGACAATATAATGCCCAATAATAAATTTAATGTATTTATATTATAATAATATACTCCGAAAAGGTCTAAATAGTTTCTGTCACAACTGCACTGAAAATAAATTTCATCTGAATATAGATAAATGCCAGGTAAAATAACTTTCACCAGAAGAAAAAATCTCATAACTTTTGATTACCGGCTTGGGAAGACTTTTTTTTTCCAAGTGTTCCCAACACTTGGAAAAAAAAAGTCAAAACAGTCAGCAGCTGTTTTGTTGTTCGGAGAAATTAAATAATAATTAAACTGGTTTAGAAAGCCAAGTAGTGATTAAAAACATTATTGTAAAACCAAAATGATAATAGTGCATGACTTTTTTTGGCACAAAGTTGAGTCTTGAGGCATCAAAAGTATTTATGTTTGGCGTTCCAATTGACAAAATTTCATTATATATATATCTTCACGGGTGCCTTACGGCGCCCGAGACCGCCTAGACGGCCCCAGGGTACCCAGCGGAGGGGTTTTTAATCTCACCTCGTCGTAGCCGATGGTATGAGTCTACACCGAACAAGTGGCTAGACCGTCGCGATGTTTTGAATAGACTCAATAACCCATCTATAAACAGTTTCACAAGTTGGTATAGTGAAACCGGGACCGACAGCTTAACGTGCTCTCCGAGGCACTATAGAGGTGTTGTCAAACAAATGTACATACATTTTTAAATTAAAAACTCATTGGTACACACCGGGATTCGAACCAGGGACCTAAGTGTTTTTAAGTCCAAGGTCTAACCAACTCGCCCACCACGTATATTAAAATTTCATTCTAGGTAGTAATTATTGAATTACAAGTTTAGTATTGTTTAAGCTTGATAATAATATTTCTAATTATTATCTTGTCCTTCTTGCTTTATATGGTTAAAGTACAAAGTACCGGCAACTCTCCTTCAGGACATATTATATACGTAGGACATCATTGATCTATTGCGTCATATAACATGATTTAAATGACATTAATGTATCATATTTATTTATTGAAAACTTCCTTTACAGTAAAGGCATTCCCCAAGGAAGAGTATTTTATTGTGATGGATGGTGAATTATATTATTATATTACACTACTTTATACATATATTATAAGCCATACAAATGTACTTATTATAACAAGTATTATTATATTTTAATAAATTATTAGTTTTGGTTAGGTACTTATTTTATAGTCAATAGGTCTACTCATTTTTACTTGTTACAATACTTGTAGGTATGTGTCGGTATTATAAGAATTAGTTACTGGGTGTGAATTGTGTTTTCAGCGCTGACCATGCCTCCTACCACTAGAAGAGCTACTGTGGTAGAATTAGAACAAAAGCTAAAAACTGCTCTGGTTGAATTCAAAAATTCTAAAATATTCCACCTCACAAAATAAACATATTCATTATTTAAATAACTGTATCTATAATATGACATGTTAAAATGATTTGTTCACTTTATTTGATATTAACAAATTTGTTAAAAATATTTATATGACCCAGGATAGCTTTAAACTACCTATGAAGGTACAAAAAACTATTGCTACATTGGTAGCTAATAATATATTATTAAGTATTGACTCCACATCATCATTTAGTAGTAGTACTAATAATGTTGTGGTACAACCATGTTTAAACTTTTAGATGTGACAATAGAGAAGGACAATTGTAAGCTTACCTTAATACATCAAAATATTCAAAGCCTCTCTAGCAAAGTTCTCAATATTGAATTATTAATTGAAAAATATAATTTAGATTTGATGTGTTTTACAGAATCCTGGCTAAAAGCAGAGAAAATGTGTTTCAATATTAATAACTTTGTAGTTGCTAGTTTTTTCAATAGAAACTCCTGTGAGGGAGTTGGATCTATTATCCTAATTAAAGAATCACTAAAATGCAAAGAGCGGAAGGATATTGTAAAACTATTACTTGAACGTGTTTGTGAGATCTCATGCGCAGAGATGGATACCTACATTATTCTATGCATATACAGACCCCCTGCCTCTGCTTTACATACTTTTATTAATATAATGGAGGATGTTTTATCAAAAATATATGACTCAAATAAACAAATTTTTATATGTGGGGATTTTAATATAGATATCTTAATAAATAACAGCGACAAACAAAAACTTATTTCATTGTTTAACTCGTATTCATGGAGCCGACTAGGATTACTTCAACTAGCCGGACTTGTATTGATAATATATTTACTAACTGTTCTCTCTTAAGTAACTCTATTATTACCGGGGTGCCCTCCGACCATAAAGGTTTGTTAGTTAGCTTTCAGTCTCAAATTAAACCTATTAATAAAATTATTAGGTATAGACCCTTAACAGATAATAAACTTAATAATTTTAATGAAAAATTAATGAGTGAAATGTCCAGATTCATATATAATATTAATCAACCAAATATTACATACTCCAATCTACATAAAATTATAAATCAAGAATTCAATAAAGTATGTAAAATTAAAACAAAGAAAATTACTGACAAATTATATTTTGCTACTTGGGCCACTAAAGGTATTAGAATAAGTAGGGATACACTGTATGATCTATATGACAATAGATCATATTCATCTGACCAAAATTTCCATAATTATGTTAGGAATTATTCAAAATTGTTCAAGAAAGTTTGTATAATAGCTAAATCTATTCACATTGGATCCAAAATCAAACAGTCAGATAATAAATCCAAGTGTGTATGGAAAATCATTAATACTGAAACCGGCAAAAATATTAACAGACAAAATATCATTTTAATTAGACAAAACGGAGTTATGTTATCAGATAAAAAACAAGTTGCGGAATTATTCGAGGAATTATATATATATATATATATCATCACGGGTGCCTTACGGCGCCCGAGACCGCCTAGACGGCCCCAGGGTACCCAGCGGAGGGGTTTTAATCCCACCTCGTTGTAGCCGATGGTATGAGTCTACACCGAACAAGAGGCTAGCTCGTCGCGATGTTTTGGATAGACTCAATAACCCATCTATAAACAGTTTCACAAGTTGGTATAGTGAAACCGGGACCGACAGCTTAACGTGCTCTCCGAGGCACTATAGTGGTGTTGTCAAACAAATGTACATAAATTTTTAAATTAAAAACTCATTGGTACACACCGGGATTCGAACCAGGGACCTAAGCGTTTTTAAGTCCAAGGTCTAACCAACTAGGCCACCACGTATATATATTCGAGGAATTCTTTACTTATAATCACGAAATGTATTAAATCATCAGCTAGTACTGCTAAAGATTTTTTATAACTATATATTAAAATGCCAATTATATCTAATTTTAATTTTAAACATGTCACAAATGAGGATTACTAAAATACTTTAAAATTTTAAATGAAAAAAAAACTGAAGATTTATGGGGGCTATCTGTCAAAGCTATCGAATAAATTATACTTACTATAGCACCGGTACTCGCTGATATTTTTAATGGGTGTGGAAGAAGAAGGGAAGGAATTTTTCCCGATCTCATGAAAAATAGTAAATTAGTTCCCATATTCAAGTCCGGTTGTAAGACAGATCCAAATAATTATCGCCCTGTTTCTGTCCTGCCAGCCTTAAGTAAAATATTAAAAAAATACTTCTTGGTCAGCTGTTAAGTCATTTTAATACTCATAAATTATTACATGATCAACAATACGGGTTCACCTAAGGTAGAAACACAACAAATGCCGGTACAAGAGTGATTACTGAAATAATTGACGCTTGGGAAAAATCTCAGGATCTCGTTGGCGTTTTTTGTGATCTGTCTAAAGCGTTAGATTGTGTTGACCATCAAACTTTGTTAGATAAGCTGGAATTTTATGGCATTCGCGATATAGCTTTAAATCTAATAAAGTCCTACCTTTCTAATAGAACTCAAGGTGTTAATATTGATAGCTGTGTATCAGACGGAACCCTTGTAAAGATGTGTCCCCCAGGGCTCAAATTTAGGCCCATTCCTGTTCCTAGTATACATCAATGATCTTCCACATATGGTACAGGAGATGGCGCAGATAGTGCTATTTGCTGATGATACATCCCTACTTTTTAAATCTAGTAGGAAAGATAATATATTATCGGCAGCAATTAACACTCTGGAAATGGTTTTAAAATGGTTCACGGCAAATAATTTAGTTTTAATGCAAAGAAGACTAAGTGCCTGAAATTTACGTTGCCTAATGTATCTAATATCAATGCCACAGTGAAGATAGGTCGTACTGACCTGGAATTATTTGACTCCACTGTGTTTTTAGGGATCACAGTCGATTCCAAACTACAGTGGAAAGCTCACATTACTTCTTTATCCAATAGACTGAGCTCTGCTGCATATGCAGTCAGAAAAACCAGAAAGTTAACTGATGTTGCAACAGCCAGACTAGTATACTTCTCCTTTTTTCACAGTATAATGACATATGGTCTTATAATGTGGGGATCTGCGGCTGATATTGATACTATATTTATTCTACAGAAGAGGGCCATTAGGGCAATATATTGTTATATATTGCCCTAATGGCCCGTGAAAAGCTCGTGATTCTCTTCGAAAAATCTTTCCTATGATTGAGGTACTGACACTACCATCTCAATATATTTATGAGAATTTATTGTACGTCAGGAAAAACTTAAATATGTTTACTAAAAATAGCGATAGACATAATTTAAACTTAAGAAACATAGATACAATCGATATTCCAAAGTGTAGACTGCAAAAAAACTAATAAATGTTCCGTCATTAACAGTATAAAGTTATTTAATATATTACCTAAAAGCATCATAGATCTGAGTGAAATAAAGTTTAAGAATTGTATAAAACAAATATTAATCAATAAGGCTTACTATGTATACAGGCTTATAATGTAAAAGACTATTTTAACGATAAAGACGTCTGATATGCAATTGAGGTCTCGCAACTAGTTAACAAATTGCTTATTACATATGTAGAATGTACCTTAGTTTAGTATATATAATAATATTGTATATATATTGTAATAATTTAATATTACATAATTTATTTTCATTACATTGTGTAAATTTTGCCTTTGGATAAGGTAATCATTGATGATTACTTACCTATTTATATTTAATTTATACTACAGTATACTGTGTAGTAACAAATAATCTGTCATAGGGTATTCTGCGCATGCTGATCAGTGGGGTGCACCTTGAGTATGCTACTATATATATATATATATATATATATATATATATATATATATATATATATATATATACGATATATAGCATAAGCCAATCAATAGCTGTGCTGCTTTTTTAGTTTGTGTGAAGCACTAGAGTTTTTTACTTGCTGGTTTCTTTTTCTCCGGGGTGTCTCTGAGGGGATCGACTTTACAGTTAATGTTTACGCCCTTAAAAATGCCGATCCTTATACCTTTACTTATATGTGATTGGTTACTTACCTCTTATTTACAATAAACATTTAAGGCGTGGATATAGTCGGTGAAGATGGTCGCCTTGGTGGCTCTCTTGTATGGCAGATAATGATTGACAGGTCAATGGAATCAGCTAACCACCTAATCTTACACTAGTTGGTTATTTAGTATTTATTGTGTTCGGTTCGGTAGTATTTTTCATATTAAGATTTCCATTCGCGTTTAAGTTCTAAATCTGATATCGAGGTATAATAAATATTTGTCGTTCTTTTGTTAATGAATGCTGCCTAACCAAACGCACTCTAAGACCTCATTGTTAAACTTTATTTTTAACTATTCATAAATATCTGTAAAGATTTACATGAAATAAATGATTTTCACTTTGACTTTTGGCATAGCCCGAGTAGATCGTGTGTGGGATGTGGGGGTGTTGCTTGACACCAAACTGCGCTTTAACTTGCACATTGACCAAATCATAACCAAAGCATTTAAGAGCTTCGGATTTATTTATAAAACATGTAAACACTTTAAAATGCCATCTACATTATACCACTCTTGTTCTTAGTGTATTGGAATTTGGTAGTATAGTCTGGAGCCCAAGGACATTGTCACACAGTGAGATTAGAGAAGGTTCAACATAAATTTCTGAAAGCCCTCGAGCATCGATCTCGAGCTATGATGAAGGCGCCTCTCGATACCGACTTTCGTCTCTCCGTAACCGTAGATTATATTTTGACTCCATATTTTTGTATAAAATTGTAAATAACATACTTGATTCCTCATCTTTATTAGTAAAAGTAAATTTCATAGCACCGCGAACCTCATCTCGTTCTCAAAACCGTGTTTACCTAAAACATTGCCCCAGTTGCGATTATCACAATAAAAACGCGCATAAGATTGATATATTTTCTGTATCTTGTACAAAATACAAGAGAGCCATTGGAGACATATTATTTACATAATTTGTTATATCTATTATTTCTTTTAGGTATATAAATTATAATTTTTGTTCCTAATTTACTTGATATGTTACCTAGATCATTATTCCAAAATGTTTTCTTTCTTAATGTCTTTGTTAAAGGGTAAGAAAGAAAGAAACAAAGAACGTTTATTGCCATAATGATCACCAAAAAGAACAAAGTACATAATATAAATCCTTGTTTCATTATGGCAATGGGATCAATTGTCAGTTATACCTGTAAGCGAGATTATTCGCCAACAGAACTGGTTTTCAAATTGACCCCCTTCCACAATCAAAATATTTTACATTTAGCTCACAATAACCACATTCGAATTAAGGAAATATTATACCTTAAACGTTCAAAGAAAAGCTTACAAAAATATTGCCTCAGTATATTTGCTTAGGTTATTTATTATTAAACAACCTACATACCTAATTGGACAAATAAATATGTATGATATGTATGTACGAACAAGTATGTATATTGTTTACTTAACAAAACTGCATAATATTTCTAGTAATAGTAATACCTGCCCAATAATAACCTATAGGTAGGCGTGGATTTATTTACCTTTCGAGGTCCTTTGGAAGTGTGATAAACGTGAGGTCCGGTTTCTTGTTACTATTATTTAAGCAACCGAATGCGATGCAATAAGATTTAGACCTCATTTTTTCAACTAAAAGTCTAAATCTTATTGCATCGCATATTAATAATGCGACGCGACGCGTGAGTTATTCCATCCGGTGTCACACCCAAAAATTGATATGTTTCATCAATGAAAAGACCACATTGTTCAATCTGTACATCTAATAATGTGGAAAATTGTTCTAAGGAGCGTTTTAATGTTTTTTACTATGAGAAATAGACGCAACATGGTTTATACTGGGTTTATACAGGGTGAATTTGAATGGGTGTACTTTGGGCTAATATGATGTTCTACTGGTCAATAGGAACAACTTTTCCCATGGAACCATGTGTCGCAAATGAAAAAAAAATATGGCTTCCCCATACAAATTGGTCATTTTAACTTTACTAGTTTGTATGGAGAAGGCAATTTTTTTTTTCATTTGCGACACATGGTTCTATGGGAAAAGTTGTTCGTATTGATCAGTAGAACATCATATTAGCCCAAAGTACACCCATTCAAATTCACCATGTATAACTACGTGGTGGCCGATTTGGTTAGACCTTGGACTTAAAAACACTTTTCTCTACTAATTTAACCGTGTTATTTCCAGTTGCCTCCACTGGCTCCGATCCTACTAGCGACAAATGGACAAAATTGTGGTTAGTGGTGACGGGTGACACAAAAACGTTCCCAGTTGTCGTCACCACTAAAATTAATTAAGATAAAGTCTAGTTTAATAGTTAGCATTTTTTTAAAGTCAAAACTAATCGGACTGTTTTTTTTTTTTTTTTTTTTATAAGTACTCAGTATGTGACCTTGCATCCACCTGATGTTAAGCAGTATGCAATGTCCAGGAATGATAGCAACAAGCGGATGCATACAGGTGCACCGCTGGTTGCCATCATTATGCCGGCTTAAGATGCCTATTCACGCTTCGTTTAAAGGACTCTAGGTTATGAGAGGAAGGAAACACGCAAGCTGGTAGGGAATTCCACATTTTAATAGTACGGCAGATGTATGAATCGCCAAAACGTTTGGTACGAGTTGGTACATCCGCCACGGTATACATATGCATTTTGCAACCAGTGCGTGTTGTCCTGTAACGGAAAGGGGAAGTGGGAATAATGTTGAAAAGCTCTTCAGAGCACTGTCCATGGTATAGGCGGTAAAAGACGCTCAACGATGCCACATCCCTGCGAAGCTGCAACGGCTCCAAGGTTTTATTGAGCGTTTCGTCTCCAATAATTCTAGTCGCTCGCTTCTGCAGGGTATCGAGAGCAGATAACAGATACTTGGCTGATCCGTCCCAAAGATGCGAACAGTATTCCACACAGGTCGAATTTGAGCCTTATATAGCATTATTCTTAACCTGGGTGTGAAAAACCGACGCACCTTATTTATGATGCCAAGTTTTTTTGAAGCTGTTTTTGCAATGCTCTCGTTATAATTGCGGTGGTTGAGATCGGAACGTATATCAACCAAGGACATTGAGGGATGGTAAAGGCGATAGCTGGGTGCTCTGAAGAGAAGGAAAATGAGTAAAAGGGGATTTTTTCGCCGTCATTACACAACATTGTGTTTTGCTCGGATTAAATTGGACCATGTTTCTCGAACCCCAAGTCAAAACCTTTAGCAGGGTTTGATCCAACTCACTTATCAAAACCTTTCTGAATTCCTCTGTTTGGACGCGGCTGGGTGGACGTTGAATGTTCCAGTCTCCAGCTCAGACAGTGTTCATCAGATCTTCACAAAAACATTATGGGACCAGCTTGCTGACCAACTCTTTCAATTAAAAACATAATCAAAATCGGTTCAGACTGAACATATATGAGGTAACATGTGAGGTAACACACAATGAGGGCATTGCATGCTCGCATTGGTATAAACGGAACGCCTGTTTGTGGTTGTCAATGACATTGGGATTCAAAGATTATAAACAGGAAGTCAAAGTCAAAATCATTTATTTCATGTAAATCTTTACAGATATTTATGAATAGTCAAAAAAAAAAAAAAAAAAAGTTTAACAATGAGGTCTTAGAGTGCGTTTGGTTAGGCAGCTATTCATTAACAAAATAACGACAAATATTAATTGAACTTAGACACGATGGAATGGAAATCTTAATATGAAAATTACTACCGAACCGAACACACACTACATAACCAACTAGTGTAAGACTAGGTGGTTAGCTGATTCCATTGACCTGTCAATCATTATCTGCCATACAAGAGAGCCACCAAGGCGACCAACTTCACCGACCATATCCATGCCTTAAATATTTGTTGTAAATAAAAGCTAAGTAACCAATCACATATAAGTAAAGGTATAAGGATCGGTATTTTTAAGGGCATAAACACTAACTGTAAAGTCGATCCCCTCAGAGACACCCCGGAGAAAAATAAACCAGCAAGTAAAAAACTCTAGTGCTTCACACAAACTAAAAGAGGGGTACAGCTATTGATTGACTTATGCTATATAGCATACATATATATAATATATATATAGTAACATACTCAAAATGCACCCCACTGATCAGCATGCGTAGAACACCCTATGGCAGATTATTTGTTACGGTACCAATGTACATAACTACACAGTATACTATTAGTATAAATTAAGTATAAATAAGTAGGTAATCATCAATGATTACCTTATCCAAAGACAAAATTTACATAATGTAATGAAAATAAATTATGTAAATAGTCATTATTATTAAATAAATATATTTTTTAATGTAGGTTGGACTTAGATATTAATTGTAAAAATATTATTATAATATTATACAAATAAGTTTGATTCATTTCAAGACGCTAATAATTAATTTAGCAAATTCTATGAAAATAGATAAATTTAGGCAATGTTGAAGGATGCCCCCAAAAAGAAGGTACACAATATTACAACATTTTTGTGAAGACGTATCTCACTAATGTAAAAGACATTAATAGGTTCAAAATTATCAGTTCTTGTGCGAGAAGCCGGGGAACAAAACTATTCAGTCCAAGCTTCTCACACGAATACGTTACGCACCGCTGAAAACGTAACTATTACTTACTGGTGGATCTTTTGGTTTCGCATCAGCGACGAGTTCCCCGGGTACCATATATAGAATCCTGAAACGCACGTGCTACTGAGGCAACGTTTTTGTAAGTTATTCTTTCAAATTAGTGGGTAGGTACAATCTGTTTCCTTTAAAGGTATTATTCGCGCTTATATCATTCCACATATACCTACTATTATTTATTTTATGCCTATACACCGAAAAGCAATATTTGTTTCATAGACAATGTAGTATGCCTTATGGCTTTTGTATATTCTTAGGTTAAAATACCTATGCAGCAGACAACCTAAAATAAAATTGTTTTATGATCTACGTAGTACCTAACCTAGGTTTTATTTAAAAGACGACTACCTTATCTTCGTCAGAAAAGTAAAGAATGACGCGATAGAAAGAGAGGGAACTTTAGGTAAATATAAATGTAGGCCATTAGCGCTGTGCGATCTGAACTGAGCTTTATTGTGTCAGTGCAAGAGTCGCTATTTATTTAATTGATCTTTCAGAGTGGAGCTTCTGTACTTGTACTATTATTTCTTCTGTGGCTAGGGCCAAATTCACTGACGCTACACTTCCAGTAGGACACACAGTACGCAAGTAGACCACGGCCGCATATCCTCGCTCTGAAGCATTCCAAAACCCATGGAGGATTGCTGTGTACTTCCCAGCTAAGGAAAGGTCTGGTTAAAGAGACTTTAGTGATTTCTGAAAGTGAAGTAACAAAGGAAACCCAGTACTTTAACAAGGTGTCAGGGAGTTGGTCGCCCCAACCAATTCCAGCAGTCCAAAGAATCTGGAGGAAACGTTTTAACGGATCAAAGGTTCTGGGTATATTGTACAGGCCTGCTTAGTCCAGATCCTGGGCGGAGAAAGATCCATCCAATAGGTGAAAATATCCTGGACTGTACCTGTGTACTGGACTCCAAGAACAGACAACATGTGAGGATTATCAATATTTTCAAAGATGAGGGGATCCTGCTGGTGCTCTAATAGCAAGTCAGCCAGGAGAGTGGGGGAGTTCGATATCCACTTTCTTAGTTCATAGCCTCCAGCCCTTATTATCCTAATCAATTCATTCCTCGAAATCAAAGCCTCTTTCTCACTGGAGGCACCCGTGCACACATCATCAACGTGCAATTTTTTTTTTTTAAATATCGCAGAGACGTTTCGGGCCAGTATACAAGCACTGGTTCAATAATACATCCGAAGACGTGGGGGCTGAGTCATCAAACACCCCTTATCTTTTCACTATGAGGCTTGAAGACTGCGTGATGGGGAATGAAATAATGTTCCACTGAACGCCAGTCTAAGTTTGAGACCGTCATGCGTACCATATCCTATGAGGATATGCATGAACTCAATGTTCTTCTTGGGGAAGACAGGGTCACGCCTCATGCGATTCTCCATGAAAACCAACCTTTTCTCAACAAGACTTCTTGATGCACACAATGGGGGTAGTGAGGGAAGAAAAGGAAGTCTGGTGTAAAACCAGAAGCTAAACAACCAGTATTATTCTGGAAGAACATTTCACATTCATGATTAACAGGATTGACCTTCGTAGCAGCCGGGGGTTCCTCAACTTCTCAAAATCTCTGAACCGCCTCAGAAAGAGAAAGGCAAATGTCAACAAAACGGTTATCAACAACAGATGGGGGGGGGGTCTAGGGCTGAGCTCATTAAAACAGATCCAAAGATTGTGGGGATCGCTACGAGGCCACCTGTACCTAGGCGCCGGTCCTCAGTACGTGAGGAATCAAAAAACCTAGGCGATCGTACCTCCCTAGTATCCTGGGGTTGATAAGTTCAGGTTGGCGGCCTTCCATGTTTAAGTTGGCACACAAAACAAGATCATAGCGGCCACTGCACTGCGAACATGGCCGCGATTCACGGCAATCGTTTTAGTGGTGCTTGCCCAAGCACCCATAACACCATTGCCTTTATCGGGCTATGACACGTCGGGTCTAGACCCGCAAGTTACAAAATTGTAGGCAATGCGGCACCAAATGTCCAGGGCCCCTACAATATAAACAATTTTGCGTTTCAACAGCGGTCACAGCAAACCGACTTCTGGGACGCTGGCCAGTTTGACCAGGTGGTTGAACAAAGGGCCGGACCATCTTGGCCGCCCTGCACCGGTAGAGCTATCCACTATTCGGCACTCAAAAAGATCAATAAATGAGAACAATGGTAGGTAATCAATGCTGTTACCACCATACCTATGTTCAAAGCGTAGCTTAAGTTCAGGGGACAACTTCCCGAGCACAATAAGTAGTATAAATGACCAAGAATCGACTGGTAGGTAGAGATACTGCAAAGCATTTACTGCAATCATCATCGGGTTCAAGAGGTCCTTGCGCAAATCATGTGCCTTACTAACTATAGGCAACCCTAATATTTGGTTGACACGAGTATCAGCCAAACGCCTAATGTTGGTAGGTGTTGGACGATGCCACGAGCCTCTCCTCTCAATGAGGACAACAAATATGCCATCTTCTGGCTGGAGGTGAGGTCCCCCCGCCCGTGCACAAGACTATCGAACAGGTCTAGGAAGCCTACCCAGGCATCAAATCGTCCGTCAAATGGTGGGAGGTAAAGGGTAGGTAACCTGCTCAAAAGCCCGGGAGAAGAACCAACTGGCGGAGGCTCGGGGCCTATGTTAAGCGACTTATCAATACCCCCGTGAACCTTCTCGGAAATGGTGTCTATGAGCAAGCACCAAGGCACGCTCTTAGTCACAAGTGACCGCTGCATGGGACTCATCCTCTGCGGGGTTCAAAACTAAAAACTCCTCAAAGGCCCTATTTAAACTCTTGCTCATACTCTGGGATCTTTTCGAACCGCACCAAAACCGGAACGGTCGGGTCTGTCCACCAAATCCACAGCGGATGTAAGCCACATTAAGATAGCCTTAATCTTCATTGACAGACAAGACAAAATAAATTTTAGAACAAGTTTTAAGTTCCCTTACTAAGAGAAAACAAACATGAAACAATTTACAAAACCTTACCTACCTAACTCTAATAATAAGGGAAAAACTTAATTTTAATTGAAAAACCTACTTAATAACGTTAGAACTGTACTAGGAATATTATATAAACTAACCTGACCTGCCTGACCCTAAGTAAGGTAGCAAAGCATAGGCAAGTCACATAAAGTCAAAACTATAATAAATAAATGTGTACCATTGGAGGAATTTATGATTTCTCCAAACCAAATGTCTACAAAACCAACAATTTAAAAAATAAACATAGAGCGATACTTAAAGTTTGTACGTTTCGTCCATTTTTGTTTTCAACTACCCTTCTATATCAATCCTGTAATGTTCTTAGTGTTCGTCAATTATTTATACTTACTATAATTTTAAGACAGCATAATAATCTAGAATATGATCCTAGACTTATGGCTAGATGTAGAACGGATCTTGTTTGTAAACGAATTCAAATTTATCGTACAGCTTTTATCACAAGGTTTCTCTGTTTCATGGGACCTCATGCATATAACAAAATCAATGGAATTATACCTATATATACACATCTCCTAAATATGCATGTAAAAAACTGTCACAAACTGGCTACTTTCTCCCACGTATGAGAGTACGGAAGAATTTCTAACCATCCAAAGATGAAATCTAAATCATTTTATTTTTATTTTTTGTAGTATTATAGTCATTTATATTAAAAATTAAAAATCCTGCGTTAAAATAAATTATGCGTTAGTATTATTATATTCTTCACACCCTCTTACACACACTCTCACATTATCATAACACACAAAAAGAGGAACACCTTTACACATTTTAATAATAAGCTTATCCTAGTAAACTATGCTAGTTTGCAAGAGTAACTCACCGTAGGGATGGGCGCTGTATGCCGAAATACAGGTGTTTACCTAGTTCGGCGGCAGATACCATTCGGTCCAATTTTGTAACATTTACCTAGCTGTAAGATTTGTAAGATCTTTGTAATGTAAAAAAATAATGTTTTTTTTTATAAAACTAAATCTAGCCAACAAACCCGTTACTAAACTGAGCTAGGAACAATAATTTGAGGTTATACACACTATTAAAATGTGCACAGATGGTAAAATAAAAAAACCCACTAACAAAATGTGCAAGCATGTGTACGAACCACGCTCTGCTAAATGTGCGAGAAGCCGAGAAACAAAACTATTCAGTCCAAGTTTATCACGGCGTATAACGTACCGTACGTTACACAATGCTGAAAAAATCTTAACTATTACTTACTGGTGGCTCTTGTGGTTTCGCTTCAGCGACGAGATCCCCGGCTACCCAAGGAATGCAATATCTTCGTTGTCTTCTGAACCACTAATGGTTAAGCCTCCTATACCCATCCCTTACTCTTTTACACTACCCGCAAGAAAAGAAGGCTTTCTCGATAACCAATCAACGCCTCAGTCTCACGCGAGCTGTCACCGCGAGCGTTTGGCCACCGCACCTGCAACCATTAATATCAAGTCTAATGCGAGCTATCAGCGCGAGCGTTTGGGCACCGCATCCGCCTCCGTTTTACGACTCGTTAAACGCGAATTGTCTCCGCGTATATTTGCGAACCGCACCCGCCGCATTGTGTTTAATCAAAAACTACTGAACCGTCCAACGTTTACGTGAAGTCTGCAAAGTGACCGCCGCACCCGCTTTTTTTTTATGGATCGTGATATCTGAGGATCTGAACAGCGCAGCTATCAAAGGAACCAGCAGCCTACAGACCTAACAATCTTCAGGTAACACACCACTAACATGCCACGCAATTACTATTCACAGGTTATTAACAATACTACGTTGGATACCAAAACTTCACAACGCGACAAATCTGACAATTATTTGTGGGCGCCTAAACACATAGCGAACGAAACACTACACACAAAATTAACAACAGATATTAACTAGGTATCTAGGTTATTAGCGGCCGCTCAATTTTGACTCAGTACCGAACGTCTGTTAGATTTTTTTTTCTTTGTGTCAAGATCATCGAACATAATAATTCGTATATTCGACTAGCCAAGTCATACCTCAGGCTACAATACATTATCCTAACCTATAAGAAGAAATGATATAAATAAATATATGTTGTTATTAATAAATTACAGGACTGACCATTTAACATGGCTCCCATTTAGGTCTCACTTCTTTTGTCGTTGAATTCTACAACCAAGGCATGTATATATTGAACCTGGCTCTCATTTCACATTTATGTTTTTGATGGTATCACTTTTACACAATTTTATATAAAACTAGCTGACCCGCGCAACTTTGTCTGCGCGTTTAAATTAAACCGTTTACGCAGCGTACGCTCTTAAAAGGAATAATTTTTCCCCGTTTTTGCAACATTTTTCTTTGTTACTCCGCTCCTATTAGTCGTAGCGTGATGTTATATAGCCTATAGCCTTTCTCGATAAATGGATTATCCAACACGAAAATATTTTTTCAATTCGAATCAGTAGTTCCTGAGATTAGCGCGTTCAAACAAACAAACAAACTCTTCAGCTTTATAATATTAGTATAGATAAATATAAATATCATCACAGGTGATAAGAATTTTATATATTATATAGGTATAATTATACACAGGTAACCAAGTCGCTCTATATATAACCTATAAAAATCCGAAAAGTGCAAGATTGCTATTTGTGTGTATAATATCTTAGGTTAGCTGGTAGAAAATGCCTAAGGCATTAAGTTCGCCTTTGTATAATTTTATTGATAGCTGAGCTCGTTTTTAGTGGATAGCCAGGAATATTAAGAAGAAAAAGCTTAGTCTTTTAGAGATATATTTTTCTACAATAATACAATAAACATATTTATGTCAGCTTTCACACTGGCAACCTTTCTTTTTAATACACAAGTGACAGTTTCTTCTAAACGCCTAATTGTGCCAAAGATTAATCATAACACTTTCACTCAATTAGGTGTTCTTACTAGACAAACCCATTTTTAAACACAACTCGTTAAATTTACTTTTAGGCAAAGCTTTTGTCATTATATCTGCCACCTGGCATGTTGTACTTATGCGTTTAACTTCAATATCGTTTTCCATAACAACTTCTCTAATAAAGAAATGCCTGATTCTTATATGTTTCGTTCTTCTATGAAATTCGGGATTGTGTGAATTACTGCTGCTTCATTATCCACTATTAAGTTAGGGATATTTGGTAGTTCAGTCATATCCGCAAAAAATCGTTTAAGCCAGATTAATTCCCGTGTAGCTTCACTTGCAGCCACTAATTCAGCTTCTGTTGTGGATATAGCCACATAAAGTTGGTCTGCATCACTAAAAGCTTTAATTCTATTGGAACATTCATTTGATCTATAGATAATGCCATTAGACATTGTGCCTTTCAAATAGCGTAAGATACGTTTTACTTTAATCCAATGCTCTATTGTGGGATTGTCCAATTTCCTTGAAACTACCCCAACAGCATATGCTATATCAGGTCTTGTAGCAACCATTAGATAAGCTAAAGCTCCTACTGCTTCTCGGTAGAGAAATTTAACCTCTATAGGGCTGGGTGCAACTTCTGTTTCAGTGCGCACTTCTTTTTCTATAGGAGTTGCAAGAGCATTACAATCTTTCATATTAAATCGCTCCAATATTTTCTTAGTATAAGCTTCTTGTTTTATCTTTATAACCCATCTTTCCTTTCAATTTCTAATCCTAAGTAGTATGAGGCAGGCTTAACTATAATTCTTAATTCTTGTTTCAAATCTTCCAAAAAAAAATTAGCCAATTTAGAATCAGTTGCCGCTACTAAACCATCGTCAACATATAAAGTTCAATTTTTCTAACGTATAAGCATGGATCAGATTCACTCCGTTTAAACTTTAGTTTGGTAATATTCCCGAAAAACAACTGTTCCAATACCTCGGTGCTTGTTTTAAGCCATATAAGCTCCTCTTTAAACGACATACTTTTGATGACCCATCATTAAAACCATCAGTCTTCCATTTAAAAATGCCGTCGTTACATCAAACTTTATTAAAAATAAATTTTCCCTTGTTGCAATGCTCAACAGGGATCGTATAGTAGCCATTCTTACTACTGGACTAAATGTTTGATCGTAATCTACACCTTTCTTTTGTCTAAATCCTTTGATTACCAGTCTTGCTTTGTACTTGTCTATAGAACCATCTGGAGCGGTCTTTATTCTATATACCCATTTGCAAGGTAAAGCTTTTCTTTTAGGTGGTAAGTCTTCTAAAGTCCATACATCATTTTCTTTTTGAGTGAGGAAAGTTTACTTTCTATAGCACTTAGCCACTTTTATTTATCACCTCTACTCGTTGCTTCTTCAAAAGTACTTGGGGAAAATGTATTATACATTGTTAGTACATAGTTATCCAATTTACGAGGACAGCGAAGAGTATTTCTATCTCTTAAGTTGTATATTGGTTCATTATTTAGAGGATTGTCTGTATTTTCTTGTAAATATTCTTCTGCATCTAAATAATCATCCATTTCATCCTATTCTTTAATAATATCATTACCATTATCTCTAATTGGATTGTCTCATTATTTTCTATTTGTTAATTTTCCAATTATTTATTTTCTCCCTCTGTACCACGCAACATAATGGAAACCTTGTATTTCCACGTCGGCCAATTCGACTTTCCTTCTAAGAAACCTATTTGTAGTTTCGTAGTAAATCCTTCCATTATTATCCTACAAAACTGTTTCTTGAGTAGGTACTGGGTTGCTGGGCCCGTAACCTGATAGCGGAGCTCGTTTTTAGTGAATACAGTGTAATATAGTGTACCCAGGAATATTAAGAAGAAAAAGCTTATTAGTCTTTCAGAGATATATTTTTACAATAAACATATTTATGTCAGCTTTCACACTGACAACCTTTCTTTTTTATACACAAGTGACAGTTTCTTTTAAACGCCTAATTGTGCCAAAGATTAATCATAACATTTATTTTGTATTATTGTGCAATAAGTATTTTTGATAAATAAATACGAACTCTTTTTATTACATAATTTTTTTTCATATATTTTTAAAATATTATTAGGGGAGTTGAGGGAGGGCACAAATATGATATAGTTTGTTTAAACTGCTGACGTCTCGGCGCCGCGAGGAGGCTGCTGCGACACAAATATGTTATCGCGGAACCAATGGACTGACCCAACTGAATTACGTTCATATAAAGCATTTAATTCTATTTATTTCCATAGTTATTGCTATCCTAAAACCAAATAACGGGACGCGACAATCTGCATCTCATCTCATCGTGTCCCGAGTGGCCCCCGAGTGGCCCCGAGTGGCCCCCGAGCGCTCGGGGCCCGGACAAGGCCGCCCGAGCGCCCTCGACCGCATTTGCATACGAACCGTTGCCAACTAACGGATTGATATCATCCACCGCTGCTTTTGTAGTAAGTGCTACACAACAAAAGAAAAGAGTAATGTATCTGGGATGTCGATTAGTGTTATGCGGGCGGCGGCGAGAAATAATATACTACGGAACCATATTTTGGTATATTACCTACTGTGTAATATATTTGACTGAATTTCGATTTCAGTGACATTTGTGTTTGTCATTTCGTTTGTCATCATCAATATTTAAGGTACTTTCTGGCCGTTTTTCCACCCTTTATATAAGAGCTTGTCCCGACTGACTGACTGACTTTACCGAGCATCGCCCAGCCATAAGTGTTGGATGGACAGCAGCTCCCTCCACCGGCGGGGATGGGTCTCCTTTGGGTGCTCAGCTCATTAACCTCATGTTCCACATGATAGCGCACAGTTTTTGGATAACAACTTCTCTAAGGAACGTGAATAATAAGAACAACATGAAGTCTTCGGTTTATGGTACGCGCTAAAGAACTTTTTTCAAACAACTTTCTTATAAATCTAATCAAATTTACAGTAAAAAATATTTAAAAAGATAAAATCCACCAAGGAAAATAAAGGTAAAGTTTTATTCCAGTTCTCTAGATATGGTTTTTACAAAAATGCAATAAATCAATTGCATACGTAACTATATCACCTCCGGCGGGTGCTCTGAGGGCTCGGTCGCGCAAGACGTGATTATGTTTTTGTAATATACTTCCCTAAAAAAATTATGTTGAAGAAGGAAAACTAAGAAACTAGAAATAAAACATTATATAGTACGCCAAATTAGAAGAAATAAATTAATAATTAGATATTCTTTCTTCCATTATCTATAATATTAAAAATAAAAATTAAAGAAAACATTTATTGAAGAAAATAAAGTACCTAACAGAAACGGTAACGAATTTCCCTACGGTAACTAATTAAACCTAAAATTTCCAATAAGAAGTCAACACATTTGCAGTTTGGATATTATTGGAGCCCTAGTCGCAAACCAATATTCCCTGATTTAGACATTTTAATGAAGAAGGGCAATTTTTTTTTAAATGTTATTATTTTTTCAACTTTTACTAGATTTTGAGTACAATTAGTTATATTTAATATTACCTTTTTTTATTAGGTAGGTATTAGTTTAATATTAATTTTTACTTTTCTAAATATTTTTTATTTATTTATGTCTTTCTACCATAATGTCTCTACTGTCTTGTGATCTTTGCCAAAACGGCAAACTTTATAGAGGTGATCGTGGATTAAAAAAACATCATGGTCATATTCATAAGCATTCTCTACCATCCACCAGTCCAGCAGTCATTTCATCAAACATTACATCTCTACCAGTTCCAACAAGTAATAACCTTTTTTCTTTGATCAAGAAATGCAAACAATTTAAATCTCTTTACCCTGGACGCATTCCTCGTGCAGCTAGAACAGTTTTAGCCGCGAAGCTCACAGAATTAATAAATGATTGTATAAACAAAAACAACGTAGCTTCCTGGGGAGATTTTTTTCTATATTCTTTTAATTTTCTACACGTTTCCAACATTAATAAAAAACAGACACTCTCGACTAAACTTAAAGAAAACTTTAGAAATAATAATAAATTAAACTATATCGACAATTATATTAATAATAATTACTACAAAAATAAATGTATTTTTAAAAAGTCTGAACAAAAAATATTCGAAGGAGATATCCGAGGAGCAGTCAGACTACTATCTTCCAATAATACAATAGCTGAAAATAATGAGAATACATTACAAGTTTTACAAGACAAACACCCCACTCCGTTGTATACGTCTAGTAATATTCCCCCTCTAATGAATAATGAAGAATGCCATCAAGTAACCATTTTTAAAGTCATGAAAGCCATAGAAACTTTTCCGTCAGGATCAGCCAGTGGTTTTGATGGTCTATCTCCACAACGCATAAAAGATCTTACATCATTAAATAATGGTGATGCTGGATCGCTGTAGGATGTACTATCCGTCGCTTAATATCAAATATTATATGTTCTTATTTATCACAAACATTAATTTCAAAATTTCCCCCACATCAATTAGGTTTTACAGACAAATGCGGAGCCGAAGCAATGGTTCACGCTACAAGAACGTATCTTGAAGAAAACAAAAACTTTGATATATTCATTTAGTTAGATATAAGGAATGCATTTAACACCATCAATAGAACTGCAATATTAACTACCATTAAAGATCAAATCAAATCAAATATTATTTATTTCATGTAAATCTTTACAGATATTTATGAATAGTCGAAAAAAAAAGTTTTAACAATAAGGTCTAGAGTGCGTTTGGTTAGGCTGCTATATATATATATATATATATATATATATATATATATATATATATATATATATATATATATATATAACCATTATAGATGAATTAATAAAAGGTGTCATTAAATAAAAGTATTAAAAAAAACAACCAACCGAACATACGTTACATAACCAACTAGTGTCTAGGTGGTTAGCTGATTCCATTGACCTTCCGATTATCATCTGCCATACAAGGGTGCCACCGAGGCGACCGACCTCACCAACCGTATCCACGCCTTAAATATTAGTTCTTATATTATATTATCATTATATTGGCTGTATATATTTTTAAATGACCATCAATCGCATTAACATAGTTATATGGATCGGTATCTTTAAGGGCGTAAACACTAGTTGTACAGTCGATCCCTCCGGAGACACCCCGGAGAAAAAGGTACCAGCAAGTAAAAAACTCTGGTGCTTCACACAAACTAACAGAGGAACATAGCCATTGAGTTACCGATATGCATATCGCAGCATACATAAAATGCTCTAACCCTACTAAAAGCATGCCCTAAACACCCTATGGCAGATTATTTAACAGTATAGCAATTGGTTGCTGTACCAATGTACAGAACTGCAAATACTAAAGAGTACAGGCACTTTACTAAATAATAATATATAATAACAGAGTACCTGGATAATGTAAATATAAATAAGTAATCATAAGATATACCTTATCCAAAGATAAAATTTAAATATAATAAAAAATAAATTAAGTAATAATAAATTACCACAATATCAGATTTAACATACCTACTAGGGTACTCATTTGAAAAGGCAATACTAGTTGTGAGACCTCAATTGCAGATCAGAACGGGTCCAGACATCTTTATCATTAATATAGTCATTAACTCTATAGTAAGCCCTATGGATTAATGTTTGTTTTATACAATTTTTAAACTTTATTTAACTTAAATCTATAATACTTTTAGGTAATTTATTAAATAACCTTATACTGTTAATGACAAAACATTTATTAGTTTTTTGCAGTCTAAACTTTGGATTATCACTTTTATCTATATTTCTTAAGTTTAAATTATGTCTGTCGCCATTTTTACCAAATATACTTAAGTTTTTTTTGACGTACAATAAATTCTCATAAATATATTGAGATGGTAGTGTCAATACATCAATCATACGCTAAAACTACTTTTAATCATTTGCAAACATTTTAAATAGAAGTTATAAGTATTATGTATAGTGAAGAGCGGTGACTCCCGACACAAGTATTGCTATACTTAATGGGAGTCCCCGAAACCTGTAAAATGTAACAATTTAACTTCGAATACATATTTTTTCTTTTCATTTTTTTTTTTTCATAGGAAATGTTTCCCGGAGAGAATCACGAGTTTTCATGCCATATATTGCCCGAATAGCCCTCTTTTGTAAAATAAATATAGTATCAACATCTGCCGCGGATCCCCACATTATAATTTTAGATCATTCTGTGACAAACTATTGTATGCCAGGTAATAGTTTTAAGAATATTGTAAAATCCATTTCCTCCAAATTTTACAATTACTACCATAATAACTATAATACTTATAGTAATATAGTTATTATGGTAGGAAATGGATTGAACACTAGCAAAATGTTACAATATGTACATTTCTTTATTCAAACCAATATTCCACCTCACAGAATAAACACATATATTATTTAAATAATTGCATGTATAATTTGACATGTTACAATAATTTGTTTACTTTATTTGATATTAACAAATTTGTTAAGAATATTAATATGACCCAGGATAGCTTTAAACTACCTATGAAGGTACAAAAAGGATTGCTACATTGGTAGCCAATAATATATTATTAAGTATTGACTCCACTTCATCATTTAGTACTAATACTAATAATGTTGTGGTACAACCTATTTTAAACTTATAGATGTGACAACAGAGAAGGTCAATTGTAAACTTACCTTAATACACCAAAATATACAAAGCTTCTCTAGCAAGGTTCTTGACATTGAATTATTAATTGAAAAATATGATTTAGATTTGATGTGTTTTACAGAATCCTGGCTAAAAGCAGAGAAAATGTGTTTCAGTATAAATAACTTTGTAGTTGCTAGTTTTTTCAATAGAAACTCCGGTGAGGGAGGTGGATCTATTATCTTAATTAAAGAATCACTAAAATGCAAAGAGCGGAAGGATATTGTAAAACTATCAGTTGAACGTGTTTGTGAGATCTCATGTGCGAAGATGGATACTTATATTATTCTATGCATATACAGACCCCCTGCCTCTGCATTATCTAATTTTATTACTATAATGGAGGATGTCCTGTCAAAAGTATTTGACTTAAATAAACAAATTTTTATATGTGGGGATTTCAATATAGATATTTTAATAAATAACAGCGACAAATGTAAACTAATATCATTGTTTAATTCCTTTAATTTAAATAATGTATTCATGGAGATAATTCATGATATAAATAATGTAAACAAACATTAATCCATAGGGCTTACTATAGAGTTAATGACTATATTAATGATAAAGATGTCTGGACCCGTTCTGATCTGCAATTGAGGTCTCACAACTAGTATTGCCTTTTTAAATGAGTACCCTAGTAGGTATGTTAAATTATTTTTTATTATATTTAAATTTTATCTTTGGATAAGGTATATCTTATGATTACTTATTTATATTTATATTATGCAGGTACTCTGTTATTATATATTATTATTTAGTAAAGTGCCTGTGCTCTTTAGTATTTGCAGTTCTGTACATTGGTACAGCAACCAATTGCTAAACTGTTAAATAATCTGCCATAGGGTGTTTTGCGCATGCTTTTAGTAGGGTTAAAGCATTTTATGTATGCTGCGATATGCATATCGGTAACTCAATGGCTATATTCCTCTGTTAGTTTGTGTGAAGCACCAGAGTTTTTTACTTGCTGGTACCTTTTTCTCCGGGGTGTCTCCGGGGTGTCTCCGGAGGGATCGACTTTACAACTAGTGTTTACGCCCTTAAAGATACCGATCCATATAACTATGTTAATGCGATTGATGGTCATTTAAAAATATATAGACCTTATCGTTAAAACTTTTTTTTTTTTGACTATTCATAAATATCTGTAAAGATTTACATGAAATAAATAATATTTGATTTGATTTGATTTGATAAGACCATACTTCATTATACTGTGAAAATAGGCGAAGTACACTAGTCTGGCTGTTGCAACATCAGTTAATTGTCTGATTTTTCTGACTGCATATGCAGCAGAGCTCAGTCTATTGGATAGAGTATTTATGTGAGCTTTCCACTGTAGTTTGGAATCGACTATGATCCCTAAAAATACAGTGGAGTCAACAAATTCCAGATCAGTACCACCTAACTTCACTGTGGAATTAATACCAGTTACGTTGGGGAGCGTAAATTTTAGACACTTAGTCTTCTTAGCATTTAAAACTAAATTATTCGCGGGAACCACTTCGAAACCATTTCCAGAGTGTCATTTGCTGATGATAGTATATTATCTTTTCTACTAACTTTAAACAGTAGAGATGTATCATCAGCAAATAGCACTATCTGCGCCATCTCCTGAACCATATGTGGAAGGTCATTGGTGTATACTAGGAAGAGGAAAGGTCCTAAAATTGAGCCTTGCGGAACACACATCTTTACAAGGGCCCCTTCGGATAGACAGCCATCAATATTAACACCTTGAGTTCTATTGGAAAGGTAAGATTTTAATAGATTTAAAGCTAAGTCGCGAATACCTAAAATTATAACAATACATAAAATTCTAACTTATCTAACAAAGTTTGATGATCAACACAATCAAACGCCTTAGATAGATCACAGAAAACACCAACGAGGTCCTGAGAATTTTCCCAAGCATCGATTATTTCCGCAATCAAACTTGTACCGGCATTTGTTGTATTTCTTCCTTTTGTAATCCCGTATTGTTGATCATGTAACAATTTATTTGTATTAAAATGACTTAACAATTTCCAAAAATATACAACTATATTCACCAAAGCTATGCCATACCGTCATACCTTTTCCATAACAACAACATTATCATGTCATCCGAAGGGTGTCAACAGGGTGACCCATTAGGCCCCGCGTTGTTTAGTCACACTATTCACTCTATTAATAAAAAAAATACATCCGAACTGATCATTTGGTACCTAGACGATGGAGTCATCGCAGGAAAAGTAAATACTATTATTTCTGATTTAGAGATGCTGATTTCAATGTCTTACGAGGGTATCACTAGTATTTCGGGAGATCAAATTTGTGAGCTGTTCTCAAATTATTTTTAAACAACTTTTTTAAATAACTTTATTGACCGCTTCTGTAGACTAGTGGTTGCGCCTTTGGCGTTGTGTCCGGAGGTCGTGGGTTCGATTCCCACCCGTGGCAAAAAAATATTAGTACGTTTTTCTGTACAGTTTGTCAAGGTCTGGGTGTACATAAAATATAATATTTATTATATCGTTGTTTCTGGTACACATTGTACAAACCTATAGAGCTTAGTTTGCGACTAGAGCAATATGTGTAAATTGTCCCGCATATTATATTATTATTATTAATTTCCAAGCAACGGCACCGTCATCACACCTCCAAGGCTCTGTTGTGGATTTGGCTGAAATTGAAATTCGTCTTGGCTTCATTGAGCGTAATATTTTAAAGTTGGATAGTAATAAATCAGTGGGATCCGATACCATACCGGCCAAACTATTAATAGAATGTGTTGTCCAGCTGTCACTGCCATTATCTATTTTGTTCAGCAGGAGTATCCGTAAGGGCATCTGCTAGCAATATGGAAATCTGCCTTTATTACTCCTATTCATAAAAAAGGTAGTAAGACTAGTGTCTCTAACTATCGTCCTATTTCTAAGCTCTGTATCATTGCTAAAGTTTTTGAGCGTATTGTACACAATCAGCTATATGCCGCCTTAAATGTTGCCTTTGATCCCGAACAGCACGGTTTTTTGAAGGGTCGACGGTCTCAACCTGCTGTTGTTTAATGATTATATAACTAACAGTATGGATCATGGAAGTAGAATATGAATTGTAGAAAACGGTCATCTCTCCTTAAAGTACACCTTTTCCTGCCTTGTCCTCTTCTCCTCGCTAGAGAATTCGTTAATCTGTACCGTTTGATGCTACGATGAATCGTTGATAACGATCGACGAAGTCTTGTTTCAATCGATCTGTAGGATTGACCATTTCTTCTCATTTCATCTGCCCTGATGATTTCTGATAGCGTTAAATCAGGCATACTTAGATGTTCGTAACTTATCAATAAGCAAGAAAACACAAAAGTCTCATAAAACTGCAATATAATGTTTTTCAAATGGAATTTATGAACTTTACGAAAACGGAAAATCTACTTCGAAGCAGTCGATACAGATGTATAAATGAAAAATTAAAACAAACGAATGAAAAAAATTACTGTTGACATTTTCAAATTGGATGTTTTTTAAAAATAAATTAAAAAAAATATAAAAAAAGTAATGTAACCGGCCAGTGCTACGAAAAAGATATATTAATTCTTCCTTTTTTTTTTGTGGTCCGCTAATTCTGCCGATGTGTGTATTAGCGTTGAGTTTTGCGGAGACAAATGGCAGTTCCATCTGTCGTTTTATCGGGGGGTACTAGTTAGTAGAAAATAACAATAATATAATGTATATGTGTGCACATGATATTTATATCTATGGTGCACATTACTGCACATGTGTAATACCTTACTTAACTATTAGGTAAGTGATTTTTTTTTAATTTTTTTAAAGTAATTTACATTGTTCAAGATCTAGCTATATAGTTTTTCAATGCTAAATAAATAAAATAAATATTTGCTAATAGATGGCAGTAGTGTAGCCTAGTCAGATTAAATATTATAAAAATGAATAGGATTCACAAAAAAAAAATGAAACACAATAATTTGTGTTACAGGCGTTCCAATTTTATAACCTTTAATATATGTACTTATATTTCGTTAAGTTCATGGTTTTATATTGTCCGTCAGCAACTATTTTCGAGTACAGCGCCGAAGACGCCCTTATATCCGTAAATCCAAAATAATATGGTTCAATAAATTTGCCCAACATAGACGGAAAGGTTACGGATTTTATGTTTTAAAATTAACATCTTCCAAATGCTGTCCGTTGTCCAAACACGCAGAAAGCTTGATTCGATGTCGTGAATTTCTAATACTAGATGGCAAACGAGTGTATTTTTGTTTCTTCTGCCATCTAGTATTCTAAACTAGCACTTATACCTTCACTCTCTCATCGAGTATTTAGAAGAATGCATATAGAGGGCGCCTGTGTATATATCGTCGGTTAAATGGAAAAGTGTCATTTTCCAAAATAAAAAAGATTATTAGGTGGAACGGAGCATTATTAATCGAATTTTATGTGGATAAAAGACACAAAATTATTACTATAAGCTCATCTGTGTCGCAAGTGTCATTTCGGTACTCAATACTACTCGGTACTAGAACTAAAATTTTAAATGCTCATATTGTAAACTTTTTTTTTTAATAATGCCACTTTTCTATTTAACCGACGATATATTATGTAATAAAAAAAGCAACAAAAAATTTCGTGAGGGGTGACTGGAACCTAGTTGGCTCCGTGGTTGAGTGTCTTGCCGCGAAAGCGAGGTTCGTGGGTTCGAATCCCGTCCACCAGGAAATTTTTCATTGCATTTTTACCTTTAAAATTAAATATATATTATAATGTAGGTAACAATAAATATTTGACAGCCTCCGTAGACTAGTGGTTGCGCCTTTGGCGTTGAATCCGGAGGTCGTGAGTTCGATTCCCACCCATGGCAAAAAAAATATTAGTACGTTTTTCTGTACAGTTTGTTATGGTCTGGGTGTTTATAAAATATAATAAGTATTATATCGTTGCTTATGGTACACATAGTACAAGCGTAGAGTTTAGTTTGTGACCAGAGCAATTTGTGTAAATTGTCCTACATAAAAAAATAAAAAAACCTAAGTATAAAAGATTAAAAATGGTTGTTAAGATAATAACTAGTTCGGCATCTGATTTAGAAAAGCTGTAAGGTAGGTCTCGATAAACCACTAACGTGCGACCGTTCGTGGCAAGCGCGCGCAAGTTTATTTATTCACTTATTAAACTATAAATTGTACATAACAGAACTTACTTATTCCAAATAATACAATTATATTAACTATAATGGCTCCAAGCATCCCAGTACGAACCGGCTGGTCTCAGCATTAACGTCATATTTTTGCCCTATTATTTTTAAAAAACTAATCGCGCGAGGCACCGGAGCACTGTGATAATCACAAATTTTTCAGGATATGATCCCAATTTTTTCATTCGCGGTGGCGATTAGATTCCCAGTATTCTATCGAAAAAGATACAAAAAAATTACGAGGAAAAAAAAAAGGGGGGGGGGTATTGTAATATATTTGTACTAACAGTATTAAGTCAATACTAACCATAAAAATACCCCATAATGACAAGCCACGAGAACGAGAAAAAAATAAATAAATAAAAATGTAAAAAAAAAACTGAAAAAGGGGGGGGGGTATGGTAATATATTTGTACTAACGGCTCTCATATTATTGAGTCAATACTGACCACAAAAATAACCCCTAATGACCAGCAACCATCACGCACGCACGTACAATACACAAAATGAACGGAATTTCTATCGTTAGATAATTGTTATCGGCTGCGAATTCCATTCGGTCTGCAATTGGAACATCTTGCGTTTATATCAGTGTGTCGTTTGTTTCCTTTCTGTTCCATTTGTATCTTTATCCTTCTATTAAATCTTTATCCTTCGATAATATCTGTATCAGTTTGCTTTCGTTCGGTCGCGGAGTTCAATCGGTCCCATGTCAATCTATATCTATTTTTATCTTAGTTTGCTTTCGTTCGGTCGGCATATTGTATCTCAATCAAAAGTACCGAATGTTTTTTATCTTAGTGTGTCTTTATCTTGGTCAGTTGACAATACCATATCTAAATGATTGAATCATTCGCGATTGTCACATGTCTAGAACACTCATCTCCGCAAATAATGAATGTCTGCGCGCACGCGCACTTGTAGTTATTTGGTACAAACAGAGATATTTGTTATTGGTAGGCTTATATTTTACACTCTAAATCTCAAATCATATCTTTAAAATATAATTGGCCAACGCTACATTACGCCTGATTGCCAATGAGTTCCAACTGAGCATTTCCAATAAATATATTTAATGTGGCAATTGGGATACAGGAATGGATTGTGACCATAAATAAACTTTCTTATACATGCTTCTTAGATATATTTTTTCCTTTTCTACCATTAGTGTGTAGGTACATTCTCTTGTGTTCCATATCACGGCGTTAAACTCCAAGATACTACGAACGTAGGAGTTGTACCACACTGCAGATGTTCCCGGTCAGATAAATAACACTCATAAGCCCTTAGACTTTAAGTTTCCATAATGTACATACTGCATACGATTTGAATATCTAGCAAAGAGGCGTAAGAGCTGCGTCCGAAGCACGGCCAAGCCAAGACAAGAGATAAAGTCGCGAGCCAATGTTAAACATTTTTTTTTATATTATCAAATCAGGTGCAACTTTGCAGCACTCTGATTGGTTGATATAAAAAAATAGTTACTTTTGACATTGGTTCGCGAGTCGCGACCCCATATCTTGTCTCAGCTTGGCCGTGCTAGAGGGACTGCGGAAGCCATCTTTCTTAGTAATATGTCATTATCTACTCCGTCAAAAGTTATTCTAGTGATGGGATGCGTATGGTTTAATTGAAACAAAAGATTAGAAATTTATTTAGAAAAAATTGTATAAATGCATCTTGTTTTTTAATAATAGGATTCATTGCTACAGTAGGTACTTACCACCTACTTAATTATCAGTTCAATATACTCAAGAAAGTAGGTCGGGACACTCTTAGTAGATATGTGTTCAATTAACAAATAATAAAAAGGTAACAAATAGAAACACAACGGTCTACGAACGTCTCTAGAAAAGTAGGGGATAATGAAGCGGTTGCACTCCGAGCAAAACAACAAAACCCAACGACACAGGTGCGTATGCGCAGCTCAGCACCAATCGCTTCGAACATGTTTTTATCAACTTTGTGCGTTGGCAATAAAGTCCCAAACAGCTTTTGCATAGACGCCAAGAATTTGCGCCACTTACCGAGGCTTTGAGAGAACTTAAGGCAGTGACTCGCGAGCTTTCGCCGCGCGTGGTCGTGCGCATGCGAAGCCTGAGAACAAGTGATCAGACAGTTATTGTGAGGAATCATTTAATTACTGTGTTAAGTGTGAACAGTGCATGAGTGGGACCATAGCAATCAGTGAGTGATGAGACAGAGGTTCGGAAAAAAGCGTGACTACTTCGGATGCTGACACCACACTGCGGTATGTGGATTGTGGGCCCGCTTGTGCGAGAGAGATCCGCCTATACGTATAACCTTACAGCTAACAAAAATGCTTTCTTACACACTTAACTACTTATTGAAAAATAAATGCATAATCATTCTTATCCGATTTATTAGAAATGAGAGAGACCCTTTGCACATTGTGCGTATATGTACGTCTATATATATGTACGTGTCTGTACTGATAATAATAATTATAATCCTATGGGTGAAAATGGTTAATGACAATCACGCAAATAATAGTCGAGCAAACCCGATTTATGTTCCTACATTAGAATTAAACGCGAGACAAATAAAACGAAATGTTATTGTCTAGTACAGAGCTGAATAAACCCGCAAACCTACACCGACCTCTAGGAACCGGAAAAAAATAGGCCTTTATGTAAGAGCATACCAAAGTTAATAACCGTGTGCATTGTATTGTTTGCGAGAGGCAAAAACCTGCGCAGGCGGCTCGGCCCAGGCATCAAAGTACAACCAAAGCGAAAGTACACCTAACAGACGGTGGTCCTAGCTTATAACGCCGATGGACAAACATCGTTAGCCAGAATAGCAGCCCCCAACCGATCTGTTGTTATTGTCATATTGTATTACATCAACAAATACAAAATATTTATTGCACTGTTTGTGTGGTTATGACGTTGGCGTTGTATTTGGAAGTCCTGGGTTCGATTTCCAACTCATGGCAAAAACAATAATATTAGTAAAATGTCCTACATATATATCACTGTGGAAATCTTTAAAAAAAATCTTCTTAGCATTTAAAACTAAATTATTCGCCGTGAACCATTTTGAAACCATTTCCATAGTGTCATTTTCTACGGATAATCTTTTCTACTAACTTTAAACAGTAGAGATGTACCAGCAGCAAATATCACTATCTGCGCAATCTCCTGAACCATATGTGGAAGGTCATTATTGTATACTAGGAAGAGGAATGGTCATAAAATTTAGCCTTGCGGAACACCCATCTTTACAAAGATCCCTTCGGATATATATTAAACACCTTGAGATCGTTGGAAAGAATCAAGTCTAAAATGATTACCCTGTTCATCCGTTGTTTAATAATTTTATATACCTACTCTATCCATTCTTCCCTTTATTGTGTTTTTTCAATACTATGACATATCTGTATTGTATTTTATCTTTGCATACTCTATATAAAAAGTAAATATTCTATTATTATTTGTTGGTTTCTGTGGTTAGTTTATTGTTCTCTTTTATCATCCCTCTTATTTCTAATCTTTCTTCACTCTAACAATAAATATTATATCTCTATTTTTAGTCAATATGTACCTGGTATTATTTTTGTTTATTCTTCTGAATTTCTTTGTTTTAAAAGAATGCATACTTATTAAAAGGTTAACATTAAAATCTGTATTAATATTAGATCTTGGTAGTGTTTTATATGATTGTAACTGGTTTCTTTGTTTATTTCTTATTAAACCAAAGTCTAATTGGTCTTCTTGTATAGCCGCATCTTACGTCTTCTTATTGGTAGTTAAACATGTGTATTTATAATGATTAAGTTATATGTAATCACCTCTTTTATTTTTATTTCTTAGTCTATATTTTCCTCAGATATTTTAAAATTACATGAATTCCCATATCGGGATATTATTTAATAGAAATTTTAAAGATGAATTGCAATGAATATAAACAATCAATTTAAACACCTACACTGAACGTATGCTGTTAACCGTAGAGGAGTTGATCGTGTTGTCCAATCATCGTTATTTCTTTCCAAAACAATTTCAAAAGGCCCTGATGGATGGAATGTTCCCTCAAACATCTTGTTGTCGTCATTAGATCTCGTGGTGTCGCTCTCGCCGTTTATCAAAATGCCTATTAACTAAAAAAATATTATCAAACTAGGCCAACGTGTGCAAAAGTTATGCTTCAACATTATAATATAATATATAATAATTTCATTTAAAATATTATCACTTACAACTACATTCAATAATCTATATACAAATATATAAAAATAATCCCTATTTCCCTTAGTCGCGCTAACTTAACTTGTTATATTTTCTAATACTTGATAGCAGGTTCTTACGGAACGAAAAATAATTAAAAAATGCATAGAAATTTGAATAATGTCAGAAAAGTTAACGATTATTTTAACTTCGCGCGCTTGACAGTTCGCGCATTTGATGAATGTGAATTATAGCAGACAGTTTTGTTTTTGGATAAATATGATAGCATCCGTAGTCATGGTAACCGTAGTGTTTACCAATAATAATAGCTACCGGCAATCTCATTGAAATAGCAAATAGTCTGATCTAGTAATTTATAAAAAAAGCCTTTGTGTGGTTAATTTTTTGTTCATGATATTAAGCAAGGAGGGAGGACATACTTATACAAGTCAGGTCGCCCTCGATCTGTGCGCTTACACTACTCTGTGTATACTGCGATGACAAGTACGCAGAATTCGTAATAAGATTTGATGGATGTTTTTATGCTGAAATTATACAAGCGGCGCTCCGAGGAAACTGATAAAGGATCGCTACGTTTTTGCGGAGTCTCGGAATGCTGCCATTAATTATTGTTAAGTATGTCGCGGCTCCGCTCCGGGCCCGAGCGGCGCGCACGGTCCGGTCGCCTGCACTTTGCTTCGTCGAGCTCCGATCTGTTTGATTTTCGGCTGGCTGAGAGACAGGTGGCTCCCCAAGTCGTCAGAGTTGGCTCTTTTGAATCATTTCATGTTATACCATGCTGCCGTTGCCATAAGCTCCGGACGGTCTCCGGACTCGCTCACCGTAACTAATTAAATAATGGTTCCACCGGGAACGGCACCGCCATTACCGATGCCGCGGTGCATAATTACTGGATGGATGTAATCGGGAGCAATTAGTGTGGCGGTGGTCGTGACCAAAGCAGGCTGTTGGTCTCCGCGAGCCGCCGCGCCGGGGCGTGTGTGGCGCGGACTTACCGTTATATTATTTCTTATCAATTTTATATCAATCACAGTGCTTGGTTTTAATTTCTTGCAATTCTACCCACAACGCGGTACTTCTCACATTCATGGGAAACGTTTACCGTCCGGCGAGCGTATTCTATGTTGCAAAGTCAAAGTCAAAGTCAAAAATATTTATTTCATGTAAACCTTTACAGGCATTTATGAAAAGTCAAAAAAAAAAAGTATATATAAGGTCCTGTGTGTACTTGGCCAGGTCGCCATTCCTCCCACAGACAAATATTGAGAATATAATACAAAATAAACAAATCGTAAACTATTAAACTATTGTCCTTGCGGGAAGAAAAAAAAAAAAAAAAAACAACCCAACCGAACACACACTACATAACCAACCAGTTTAAGACTAGGTGGTTAGCTGGTTCCATTGACCTGTCAATCGTTGACTGCCCTGCAAAAGTGCCACCAAGGCGACCAACCCAACAGACCATAGCTACGCCCCAAATATACATACTTTAGTATAGGTAATCAAAATATACCTACAAGTAGATAGATAAAAGGTATCTTTTAGGGCGCAAACGCTGATCACAAGTCGATCGCCTCAGAGACACCCTGGAGAAAAAGGTACCAGCAAGTAAAAAACTCTGATGTTCCACATGTACCGTATCATCGGAGGAGCATGGTCCTGCATGGTTATTGACTTAAACCTATGCTTATAGCATGTGGTATATACTCTCATCCTACTGAAGAGCACGCGTAGAACACCCCAAGGCAGATATACTATCTTACAATATTGAAAGTACAGAATTACAGAACACAACATTTCTTTGATGCCAGCGCCGGTCTATCAGCAGAAGATTTTTCGGGATCTCCGTCTGATCTCCCATCGATCTCCCATCTGAGTCTCCTTTGCTTGTGTTTAATCCATTCTCTACTATTATAACTATATTACTAAATTGTAAATTGTAAAACTATTACCTGGCATACAATAGTTAGTCACAGAATGATCTAAACGTAAATTAAAAATGTGGCCCATTAATATATGATACTGTCTGTGAGTAGTAAGCAGTGTTAGTTAAGTCCCTAGGAAGGGTGGCGTGGAGAAGGCCATGCATGATGCAGTATCTGATAAATATATCTCATTTTCGTAGGAGCAACAATTTTTATTAATAAATGAGTCAAATCTCTCTCAAGTCTCTCTTATATTTGCTTAATTGTAGAATTTCATCCATATTCTTAATTTGTTCAGTGAGGTTATTGTGACAATTGTTGTTTGTGTTATTTCTCTATAATTTAATCTGTAATATAAAATGCATTTTATTGCCATGATGAGAGATCATCACATACGCGGTTATTTTTTGCAACAATTGCAATATTTTCTTCACTACCCATATAGTCAGCTACATAATAGATTTCAAAAAAGTCCGTAATGTAGTCTGTTTTGAGGTGCTACTATTTTACCTATGGGATAACAGAAAGATAACATCACACCTGCAACTATATCATCACACCTGCAGCGAGAGTCTTGCGTATTTACAAGACTCTTGTGCTACTACTCTAGAACTTCATATTCTAAAACTTATTTTTAAAGTAATAGTAAAAATGATTACGATTCAACCGTAATGGCCTTATAATGAAAGGCATAGAACTAGCAATTACACAGGTTCATTTATCTTGACCTTTTCTAGGTTATGGAATAAAATACCTAATAGCATAAGAAATATTAAAAATCCAGCTCGTTTTAAAACTAATTTAAGAAAATGGTTAATGCAAGTACAGAAAAAGGAAAAAGAGGACAATTTTATTATACCTACTTAGTATTAAATAAGCAATTTTATTATGTATAAAATCTAGGTTACTAATCATGGTTCATCCTGAAAATCAGCGCGAAGCACTATTTATTTTGTCACCACGCCCAAGCTGTGGGTGTAGTTTTATTAGCATTGTAATCAAATTTGCATTATTATATTATTGTAAGTTAGCGTAAGTTTTTATTTTATTTTATTTTATTGAATAAATACATATTCTATTCTATTCTTGTGGCAAACAATAACCGATGTCCGAAATCAGGATGATAAAAAAGCATAGTTGCAAGTAAAGTAGCATAATCTGAGATTGATTTAATGAACATCTGTTCAAATAACTACGAAAAGGTTCTGGTTTAGAACTATTTCAACGACGAAATATTAAAATAATAGCCAAATAAAAAACATAAAAGATTAAAGGTAAGCTTTAATTCTGGTTCTCTCAAACAACAAATATTTTACCAATAAGCTCGTAAATTAACACTTAAACTCAGGGAACTGTCGGGGCATCTCGGGCTGGCTCGTGCGGCCACACCCATGTTTGCTAAAGTGTTCCTGTATCTAGACTAGAGCGTTTTATATTATTGATGACCAAAATATATTAGTTTCACCTACGATATAAGCGGGTCAGTCTGTGTGACGATGATGCTTGTTTCAGACGTCGGAGCTGCGCCGGCGCTGTACGTCCCGCATGGCGCTGACCCGGCAGCTGCAGCCTGCCGCGCCGCTCTGGGTCAGTACACCACCTCACCAGATCCTATACTCATCACCATCCTCCTTCTTCTATCAACAACCATTTATCATAACCAACTAGTGAAATAAAATAACAGTTCTGCACTCGGAGCATATCTCACTCTCTCAAAGGTAGAAAATGCCTGAGGCATTAAGCTCGCCTATGTACAACTTTGTGCAATTAATAATTTAATCATATAGATATAGCAGCAACAGTGTGCTATGTGTGTAGAGCTGCCTGTCCTCTCCCGGCACCGGCCGACTGGTGTTGTACAGTAAAGGGTAATCATATAGATATAGCAGCAACAGTGTGCTGTGTGTGTAGAGCTGCCTGTCCTCTCCCGGCACCGGCCGACTGGTGTTGTACAGTAAAGGGTAATCATATAGATATAGCAGCAACAGTGTGCTGTGTGTGTAGAGCTGCCTGTCCTCTCCCGGCACCGGCCGACTGGTGTTGTACAGTAAAGGGTAATCATATAGATATAGCAGCAACAGTGTGCTGTGTGTGTAGAGCTGCCTGTCCTCTCCCGGCACCGGCCGACTGGTGTTGTACAGTAAAGGGTAATCATATAGATATAGCAGCAACAGTGTGCTGTGTGTGTAGAGCTGCCTGTCCTCTCCCGGCACCGGCCGACTGGTGTTGTACAGTAAAGGGTAATCATATAGATATAGCAGCAACAGTGTGCTGTGTGTGTAGAGCTGCCTGTCCTCTCCCGGCACCGGCCGACTGGTGTTTCACAGTAAAGGGTAATCATATAGATATAGCAGCAACAGTTTGCTATGTGTGTGAGCTGCCTGTCCTCTCCCGGCACCGGCCGACTGGTGTTTTACAGTAAAGGGTAATCATATAGATATAGCAGCAACAGTGTGCTGTGTGTGTAGAGCTGCCTGTCCTCTCCCGGCACCGGCCGACTGGTGTTGTACAGTAAAGGGTCATCATATAGATATAGCAGCAACAGTGTGCTATGTGTGTAGAGCTGCCTGTCCTCTCCCGGCACCGGCCGACTGGTGTTTTACAGTAAAGGGTAATCATATAGATATAGCAGCAACAGTGTGCTGTGTGTGTAGAGCTGCCTGTCCTCTCCCGGCACCGGCCGACTGGTGTTGTACAGTAAAGGGTAATCATATAGATATAGCAGCAACAGTGTGCTGTGTGTGTAGAGCTGCCTGTCCTCTCCCGGCACCGGCCGACTGGTGTTTCACAGTAAAGGGTAATCATATAGATATAGCAGCAACAGTTTGCTATGTGTGTGAGCTGCCTGTCCTCTCCCGGCACCGGCCGACTGGTGTTTTACAGTAAAGGGTAATCATATAGATATAGCAGCAACAGTGTGCTGTGTGTGTAGAGCTGCCTGTCCTCTCCCGGCACCGGCCGACTGGTGTTGTACAGTAAAGGGTCATCATATAGATATAGCAGCAACAGTGTGCTATGTGTGTAGAGCTGCCTGTCCTCTCCCGGCACCGGCCGACTGGTGTTTTACAGTAAAGGGTAATCATATAGATATAGCAGCAACAGTGTGCTGTGTGTGTAGAGCTGCCTGTCCTCTCCCGGCACCGGCCGACTGGTGTTGTACAGTAAAGGGTAATCATATAGATATAGCAGCAACAGTGTGCTGTGTGTGTAGAGCTGCCTGTCCTCTCCCGGCACCGGCCGACTGGTGTTGTACAGTAAAGGGTAATCATATAGATATAGCAGCAACAGTGTGCTGTGTGTGTAGAGCTGCCTGTCCTCTCCCGGCACCGGCCGACTGGTGTTGTACAGTAAAGGGTAATCATATAGATATAGCAGCAACAGTGTGCTGTGTGTGTAGAGCTGCCTGTCCTCTCCCGGCACCGGCCGACTGGTGTTGTACAGTAAAGGGTAATCATATAGATATAGCAGCAACAGTGTGCTGTGTGTGTAGAGCTGCCTGTCCTCTCCCGGCACCGGCCGACTGGTGTTGTACAGTAAAGGGTAATCATATAGATATAGCAGCAACAGTGTGCTGTGTGTGTAGAGCTGCCTGTCCTCTCCCGGCACCGGCCGACTGGTGTTGTACAGTAAAGGGTAATCATATAGATATAGCAGCAACAGTGTGCTGTGTGTGTAGAGCTGCCTGTCCTCTCCCGGCACCGGCCGACTGGTGTTGTACAGTAAAGGGTAATCATATAGATATAGCAGCAACAGTGTGCTGTGTGTGTAGAGCTGCCTGTCCTCTCCCGGCACCGGCCGACTGGTGTTTCACAGTAAAGGGTAATCATATAGATATAGCAGCAACAGTTTGCTATGTGTGTGAGCTGCCTGTCCTCTCCCGGCACCGGCCGACTGGTGTTTTACAGTAAAGGGTAATCATATAGATATAGCAGCAACAGTGTGCTGTGTGTGTAGAGCTGCCTGTCCTCTCCCGGCACCGGCCGACTGGTGTTGTACAGTAAAGGGTCATCATATAGATATAGCAGCAACAGTGTGCTATGTGTGTAGAGCTGCCTGTCCTCTCCCGGCACCGGCCGACTGGTGTTTTACAGTAAAGGGTAATCATATAGATATAGCAGCAACAGTGTGCTGTGTGTGTAGAGCTGCCTGTCCTCTCCCGGCACCGGCCGACTGGTGTTTTACAGTAAAGGGTAATCATATAGATATAGCAGCAACAGTGTGCTATGTGTGTAGAGCTGCCTGTCCTCTCCCGGCACCGGCCGACTGGTGTTGTACAGTAAAGGGTAATCATATAGATATAGCAGCAACAGTGTGCTGTGTGTGTAGAGCTGCCTGTCCTCTCCCGGCACCGGCCGACTGGTGTTTTACAGTAAAGGGTAATCATATAGATATAGCAGCAACAGTGTGCTGTGTGTGTAGAGCTGCCTGTCCTCTCCCGGCACCGGCCGACTGGTGTTGTACAGTAAAGGGTCATCATATAGATATAGCAGCAACAGTGTGCTATGTGTGTAGAGCTGCCTGTCCTCTCCCGGCACCGGCCGACTGGTGTTTTACAGTAAAGGGTAATCATATAGATATAGCAGCAACAGTGTGCTGTGTGTGTAGAGCTGCCTGTCCTCTCCCGGCACCGGCCGACTGGTGTTTTACAGTAAAGGGTAATCATATAGATATAGCAGCAACAGTGTGCTATGTGTGTAGAGCTGCCTGTCCTCTCCCGGCACCGGCCGACTGGTGTTGTACAGTAAAGGGTAATCATATAGATATAGCAGCAACAGTGTGCTGTGTGTGTAGAGCTGCCTGTCCTCTCCCGGCACCGGCCGACTGGTGTTTTACAGTAAAGGGTAATCATATAGATATAGCAGCAACAGTGTGCTGTGTGTGTAGAGCTGCCTGTCCTCTCCCGGCACCGGCCGACTGGTGTTTTACAGTAAAGGGTAATCATATATATATATAGCAGAAACAGTATGCTATGTGTGTAGAGCTGCCTGTCCTCTCCCGGCACCGGCCGACTGGTGTTGTACAGTAAAGGGTAATCATATAGATATAGCAGAAACAGTGTGCTATGTGTGTAGAGCTGCCTGTCCTCTCCCGGCACCGGCCGACTGGTGTTGTACAGTAAAGGGTAATCATATAGATATAGCAGCAACAGTGTGCTGTGTGTGTAGAGCTGCCTGTCCTCTCCCGGCACCGGCCGACTGGTGTTGTACAGTAAAGGGTAATCATATAGATATAGCAGCAACAGTGTGCTATGTGTGTAGAGCTGCCTGTCCTCTCCCGGCACCGGCCGACTGGTGTTGTACAGTAAAGGGTAATCATATAGATATAGCAGCAACAGTGTGCTGTGTGTGTAGAGCTGCCTGTCCTCTCCCGGCACCGGCCGACTGGTGTTGTACTGTAAAGGGTAATCATATAGATATAGCAACAACAGTGTGCTGTGTGTGTAGAGCTGCCTGTCCTCTCCCGGCACCGGCCGACTGGTGTTTTACAGTAAAGGGTAATCATATATATATATAGCAGAAACAGTATGCTATGTGTGTAGAGCTGCCTGTCCTCTCCCGGCACCGGCCGACTGGTGTTGTACAGTAAAGGGTAATCATATAGATATAGCAGAAACAGTGTGCTATGTGTGTAGAGCTGCCTGTCCTCTCCCGGCACCGGCCGACTGGTGTTTTACAGTAAAGGGTAATCATATAGATATAGCAGCAACAGTGTGCTGTGTGTGTAGAGCTGCCTGTCCTCTCCCGGCACCGGCCGACTGGTGTTGTACAGTAAAGGGTAATCATATAGATATAGCAGCAACAGTGTGCTATGTGTGTAGAGCTGCCTGTCCTCTCCCGGCACCGGCCGACTGGTGTTTTACAGTAAAGGGTAATCATATATATATAGCAGCAACAGTGTGCTGTGTGTGTAGAGCTGCCTGTCCTCTCCCGGCACCGGCCGACTGGTGTTGTACAGTAAAGGGTAATCATATAGATATAGCAGCAACAGTGTGCTATGTGTGTAGAGCTGCCTGTCCTCTCCCGGCACCGGCCGACTGGTGTTGTACAGTAAAGGGTAATCATATAGATATAGCAGCAACAGTGTGCTATGTGTGTAGAGCTGCCTGTCCTCTCCCGGCACCGGCCGACTGGTGTTTTACAGTAAAGGGTAATCATATAGATATAGCAGCAACAGTGTGCTGTGTGTGTAGAGCTGCCTGTCCTCTCCCGGCACCGGCCGACTGGTGTTGTACAGTAAAGGGTAATCATATAGATATAGCAGCAACAGTGTGCTGTGTGTGTAGAGCTGCCTGTCCTCTCCCGGCACCGGCCGACTGGTGTTGTACAGTAAAGGGTAATCATATAGATATAGCAGCAACAGTGTGCTATGTGTGTAGAGCTGCCTGTCCTCTCCCGGCACCGGCCGACTGGTGTTTTACAGTAAAGGGTAATCATATATATATAGCAGAAACAGTGTGCTATGTGTGTAGAGCTGCCTGTCCTCTCCCGGCACCGGCCGACTGGTGTTTTACAGTAAAGGGTAATCATATAGATATAGCAGCAACAGTGTGCTGTGTGTGTAGAGCTGCCTGTCCTCTCCCGGCACCGGCCGACTGGTGTTGTACAGTAAAAGGTAATCTTTTGTAATTAAATTATCATATAATGCTTCTACTCTACACTGTAAAGCTAAAAGAACTCTTAAACGGGCGAGTACGTTTTTTTTCCTAAACACTATAAATGTTTTAATTTTTAACCTTAATCGTTAAACTAGTTCATCATTAGTCTCCGCGTCCGCTACACAATGTTATACCGTAGTAGGTACAGGCCTATAGTTATATAGTAACTGAGGACTGCCTCGGAAACCTTGGCGGAGTACCCTCGCGAGACTACTTCTCCAACTCAACACTATGCCGGCGCTAGTACCTACTTACCGCGACTGCAAAGCTTCGTCCTTCAACATAGTTACGGGTATGTTTGGCATGACCGGCGGGACATATAACTCAATCAATTTAATCTTTTTCATAAATCAAATCAAATATTATTTATTTAATATAAATCTTTACAGATATTTATGAATAGTCAAAAAAAAAGTAATAATAAGGTCTAGAGTGCGTTTGGTTAGGCTGCTATATATATATTAATTAATAAAAAGTGTCATTAAAAAAAAAACAACCAACCGAACGCACGCTACATAACCAACTAGTGTAAGACTAGGTGGTTAGCTGATTCCATGGACCTTCCGATTATCATCTGCCATACAAGGGTGCCACCAAGGCTACCGACCTCACCAACCGTATCCATGCCTTAAATATTAGTTCTTATATTATATTATTATCATTATATTATTATCATTATATTGGCTGTAGATATTTTTGAATGACCATCAATTGCATTAAAATAGTTATATGGATCGGTATCTTTAAGGGCGTAAACACTAGTTGTAAAGTCGATCCCTCCGGAGACACCCAGGAGAAAAAGGTACCAGCAAGTAAAAAACTCTGGTGCTTCACACACACTAACAGAGGAACACAGCCATTGAGTTACCGATATGCATATAGCATATGGTAGCATACTTAAAATGCTCTAACCCTACTAAAAGCATGCACAAAACACCCTATGGCAGATTATTTAACAGTATAGCAATTGGTTACTGTACCAATGTACAGAACTGAAATTACTAAATAATACAGGCACTTTACTAAATAATAATATATAATAACAGAGTACCTGTATAATGTAAATATAAATAAGTAATCATTAGATATACCTTATCCAAAGATAAAAAGTTAAATAAAATAAAAAATAAATTATTACAATATCAGATTTAACATACTAGGGTACTCAATTGAAAAGGCAATACTAGTTGTGAGACCTCAATTGCAGATCAGAACGGGTCCAGACATCTTTATCATTAATATAGTCATTAACTCTATAGTAAGCCCTATGGATTAATGTTTGTTTTATACAATTTTTAAACTTTATTTCAATTAAATTTATAATACTTTTAGGTAATTTATTAAATAACCTTATACTGTTAATGACAAAACATTTATTAGTTTTTTGTAGTCTAAACTTTGGAATATCAATTTTATCTATATTTCTTAAGTTTAAATTATGCCTGTCGCCATTTTTACTAAACATACTTAAATTTTTCTTGACATACAATAATATCTCATAAATATATTGAGATGGTAGTGTCAATATATCAATCATAGGAAATGTTCATTTAGCCGGCATAGTGGGAGCGATCAATGTTTTTCAAAGAACAATTATTGATTGACTCCATTCATAAACTTTGTAGGTCTGCTCACCACCAGACAAGCAAACATAGTCACATGCCGTGCGCCAGTAAACATAGTCACTTGCCGTGCGCCAGTAAACATAGTCACTTGCCGTGCGCCAGTAAACATAGTCACTTGCCGTGCGCCAGTAAACATAGTCACTTGCCGTGCGCCAGTAAACGTAGTCACTTGCCGTGCGCTAGTAAACGTAGTCACTTGCCGTGCGCCAGTAAACGTAGTCACTTGCCGTGCGCCAGTAAACATAGTCACTTGCCGTGCGCCAGTAAACATAGTCACTTGCCGTGCGCCAGTAAAAACTATTGTTAAAAAAAAATACAACAAAAAAACAGGTCCATTATACAATCATAATAGGTACCCCTTATGTAATATTTAATATTTTTAGGGTTTGTTATGTTTTTTTATCAACAAAGGGAGAATTATTGTGTGGCTGGGATGTCCGTCCATCTGTGTGCCTGTGTAACTCGGGTGTCCGGCTATCTGCGTGTCTGTGTGGCTCGGATGTCCCTCCACCTGTGTGTCTGTGTGACTCGGATGTCCCTCCACCTGTGTGTCTGTGTGGCTCGGATGTCCCTCCACCTGTGTGCCTGTGTGACTCGGGTGTCCGTCCATCTGTGTGCTTCTGTGACTCGGGTGCCCGTCCATCTGTGTGACTCGGGTGTCCGCCCATCTGTGTGCCTGTGTGACTCGGGTGCTCGTCCATCTGTGTGCCTGTGTGACTCGGGTGCCCGCCCATCTGTGTGCATGTGTGACTCGGGTGTCTGTCCATCTGTGTGCCTATGTGACTCGGGTGCCCGTCCATCTGTGTGCCTGTTTGACTCGGGTGCTCGTCCTTCTGTGTGCCTGTGTGACTCGGGTGCTCATAGAGCTACTTGTCCCATTTACTGGAACAGTTATATATCTTATTAATACTCATATAAGTACTCTTGAGTACTTAAAATATTAATTGGGTACATCTTGATGTACCCAATAAATATTTTACCTGAAAAATAATGTTCAGGTAAAAAATGGTTTAATAAAAAATAAAAGTATGAGATATTATAAAAAGCTGTACATTTTCTTATTTAAAAACTGTTATAATATAATTCGGATTTTTAATTATAATCAAAATGTAAGAATATATTTCCAAACCCTTATTAATTTATTTTTTTTAATTATTATAATAATGAAAAAAAACATAAACAAAAATATTAGTAAGCGTCTCTGTAGTTGGCCATGCTCTGGTGATTATAAAGTATAGTACAGATAATATGGTTAAAATACACATACTTTCTTTCTATAAAACTTAGAGACAAAATACCAAATAAATAAACTAGATTTAAAACAAAAATTATCGACGTATTAAATCATGCCAAAAAAATTAAATGGAAACGGGCAGGGCATTTAGCTAGACTAGAAGATGAAAGATGGACAAAAATAGTAACTGAATGGACAGGACCTGATAAAGGGAAAAGACCGAAGGGAAGACCACAAAAAAGATGGGAATATGACGTTAAGGAGATTGGAAAAATCTGGCAAAAGATCGGGAGCTGTGGAAGAAATTGGATATACATATACTGTTTATGTAAATATTTTTTAATAATGTTGTGTATTGTAGGGAATAAATGGCTTATAAATAAATAAATATACACATTATTCTGGTCATAGATTAAGATCTAGGCTTGTACTATGTGTACCGAAACAACGATACTAATATATTTTATAAACACCAACATCATGACCAACTGTACAGAGAAACGTACTAATGTATTTTTTGCCATGGGTGGGAATCGAACCCCCGGACACAACGCCACTGGTCTACGGAGGCAGTTAATGTCTAGTTCGCACAATTCCTAATTTGTACAAACGCAATTTGGTATCTTAAGTAAATAATATATATAAATATTTATATATTCGTTTTCAATAAAATTCCGGTATAAAACATGATTCCGCGAAAACATTATAAAGGCGTCGCATAACGGAACCCGCCGCTCTTGGATTGCAAATTAAGTCGCAAAAAAATACGCTCGGAATTGACAAAATAGCGGAAAGGTTTTGTAGGAAATGGTTTCTGTGTGCGCAACCACCGAAACACAAAGCGCGGCGACACTACCAAATCAAATGAAATATTTATTCACCAATAATTTCGCCTATATACAATGACTGAACTATATAAATATAACTAGTTATAAAGGTGGATATAGGCTGAGCATCACGTGGTGTTCCAACCTCTGCACCGGGCTTGCCTGTGTCGCAGTGGTCGGCCATTTGATGCGGTTAATATGTTGATCAATTTTTATAACTATATTTAAAATTATTATCAGTATAAATATACGTACATATACATACATATATACACCGACAATAAGTAACTAAAGCAAACAAAAACAATAAAAAGACATTAGCAAAATATAATGTAAGCATAAAGCGTGTGAAATATGTGTTTTAGTTGAATTTTATTGTGTGTCTATGTTATGTCACCTGGAACGTTGTCGAATCATTCTATGATTACAATTATGAATCCAGGCGCACGGATTGTGACAGGACGTTGTACCAACCCAACTGATTTGATCATCGTTCTAGAAACTGTGGTAACATTACCGAGGCCCAAAGTATCTATGTCCCACTGTGCCCCGATATGTGTCCACCCGGTATGTGTGCACCCGGTATGTGTGCACCCGGTATGTGTGCACCCGGTATGTGTGCACCCGGTATGTGTGCACCCGGTATGTGTGCACCCGGTATGTGTGCAGCCTCCAGCCTCACCTCAACCTGCTCCTATTGTTAGTTACTTCTATCGGAGAGATGTCGCCCATTATAATATACAACACGCACGGGCATACATACTACTTAATACGGATTGTATATAAATAAGTTACAAAAGAAAATTAATTTTATCAAGTATTATTTTATAACAAGTTGCACAGACCAATGAAATAACCCGCATGCGTGACATTCCGCTATATTGGCAAAAGCGGGGTGTAACCTTAAAGGGGCCATTAAACGCAATAAAAGTGAAACGAACGGCAATGTGTGACCGTCGGGAAAGGTCACGTGGCGACATGCTTCGTGTCGTGACGACGCTCACTAACAAGTGGCGAGGACGTCGCGACATGCCTCGTGTCGTGACGACGCTCACTAAGTCACCCGTCAGCGTGCCGACACGAGCCAACCCAAAACTATCAAATAACTATAATACTATCAGAAACAGTATTCGGAGTATCAAAACAAAAGGGGTTTACTTCTTAGCGCCGCAAGGTGACTCACTAAACCACTTTATTTAGTTAACGTCGGTCATCGTGAGTGCTATAGTATGATGGAATTCATCCAGAAATATATGTTTTGTTAGAAAACAAAGTAATCTTTATCAACCTTGTTGGATGTGTCGAGGAATGTGTCCCTTGAGCTTTATTGTGTAGCGTTAGAAGACATCGTCGCGGAGGTCGCCGGAGGGTCGCCGGAGGGTCGATCGTTTCACAATCGCTGGGATCGATCGCTGACGGGACCCGCGCCGATGTCATTGCGCCCGGAACTGCTCTCTGCCTACTCCTTACTTATTCTTACGTTCACTATTTTCCATCCAACATATGATTTTATGTATTGTTCCATATCAGCAAGTGATGCGAGCACAGAGATCAACATAACTGTGGTTACAAGTTCGATCTATCGTTTGCGATTTCTCTAAAAACGGTTGTTTAACCCTTACAGCAAACTAACAAGTATAGTTGGTGAATACAATTATTTTTCTTTCTTTATAAATAGGTATTTAATTAAAAAAATATATAATGTATCATATTATGAAATTAAACAATAATTATCCACATTATTGTTCGGTCTATCCTCTATTGAAATATGTAATTCATTCAATTTCAACGTTAGATCAACGCCTCTACCACCAGCAATGATATCCGCATCTGAGCTGCACAGCGCGATGTATATGAGGCGCGGGCGGAGGGTTTCTCCGTCGCCGCCTCTCCGCCCGAAACGATTTGCCCCCGGACATGATTGCGGCTTATCTTTGAGGAAATGAAACCAAAAGTTTGAGCTTTTGTGTCCCAAGCACTTCTGTTCCCGTAAACTGATTTATTTATTACAAATAAAGTTGATTGCTTTTGTCGTGTTTGTGTCTCAACCGTAATCATTCTAAACTCAACCAACACTTATCAATACTTGGACACCAACTGCACGCTAATAAGTGACAAATACCAGAGGCGGAGCAATGGGAACGAAATTATGGTTATATTTTGACAGATGAAGCACTTTAGGAGGGATTTATATATCTGTACCATCACGGATGCCTTACGGTGCGGCGGCGCCTGGATGGGAAAGCATAGACGGGGGACCCAACGGTGGGGGTGAAGCTCTAAGAGAAGTTTATACAAAACGTTATTCTAATATAAATTGGATGTTGATGCTAAAATTCAAAATGAATACATTTGTGAGATAATATTGAAGGATATTATTCTCTTTGACTTTACGTGATAGACTCGCAGATGAGAAAGTACGGGTAAGTATTGGCGGATTGTGGCTGCCAGAGCCGCGGCGCAGGGACCGGAAGAGCGCAGGGACCGGAAGGGCGCATGAACAACCGGAAGTATTGGCGGATTGTGGCTGCCGGAGTCGCGGCGCAGGGACCGGAAGGGCGCAGGAACAACCGGAAGTATTGGCGGATTGTGGCTGCCAGAGTCGCGGCGCAGGGACCGGAAGGGCGCAGGAATAACCGGAAGTATTGGCGGATTGTGGCTGCCAGAGTCGCAGCGCAGAGACCGGAAGGGCGCAGGAACAACCGGAAGTATTGGCGGATTGTGGCTGCCAGAGTCGCGGCGCAGGGACCGGAAGGGCGCAGGAACAACCGGAGGTATTGGCGGATTGTGGCTGCCAGAGTCGCGGCGCAGGGACCGGAAGGGCGCAGGGACCGGAAGGGCGCAGGAACAACCGGAAGTATTGGCGGATTGTGGCTGCCAGAGCCGCGGCGCAGGGACCGGAAGGGTGCAGGGACCGGAAGGGCGCAGGAACAACCGGAAGTATTGGCGGATTGTGGCTGCCAGAGTCGCGGCGCAGAGACCGGAAGGGCGCAGGAACAACCGGAAGTATTGGCGGATTGTGGCTGCCAGAGTCGCGGCGCAGGGACCGGAAGGGCGCAGGAACAACCGGAAGTATTGGCGGATTGTGTCTGCCAGAGCCGCGGCGCAGGGACCGGAAGGGCGCAGGAACAACCGGAAGTATTGGCGGATTGTGTCTGCCAGAGCCGCGGCGCAGGGACCGGAAGGGCGCAGGAACAACCGGAAGTATTGGCGGATTGTGTCTGCCAGAGCCGCGGCGCAGGGACCGGAAGGGCGCAGGAACAACCGGAAGTATTGGCGGATTGTGTCTGCCAGAGCCGCGGCGCAGGGACCGGAAGGGCGCAGGAACAACCGGAAGTATTGGCGGATTGTGTCTGCCAGAGCCGCGGCGCAGGGACCGGAAGGGCGCAGGAACAACCGGAAGTATTGGCGGATTGTGTCTGCCAGAGCCGCGGCGCAGGGACCGGAAGGGCGCAGGAACAACCGGAAGTATTGGCGGATTGTGTCTGCCAGAGCCGCGGCGCAGGGACCGGAAGGGCGCAGGAACAACCGGAAGTATTGGCGGATTGTGTCTGCCAGAGCCGCGGCGCAGGGACCGGAAGGGCGCAGGAACAACCGGAAGTATTGGCGGATTGTGTCTGCCAGAGCCGCGGCGCAGGGACCGGAAGGGCGCAGGAACAACCGGAAGTATTGGCGGATTGTGTCTGCCAGAGCCGCGGCGCAGGGACCGGAAGGGCGCAGGAACAACCGGAAGTATTGGCGGATTGTGTCTGCCAGAGCCGCGGCGCAGGGACCGGAAGGGCGCAGGAACAACCGGAAGTATTGGCGGATTGTGTCTGCCAGAGCCGCGGCGCAGGGACCGGAAGGGCGCAGGAACAACCGGAAGTATTGGCGGATTGTGTCTGCCAGAGCCGCGGCGCAGGGACCGGAAGGGCGCAGGAACAACCGGAAGTATTGGCGGATTGTGTCTGCCAGAGCCGCGGCGCAGGGACCGGAAGGGCGCAGGAACAACCGGAAGTATTGGCGGATTGTGTCTGCCAGAGCCGCGGCGCAGGGACCGGAAGGGCGCTGGAACAACCGGAAGTATTGGCGGATTGTGTCTGCCAGAGCCGCGGCGCAGGGACCGGAAGGGCGCTGGAACAACCGGAAGTATTGGCGGATTGTGTCTGCCAGAGCCGCGGCGCAGGGACCAGGAGCGACCAAGTAGTTGGTGATTGCTGTGGCTACACATTCTCTCTCACAATCGCTGCGAATCGTTTCCGCACATTTCACAGAACTGTATAATATCCTAATCATTTCTCATGACTTAAAAGTGAATTGCATACATGTATAGTTTATGTATTATAAGCAGCAGTTTAGTATACAAAGTAGAATTTAATGTAGACTTTCATTGTTACATTTATTACTATAATTTGTTCACCTAACGCCTTTCATTGTTATCGAATTGTCTTAAAGGTATGACTGGTAGAGAATGTTCGGTACATCGCATGTACTTTGTCCATAATTTTTTTAAATAAATAAATATTGAGCTGGTAACATACGTGAATAAAGAAAAAGATTGGTTTGGCGAAATGTGATACTGCGGAGTACCGGTTAGTGCGCGGCGCGGGCGCCGAGGTTCGTTCACTCGTGACGTCACGCGCGGGCAAATGACTTGGGGACTAATCGCAACACAATCCAAATTACAAATCTTTCCATATTTTAGACATATTGTATTCTTGGTTTACGGAAAAGTGTTGGATATTTTGAATGAAAAAAAAATCTTTATCACCATATATTATGGGCAGCCTACTGTTTGAGGTTCCAATTGACTCGATTAACTTTTGTGGGTGAACCTTTTTCAAAAAAACAAATAATCAGATATTGCACAGAATTTACGGAGCGAACCTATTTGCAATTGAGAAAGGGATTGTAATAGAATAGCGATGATTGCGAACCCGAGACGTCGGGAATGCGGGCGGCCTTCGGGCGCTCGGCGACCCGTCGCTATATCTGTCGGCGGCGGTGCGTGCTCCTCACATACGGCTACAATAAATATATTATGTGTAATGGCTTGTTAGCGACCCCGGCTGGCGACCGACAGCCATGTGATGCTCGCCGGCGTTGGAGATGCTCGCTATCGGCCACGTTACATGCGGCGGCGAGCGCAGGCCGCCGCCCTCTGGTGGGGATTCCCATGCGACACACGTTCCTTCTCCGCGGACACAATTTCCTAAAACAAGCGGAACATTTGAATTCGGGACACACTCTGTGTCAGGTGCTTGGGAGGTTGTCCCGGACAGCGCGCGCAGAAAGTGTTTCGCTGCGAAAACTCAAATATATCAAATAATAAACAAGATAAATTTTATTTATCTTAAATTAGTCGTACATTAAATAAATTGAAATCTTAATATATAAAAGCTACATAAAATTAAAATATGCGTAATAAAATAATATAATAGTTAACAATTCTTTAAAAAAAAACAAAATTATGTAATGATGTTTAAAAGGAGTACCGAGTACGGTCATTCTGGACCCAACCGCAAAAGCTTAGCGTTCACAAACAACGATATGCTTACGTAATAATAGATAATTTAAGCATTATTTTCCAGTATTCAAAATAATTTTAGAACTTGGGAAAAAAAATTGCTGACAACTTTTGTTACGTGCTGATTATTCTGCCTTTTCTGTATATTTATTCACATTATGCAGAAAAATAATGTTTTATACATTAAAAAATAATATTTTTGCTTATCTGGAGTAAGTAAATCTCACTCCAGATAAGCAAAAATTTTTTCTAACAAAATAAAGAGAGATTTCACATTATTTTGAAAGAAAAAGAAATGGCTGTATAGTATTGAATGCCCTTTGTCCATTTATCGCATGAACAGAATAAAAATTAATAAAAAATATAGCAACGATAGGTCGATGGACTTGCATCCAGTGCTATGTAAAATAAATAATTAAAAAAATATATATATTCTGTCAATGCTGCAGCACAAGGAAATACTACTAATAATTTTGCGGATTAATAATTCGCGGACCGAAATTGTTCGCTATACTAACATAATAACTAGTCATAACATAACCTCAAATTGAAATTCAAATGAGAATAACTTTTTTTCCCAACTTCTCGAACTTCGATGTAATTAACAATTTTATTATATGTATTTTCCTCTATCGAACTGGATAAGTTTCATTTTTGAACGCGGCTTCTAAGCCTGGTTCTGAAAATACATGGGCATGCCCGTTCTTCTTTTAAAACTTTAAACAGTTCTGCCGAACAGTTGGCCAAATGGCGTTTCATTTGTTTTGCTTTCCTCCGCCGATATTATAAATATAATCTCAGTTATAAAAACAATAGTAATCATTCATAATTAAAAGTGACATCAGCTGACTGTGCCAATAAATATGATCCGTGGCGCTATCCTCCGCACGGCTCTGTCTGTCCGAGCGCCGAGTCTGTGGCGCGGACGTGGCGATGAGCTGCGGTCCCTAAAGTGTCGACAACTTCGGCTATCTCAGCACTCAGCGAATAAACCGTTTTAGCAACGGACACAAAATGAGATTTTACTTACTTATACTCAAAGTAAAAAAGATTGTATTTGTGAAATTCGCAAAGATTTATCTACAAAGTTGTAGCGATGGCTCTGCCTTCACCGGCCTTACACGTTGTCAAATGCAATAAATGTTTAGAATTTACAGAAGTATGCCATTCCGTATTCTGAAGATGATATATTTGTGTGTTCGCGTCTATATATAAATAACTATTATATATAAATAACTATTATATATAAAATCCTTTATTAATTAAAAACATAATACTAAATATAATCTAAAATTTAAAAAATAATAATCGAAAATAAAATAATACATTACCTAAAAAATTTAATCCTCACAGGTGTCGCGCAGCGGCGCCCAGAACGCTGGATACATTTCCCCTCTGTATAATTATACTAAGTCTTTGATATAGGTAGGTCTGATCCAGCCCTCTAGTCACCGGGGACGTCCCATGGTTTCTACACCAAGCGGCGCAAAAAAAATATAAAAAATTCTAAATAAGATTTTAAAATAATGTTGGAAGCTAAAGTACAACATTAGCATAATATAAAAGAATGAACCCCCAGATACTGAGTGTGCCAACATCGCGAAACTAAACTATGTCAGTTTGGGTCCTGGAGAGTGGAGAGCGGTGTCGGCAGATAGAGCACGGCCCCAAGCCACGACCCGAAGCACGAGTTATATCAAATGTTTAAACCATTTTTCACTCCTCATGCTCTGAAAGTGCTTATTTGTGCAGGATATAGGCTGCACACAATCGAATTTTGTGCACAAGTGCATTAACGTATCTACTCATAAATGTATCTATATTAAGGCAAAGAAAATGAGCCATACAGCCAAACACTATAAGAAGTTCATAGATAGAATTTGTTATTTTATAATATTTACTTAAATTTATTTGCCTTATGTGTTTTTTAAGACATAAAAGATATTAAAATTAAAGTACGGTAGGTTATTTAATTAATTTAAGAAAATTATTATTACAAAATGAATTTAATAGTAGGCTGTATAGGTCTGCAGCCCAAACCTAATATCAATGTCATAAGATTAAAAAAGCGGGAAACAGCTTGAGTTACCTTTGCTATGTAAAAATATAAAAAAAAACAGTTCTTGTTTTCGTGCGTTTATTAATTTCTTCAGTTTTCAAAGTCAAACTCAAAATCATTTACTTCATGTAAATGATTAAAGATATTTATGAATTTTGTTTTTGTTTGCTAAAATTGTTAAAAATATCCAGTGTAGAAGAGGATTTTACACTCTCTTTTAAAATGCTTATGGAAATTAATGCACAGAGAGTTGTGCAATAGATATTACCGCCAAAGTCTCGAGAAAAATATCTCAAAGTTTACGATAATTTTGTAAATTGGAGAAAAGAAAAACTAGTAACTACGTTCTCGGAAAGTTTTCTTTTGAGTTATTTGAATTATCCAAAAAACTTCAGTCGTCTTCTCTGTGGAGTATATATTCCATGCTGAAAGCAACATTACAAATGAAGGACAATGTTGATATACTAATTTTACTTTGAATTTTAATTAAAGAAATGTTATGTTGTATACTGTTTTATTTCCTCGCCATCGAAGTGAAAAGCAGAGTTTATAACTCGTCCACAAAACCATTTTTTCCGCGACATTGCTATCAGAATGCTAAAAGTCTCGGATAAAAGTGGTTCGTTTTGTGCACTTGTTGTAAGTTCTACTATAAATATACTGTAAGGAACTTTGTGTATTCTTGAATAATGACGGTTGCTTACCCGACGTTAATTAAATGTTTGTTGGGCGACCGCGCGTTAGGGAGGTACACGGCCTGAGGTCAAGGCCAGAGCTCTCGCGGCACAGCCAGTAGGTAGCGACACCGGCTCATGATGGCGGACACGTGTCAGTCGTAAACCCGCGGCGCCCCCCCGCGGCACTACATTGTAGCTTTACTGCTCCCTGGTAGGTGCTGTATCTAACTAAACTAATCAAATATTCAAAGTTTTATGAGTATTTGTTTTGCTGTTTAATGCTGTTCAAGCCAAGTTCGGTTATTCACAAGAACTGCGCCATTTAATGCTGAACTACTAACATTATAATATTTAGCTATAAATAACTTAGAGAAGCCAAAACACGTATAGTCAAAGTCGAAAATATTTCTTTACTGTAAAGCTTTGTGTAGGTACGGTCTCCCAAGCGCGACGTCCAGACGGGTCGCTGCCGGACGGACGGGTGGCCGAGGACTGCCGAGGAGTCCCAAGTCCAGTCATTTGAAACGTTCTTCAGACGCCACGAGGCTCCGCAATTATTACATATTGTCCTTTTCATTCCCTAAAAGTTTCATGTATAAAGCGAGAATACGAACGAAACCTTATAAACGTCTAAAAATGATAATAAATAGCTTTGGAATACAATACTGTCACTAAATTAAATTTCGAATTACAGATAATAGTAATAGTCCTAAATAATCAGCAGATGGATAACAAATGGTCCACCAGCACAGGACTCCTAGCAGAGGCAACCACACACAAGTAAACGATCACTCAACTAATTCTATCGGTATTAGAATCAGAAGTCCTGTCTATTATTTCAAATCTAAAAACAGGTTCTGCTTCGGGATGGGACAATAGAGGTTCCCACCAAATATATTAAAGTGCCAAAAAACGTATTATCTCCAATAATTTCACATCTCACGCAACACTATATTTTTTTTCAAGAAAAATTCCCACAGAACTTGAAGAGATAGATTATTCACTAAATATATAAGTCTGGGAATAGAGATGATGTTAATAATTTAGGCCTATTTCAGTTCTATTTATAATATTAAACATTTTGGATAAAATTATTTTAAATTTAATCTACCCTTTAAATGGTCAATTTGATTTCCAGGGGCAGTTTTCGCAAAGTACAGAACAAGCAATACAATTACAATTTTTTTTTTTATAAACTTGATAAATCACAAAAACATCTTTGTATTTTTTTTGGATCTGAAAAAAAGCTCGAGATCGTCTCTTCCCATCCTGTTACATAAACTAAAAAAAAACTAGGAATTCGTGGATGCTTTAACGATTTAAGCATCTTGCAGACTCTCACGAGCCGCACTCAACAAGTTATTGATTCCATTCTGCGTCACATTACTGACAGACAGCCCCAGTGCAAACTATTACACTCTACTGCCTGCCAATATGGAGATGGTGCACTAAAATAAAATTAAATGTCTAGAACGTGCCCAGAGATCAATATGAAAAATAATGTTGTTTAAAAAAATAGATTTACCACACATGAACTTTATAAAACAGCTAATATTTTAAATGCGAGACAATTATTTATTTCACAAACTATTATGAAAAGACATATAATAAAAAGTATTGACGCTATCACTTCTCGCAAACGTAATCTATATAATGTCATCGAAAATTAAATATGCAGGAAAGCATTAGCATCAACACACTACGAATACCATTCCATTAAACTATATAATATAGTAAACAAAAAATTAAATATATACACAAAACATCTCGTTTACACACACACAAAACATTGATACCCAACCAACATTGATACAGCACAAAATAATCTGCACACACCACACTCTCACATAAACACACTCACTCACGCACGCCCACTTACACACACACATTCAAATAATAATTACATATAAACACTAATAATATAAATCAAACTAATAATATAAATAAATCAAATTAGTAATTATTATATATCATAATAATACTTTTTGTAAAATTTGTTTGGGAAAAAAAGCTATACCCGAGCCTTGACGACAGTGTGTTGCGCATACTCCTGCAACGTGTATTGAACTCGCGTTGTTCTAGTGACAAAAAATATATATTTTGTGTACGGGTAAATAAACCTAAATAAATTTGGTAAGACTATCTAACTGATATAATTAATAAAAGAGTTTTGAAGTAAATATATCTAAGGATGAAAAAGCAATAATTATGTTATACAAGTAAAAGTATCGAATCTAAACTTTAATATTATATATATCATCACGGGTGCCTTACGGCGCCCGAGACCGCCTAGACGGCCCCAGGGTACCCAGCGGAGGGGTTTTTAATCCCACCTCGTCGTAGCCGATGGTATGAGTCTACACCGAACAAGTGGCTAGCTCGTCGCGATGTTGTGAATAGACTCAATAACCCATCTATAAACAGTTTCACAAGTTGGTATAGTGAAACCGGGACCGACAGCTTAACGTGCTCTCCGAGGCACTATAGTGGTGTTGTCAAACAAATGTACATAAATTTTTAGATTAAAAACTCATTGGTACACACCGGGATTCGAACCAGGGACCTAAGTGTTTTTAATATTCATTTAATTAATTTTAGGTTAAACTATACAAATGAAACTGTCATAAAATATATTGTGAAGTTAAAATATAAATTACAATAATTATCTAAGTTATAAAGCGAAATTTAAAAACAACTAAAAATATATAAATAAATTCAAATATATTACGATATATTTTATGTTCTACGGATATCAAAATAAATGGTTTTAACATGGACGTCTTATTTCCAGGGTGGCGAGGAGCGTAGCGTGCGCGTGCCGGACTCGCTGCCGCTCCCGCCCGTGCAGTATCCGCGCCGCCCGGACCGGTGAGAGATAACACAAAGCTAAACACTGTTTCATTTTAATGGAAGTAACTTTGAATTACCTGATGGTAAGCAGACCTACAAAGCCCATGAATGCGATCGATGAATGAATAGAGTTCTGAATACCGGCGGATCCACGCACTACAACCAAAACATGACTAGGTAACTTGTCGGTTTTCGCAAATAAGTATATGTAACCAAACTAGAGCGGCTCCGCCTCAGAGCGCAGACGTTTGGCGTCCTCAGCAATGAAGATCCCGAAGTTTCTGGAAAAATATTTTTATTAAATAGTAATAAGCAAAGCAATTTTTTTTAAAGTCTTTCAGATGTCTTCCACATCGATATCGTTTACACTTGGAACTGGTACATATATAAATATTCTTTTTACAGTTTTTTATTTATTTCAAAGTTACTAATATGAACGTTTTCTCTGCAAAAAAGTGTTTTGAGTGACGTCGGGAGTTATGAATAAGTACTACGCCGGCGTACCTACTCGGTTATTACAACATGAGTAATGTTGGTGTCGCAGAGTGGAAGAGGTGTGATGACGATGTTGTGTGTTTGCTATGTGGAGGTCCCCACCGCGATGCGAGCCCGGCCGCAGCCCCAGCAGCTCGGAGGGCTCCCCGCCCGAGCTGGTGCGCTACCGGCGTCTGGCCGCGCGCGCGCCGCCCGCCCGACGTCGCCGGCGGCGGCGCGCGCGCAGTGACGACGACGACGCGCCGCTCGTCACTGACACGCCCGCCACGTGCGTATCCCCATCTATATCTATACACCTTCATTTATTTAAGTACACTTTCGTGACCAAATCAGAAACTAATTGGTACAGCAAAATAATCATAAAAGAGTCTTTACCGTCTAGGAAATCAAATTATTGATAACTCCATAATGCAGCTTTATTTTTTATCAAATGTTTTAGGTATAAATTAGGTTTCGCATTAAAATATGAAGACCCACTTAAAATATTCGCCTGTGTGTATCGCCTAAACTTGTTTTGGGAGGTTGTAAGTTCGTTTTTCTCTTATGCCAAAACAAATTTGGTTCGTTTTTCTGAAATTTCTGGATGTCTATAAAATGTAATATTTAGTGTGTGACCATGACATTTCAACGGATGTCAGTTTTGGAAGCATTTATAACAGTACTTTGGCTTGTAGGTAATTCTGTAAGAGCCATGTTAGCGTAGCTCTTGTCAGAGGTCATGGATTTGATTCTCACTCAAGGCAAAAGCTATAAGTACTTTTTTCTGTACAATTTTTCGTGGTCTGGGTATTTATAAAATATAATTTGTATTAGTATAATACAATTTGTACTGTTACTCATAGTACAAGCCTAGAGCTTAGTATGTGACCAGGGCAATGTGTGTATAATATCCTTCATATTATTATTATTGTCCTTTGTACGGTTGCAGGCCAACGAACCCGCTGTGCGAGGGCTACGTGAACGAGGCAGTGTCGGACGCGGAGAGCCGCACGCGCGAGTCCAACCACGACTCCTCCACTCCGCGCCTGCTCTCCGCCGCCCCCTTCCGCGCGGACGCGGAGCGAGACAATAACCTGGGGTACGCTCTTCTTGTTCATCACAGTTTGGATACCACTTTACGATGATACGCTAATATTATATGTGGACCAAGATAAATTAATTCGCGCGCTAAGGAAAATTAATTCCCATGTTGATAGCACCGATTGTATGCCACGTACCGCTATCTACATTATTTTCCTACACCTCTCTATAGTGAGTAGATACGAGACCATCTGGTATCTTCCTCAATACCCATCTGCATGAATAAATAATACAGTGGCGTTTGAGAAGACACCGCCCAGCATCAGGGATTTGTCATCGCCGATGCTAATCTAGATCTAAACTGTATATTTTTTACTGAAGCATGCCGTGACTTTGTATCTACCTGATGGTAAGCAGATCTACAAAATCCATGAATGGGCAATGATCAAACGTTCACTGGACAAACGTTCCTCCACTGGACAAACGTTCCTCCACTGGACAAACGTTCCTCCACTGGACAAATGTTCTTCCACTGGACAAACGTTCCTCCACTGGACAAATGTTCCTCACCTGGACAAACGTACGTACGTTAGATATTTACAACTAAATATCTCTTTATGAAAATATATAACAAGCAAAAACAATATTAAAGAAAAATATAATAAACTCGTGTATACTGAAAAAAGTCACAAATAATAAAAATGTAATAGACAAAGCAAAAAAAAAAAAAAGAAGAATTCAGAAACCATAATTAAACTATTTAAAAAAAGTCTCATTCATTAGATTTAGATTTTTTAACTGATTGCAGTTGAATGAAATCAGTGAACTAAGTAAATAAAAACGTATAAGAAATGACAAAAAAAATATAAACAATTAACACTAGAAAACTATATAACTATAATAGGAGGAATAAAAAAAACAACACAGGAGAAGAGAAATTAAAAAAACCAGACATAATCAAAACAGACAATTCAACAAAAAAATCTAAAACACTTTGGACCGCGATAAACACAATAACTTACCTAAAATAAATACATCTGAAAGTGCTGAACTTAAACAGCACACTCATATGGAAGCCAATCATAAATGAGTGGTTTTGTATATAGTTTGTATATATCTAGTTGTATTATTGTTGTTGCGTGTTGGTATTGTTTTGTTTGTTAAAGTGCTACTTGGACAGACGGAGCAGTATCGTTATGCGACAATAATATGTAAAATTATTGGACTGTAAATATTTTTATTTATTATTACTTGTTTTAGTCTTAAATATTATGTAACTATGGGTTTATACCTGAAAATAAGTCATTATTATTAAAATATATATAAACTTAAATATAGATCAGAGCTCTTGTCTCCGCTGATATACCTAACGTCCTAGAATCGGTCTTTCCCTAGAATATGGAAAACCCCAAACGGTAATACCTTGGGCGCGCGGTAGAGCGCTGATTTGGGATGCAATATGTGTCGACGCTCTTGCTCCAAGCCATTTGCAACTATCGTCTAGCAAAGTTGGTTCTGCAGCTGCAAAGGCTGAAGCCACAAAACATACTAAATATAAACATCTTAAAGTTCATAATCATCTTTATAATAAATATAGCGACAAGCTGGCTCACCATTATTTTGTACAGAGGGCCAGCATGGCTATCCAGCGCGGAAACGCCGCCAGTGTCATGGGCACATGTCATGCCGCTTATGATAGGGACCTATTATTTTAAGCCGTCTTATTTTACTTCCTAACCTTAGTTATAAGAGTATATTTTAGTTTGAATTTTTCTTTTTACTTTTTATACGTACTATTTTTTCCTGATTAAATGATTTTTATGATTAGTCCGAGATTGTAAATAAAGTCAACGACTTTTTCACTAACGTGGGTAAGAAACTGGCAGAGTATAAAAAACCTAATTATATTTTTATTCAACAAGATCCAAATTTACCACTCTCTAGTCTATTCCTTTGTGCTATATAAAACCGATAGCAATAACATTTATAGTATAATTAACGCAATAAAATAGGATAGCGTTCCAGCATGGGATGGTAGCATATTTTAATTTCTTGTGTCGCACTTCCATCTTATATTGCTTCTACTTATGCTTCACGAGATCTCATTGATAAAATTCTATTTCCATCACTAAATAGTGATTTTGAGATCTCGAGATCTCGTGTAGCGCAGACGCTGTGGAAGCTTGGAAAGTAATTTCTAATACTTCTGTTTTGCCACTCAAACTACATATTCAAAAACAGTGGGACGAACCCCTAATTTCTAAAATTAAAAATGATTTGTTGCTTAATTCAACTACCAAAGACAAAGCCCGTCTTCTTGCGGCATCAGAGAAGGAATAGGGCGCCTGGTTGGAAGCATTTCCTTCTCCCAACTTAGGTACCCTATTGAACAACAGCACAATACGTATTGCAGTTTGCTTACGAGTTGGTGCTAAATTGTGCGCACCTCACGTTAGTCATTGCGGACTAACGTTGATTCGGACGGATACCGTAGACATGAAGAAATTGATGACATTTTACGCAGGTCTCTTTCCACAGCCAATATTCCGTCTATTTTAGAACCCAACGGTCTATTTAGAACTGATAGGAAGAGACCTGATGGAATGACGTTGATTCCTTGGAGGCAGAGCCATGGTGTGGGATGCGACGTGTGTGGACACCTTGGCTCTGTCTAACTTGTCGGGAACGGCATGTCGTGCGGGATCAGCCGCTTCTACAGCGGAAGTCAATAAACAAAATAAATATCGCACCCTTAATAACATTTATGATTTGTTGGCTTTCGCTGTAGAGACACTCGGTCCGTGGAGTCGGGATGCAAAGTCTTTTTATAAAACTATAGCACCACTCCTTATCGACGCTACAGGTGACCCGAGAGCTGGCGCATACTTCAGACAAAAGATTAGCATTGCTATTCAAATGGCAATGCCGTCAGCGTCTTGGGCACCCTGCCGCATGAAAAACTTGAGGATTATTTTTACTTAATTAAATTTAATTTTTCTTTTTAATATATAAATAAATAAATAAATACCATCACGGGTGCCAATTTGGCTCCCGAGAACCGTTTAAACGGCCTCAGGGTCCCAGCGGAGGGATTAACCCATCCTCATTTTAATATATTAATAGGTATTTTATTTGTATTATTATTAATGTTTTTTTTTAAGTTTTGTTGAATAAATAAGCTATACGTAATTTCATATTATGATAACGTTGCGTTTCAGTTGCAAAAGTGGTGCCTGCAGCGCCGCGTCCTCCTCCGCCGCGTCCTCGTGTTCCTCCGGCAACAACAACCCGCGACCGCAGCACGTGTCACACACGTCGCACGCATCACACACGCCGCACATGTCGCATGCATCGCACACGTCGCATGCATCGCACGACTCGCATGACCCGCTGGACTCCCCAGACTCGGACTCGGAGCTGGAGGCGTTCGAGGATCTGGAGCCGGCGCTCAGATATGCGCCGTGGTTCCAAGCCGGAATACCGAGAGAGGTTAGTGTGGTCCTTCGTTTGCCCTCAACATATTTTTTTTTTGGTGCGACGGTATTTTACTCCTCAACTCAGGCATCTGATTTATAAAGCTCAGATACGGCCTTGTGTGGAATACTGTTCGCATCTTTGGGGTGGATCTGCCAAATACTTGCTGCATGCTCTCGATAGTCTGCAGAAGCGTGCATCGAGAATTATCGAAAACAAAGAGCTCACGGACACTCTAGAGCCATTGCAGATTCGCAGAGATGTAGCGTCGTTGAGCGTGTTTTATCGCCTTTATCATGGAGAGTGCTCTGAAGAACTTTTTCATCTCATTCCTCCTTCTCCTTTCCGGTATAGGACTTCACGAGCGGGTAACAAAATGCATGCATATACTGTGGCAGATATACCAACCCGCACTAAAAAATTTGGTGTTTCGTATATCTGTCGCACTATTAAAATGTGGAATGCTCTACCTGCTCGCGTGTTTCCTTCTTCCTATAATCTCGAGTCCTTTAAACGAAGCGTGTATAGGCATCTTAAGACGGCATAATAACAATTACGATCTACGTAACCGTTGATTGCACCAATCAACGGTTACGTAGATCGTAATTGTTGGTTGCATTTGTTCTTGGACCTTCATACTGCTTTCCATCAGGTAGATGTGAGGTCACATGCCGAGCTCTCATAAAAAAAAAAAAAACACTTAGTTATATTTTGCTAATCAAAAATTTTTGGCATTTATTATTTAAACAAGGGTTTGGTTATACTTACGTCACCATTACGAGTACATACAACTCGCATACCACATGTGAAGGGTGTAATGAAACGTTTAAGGATAGGGAAAGACTACTTTGCAGCGCATGATGTAATAATTATTACAGTTACAGTGCATGCGTAAATATGTCAATGGTAAACTACAACAAAATGTCAAACGCATTGAAAACTATCTGAAAATGTCCAAACTGCAAACAAGCCCGAAAGTAGAGGGCTGACGTGACACCAGTGAAGCAGAGTCGCCTTAGCAAAGAAGATGAGGACAGTGATCATGCAGACGATCATGCTACCGAGTCCAAGTCACATCAGCTCGAGGACCCACCTCCGACTAAGCAGCTGGATACCTTGACAGATACTTGCGGAAATGGAGAAACACGTTTAATAATTCGCTTGATTTGTTCAAGAAAGACATTTTCAGTAGGTTAGAACAAGATAACGAAAAGCAGGCCTTAGATCTTAAATAACTCAATAAGAAAATAAGTGCTATATTATCATCCCAGGATAAGCTATCTAAATCGTATAACGATATGCTTAAACCAGATCCTCGTGGCAATTTCTGTTTGGTATGGTATGTATGTTTATGTATTACATTTATTATATTATATACAGTATATCGAAAGTTCTGCACCCTAAGCATATTTCACTCTCTCAAACGTTAGCTGGTAGAAAATGCCTAAGGCATTAAGTCGCCTATGTACAATTTTGTGCAATAAAGAATTTTAAATAAATAAAAATCGATAACTCGCTTAAATCACTCTCCTATCACTACGATGAAATAAAAAAGGGCACCACAAGAATGAAGTCTAAAATAAGTGATTTAAAGAAATACAACTAGAAGAAGACACTAGAAAAACAAGTAGAAGAAGCTCAACAATTTATGTGCTCTAAAAGTTTAGTGATCAGGTCTGTTCCTGCGAAAGACAATAAAAATCTGCAAAACTATCTGCAAACCATGTTGCAATCTATCAACGTCGAGTATAACAACAAACCCATTGTTTCCGTCAACAGAAAACCGCGACGTAAATCTATAAACCTCCCTATTGTAGTTGAATTTACGAATTCACACTATCCCTTAAGCGGTTCATGTAATAACTTTGTTGACTATAGCTATAATGATCTCTGTGTGTGTCGGCGGCAGATAGCGCTGGAGGTGCTGTGCGGCCAGGGCGTGGGCGCGTTCCTGGTGCGCGCGTCGTCCCGCGGCGGGCGGCGCCTGGCGCTATCGCTGCGGGTGCCGCCTGCGCACGCCGCGCCGCGCGATGTGGCGCACTACCTCATCCTGCGCCACCAGCAGCGGTACCGCATCAAGGTAACTATACCGACCGCGCGCTGCGCCGGAGCCAGCCGCCAGTACATACGTGTTTGTGGTCGCAGGGCTTCACGAAGGAGTTTCCCTCGCTGGTGTCGCTGGTGACGCACCACAGCGTCATGCCGGAGCTGCTGCCGTGCCCGCTGCGGCTGGAGCGGCCCCCGCGCGCCCCGCGACACTACCTGCCGCCGCTTCACACCCTGCATCTACACGGGTAATGCCGCCACACTACCTGCCGCCGCTCCACTCCCGGCATCTACACGGGTGATGCCGTGACACTACCTGCCGCCGCTCCACTCCCGGCATCTACGCGGGTGATGCCGCGACATTACCTGCCGCCGCTCCACTCCCTGCATCTACACGGGTAATGCCGCCACATGCCACCACACTACCTGCCGCCGCTCCACTCCCTGTATCTGATGCTAGACCACATCATATGTAACGGATACTTCAAAAATGGTTAAAAAGCCGGATATGATCGAAGTTATAATGATAATAAGATTGTTTTTTTATTAAATGAAAGTTGAACGAGTTAATTGTGGCTGTGCGTATTTAGGTATTACTTCGAAAAAGCGTAGATTTTGGTTTCAAGTATTTAAGACTTACAAGTAAAATTCACTTTTAAGTAATTTTGAAGTCTCTCGTGAGGTAAAGTCATCTTGACTCGCACGGGTAGCCTTACGTGAGGTATAGACACATCTAGACATCGGATTGTCTCTCGTGGAGTAAAGTCATCTTGACTCGCGCGGGTAGCCTTACGTGAGGTATAGTCACATCTAGACATCGGACTGTCTCTCGTGAGGTAAAGTCATCTTGACTCGCGCGGGTAGCCTTACGTGAGGTATAGACACATCTAGACATCGGATTGTCTCTCGTGACGTAAAGTCATCTTGACTCGCGCGGGTAGCTTTACGTGAGGTATAGTCACATCTAGACATCGGACTGTCTCTCGTGAGGTAAAGTCATCTTGACTCGCGCGGGTAGCCTTACGTGAGGTATAGACACATCTAGACATCGGATTGTCTCTCGTGAGGTAAAATCATCTTGACTCGCGCGGGTAGCCTTACGTGAGGTATAGTCACATCTAGACATCGGACTGTCTCTCGTGAGGTAAAGTCATCTTGACTCGCACGGGTAGCCTTACATGAGGTATAGACACATCTAGACATCGGACTGTCTCTCGTGAGGTAAAGTCATCTTGACTCGCGCGGGTAGCCTTACGTGAGGTATAGTCACATCTAGACATCGGACTGTCTCTCGTGAGGTAAAGTCATTCTGATTCGCGCGGGTAGCCTTACGTGAGGTATAGACACATCTAGACATCGGACTGTCTCTCGTGAGGTAAAGTCATCTCGACTCGCGCGGGTAGCCTTACGTGAGGTATAGTCACATCTAGTCATCGGACTGTCTCTCGTGAGGTAAAGTCATCTCGTCTCGCGCGGGTAGTCTTACGTGAGGTATAGTCACATTTAGATATCGGACTGTCTCACGTGAGGTAAAGTCATCTAGACTCGCGCGGGTAGCCTTACGTGAGGTATAGACACATCTAGACATCGGACTGTCTCTCGTGACGTAAAGTCATCTTGACTCGCGCGGGTAGCCTTACGTGAGGTATAGACACATCTAGACATCGGACTGTCTCTCGTGAGGTAAAGACATCTCGACTCGCGCGGGCAGTCTTACGTGAGGTATAGACACATCTAGACATCCGACTGTCGCTCGTGAGGTAAAGACATCTCGACTCGCGCGGGTAGTCTTACGTGGGGTATAGACACATCTAGACATCCGACTGTCTCTCGTGAGGTAAAGTCATCTCTACTCCCATGAGGTATATACACCTCTACTCACGCGTTTTGTCTTTCGTGGGGTATGCACATGTCTACTCACGGAGAGTAGTCTTGCGTGAGGTGTAGACATCTCTACTCGCCCGGGTAGTCTCCCATGAAGTATATACTCCTCTACTCACGCGTTTTGTCTTTCGCGGGGTATGCACATGTCTACTCACGGAGAGTAGTCTTGCGTGAGGTGTAGACACGTTTTATAAGAATTAAAAAAATAAATCTATTATTCTATTCGAATTTTATTATCTAGTCGGTAACAAAATAAATTTATAATTAAATAATCGACACTTAGATTTTTATTTATTTAAGAATTTACAAATACTAATTAGTTTGATGTTTTGGAGATTTTGATGAATATGCTATTAACAAATTATGTTTTTATAACACCTAAAATAATTTTATGAAGTGTGATATTATTATTTGTGTATAACAGTGATTTGATAGCATTCGGCAGACAACGATATCTACAATGTATTTATACATCTCGTTAGTCTCTTCCATAAGAGAACTTTGATAAGAGAAAATAGTATTATAAGGACGTAAAAACAAAGTAATGGCCTTATTTAGATGAAATATATTAGAAAAATATTTAGATGAAATATGTAGGTAATATATTTATATATATAATATACAGTAAATTTTGGCTTGTATTTAATGTGTTGTATAGAATCTCCGATAACATATAATGTAAATTAAACTAATTTATTGCAATAAAACTAGTTTAAAATTTTGTTGTTTAATTAAATATAACCTTATTCTATACTTATTGGAAATATAACCTTATTCAATACTTATTGGAAATATAACCTTATTCAATACTTATTGGAAATAAAACCTTATTCAATACTTATTGGAATTTAAAAAATACAGGTGATTGACACAAACCAAAGATCTTCGTTTTCGAAGCAAAGGACTTAGCAAATAGTCATCCATGTACAAGTCGCCTTTCAAGAAACCGCCTTTGTCATTGCATTTTATGCCTCGAAGATAAAAAGAGAGGAAGTTTGACCTCTTAATATGTAGGTCTGGTTCGAAGTTATAACTATCACCTCAGTTGATGTAGGGACAACATAGGTACATGTAGTAGCTTTACCGTGAAATTATTTGCCCGTTTAGCAAAAGGAGACTACCACCTCGACAAGAAATCGATGACTTCCATTCCGAAACATGACTTGCTCCAACAATGCCTCCTATATTGTTGGTGATCCTTTAAGAAAAAAATAAACTATGAGGCCAGGTCAAACAAATTGATATCAATACATCTGATCAAGAAAATGTGATTCTACCTAATAACTGCCATGCCAGTGCCCGTCGTGAATAAAAAAAAATGCATTCTCACTTTTGTTTTGAGTGTGCTCATAACGTTTGGAAATGCGATTGTAGGCCTCAGGGCGGCTCTCTATATATATATCCAGGATAGAGCCTCTAACAAGAATTTGGTGAAAAGTTCTCGGCCTGGCAGTGAGAGATGACAATTTTCAGAAAAAATGTTTTTATTTTTCTATATAATCAGTTGGAATAATACTTGCCAGTTTTTGATCTTTTTGTATGATAATAAATTAATATTATGTATCCGTTTTGCATCATGCAAAACCTCATTTTCTGTGAGCTTTGATCGACTTCGCTTTCTTTGGGGCTGAATCACCGGCTCCATGCACAGCTTGGTTCCTGTTTCATTTCTGGTACGTAGTGGTAGACGCATGTCTTATCCATGGTGACAAATCGCCGTACGCCGTAAAAAAAAAAGAAAAAAAAAGCGAGCGTCACGGCAGGTGACAGCGTACCTCACGCCTGCTGTTACTGTGAAAATCATGAAGGTAAAAACTGTGCCCGTTCGCGCGCCGCTACGTTTTTTTAGCTTCATGGTGGAAATACATATGTTTTTGACTGAGGCGACGCGACATGTCGCCTCACCTGCTTTTTCTCTAGAGCCCCTTATTTAGTTCGTAATACATTTTAATTATAAATATTTTAAAAACTATACGATTCCGATGTTAGAATTGTGAGGGGCTGCTCTTTTTACGCGATTATTGAATCACGTTTTCTTAATAATGACGTTGACCTCAGTATGCTAGGCGACACAATCAATAACACCTTCCCCAGGAGCGAGGACGACACACAGAGACGCTTAAACGAAATAACATTAAACGAATTGGAGGGCATATTAGATAAAAAAATTAAAGAATGCCTTTTCAATAAAATAATAAAGACAGAATTTTTGTCTTTATTAACATAAATAAAATCTACAATTTCTGCTGACATTAAAATCCAATTAAGCGACCTCAAATTTAATACTGCTGAAAATATAAAATCATTAACAGCGGTACAAATACAAATAAAACAAAATTTAGAA